>SWBG01000001.1:600000-1063561 GCA_023848605.1 Aureobasidium sp. EXF-10728 | reverse complement strand
ACGTCGTCACCGACCGTAGTACTAATCTGCCGTTCAACTGCTTATGTATGGCAGAGCGGACGGGATGCCCAGTTTTCAGCTGACTGTGGCCGTATGTGCTTGACTCAATTTCTGTTAAAATGATATGGTAATTCCCTGGACGTCGAAGCAAATCCAGATGGATGAATTCACAAGGGTCGCTAGATAATTGCTTTTACTGAATTGGCATTGAAATACTCTAGACGATTTGTGACCATTCCTTTGTTGGCTTTGTATGTGCTAAAAGACTGTTATAGTGTAGATAGCCATAGAATAGCACAATACTTCCTAGACCAAAGTGACGTGCAAGGAAAGATCTCATCTTGGAGCCATCTTCTGTGAACAAGCGTGCGGTCCGGGAAGCAATTGTGCATTTCGATAGCATATTATAACGTTGTTTGTTTGTAGATGGAAGGATAGTCAGCCATTGCTGTCAACATGTTGAAACTGTAAGCGTTGATACTCAAGAAGTGGTCGTGGATTCTCCAGATCGTCTGAGTAGCATTGATGGACATTTGATAACTTTTTTTTTACGATTTCGTTCGTAGGGAGTAAAGCAAAGAACAAACGCCATGGCGCCCGCCATATGCTAGTAAAAGGTACATACAACATCCAAGAGAGGTCTAGGTATACAGAAGGGGTGACCTCTTGACCACCCCTAAGAGGGAAAAGGGCTGGAGGATTGGAAACGGGGAAGAAACGTATAGTCGGGAAATTTCCTCTACTGAAGGTTGGCGGCAGACTTGCCAGTCAGTCGCTCGTACTCGGCGTCATCAATCTCCTCAACATCATCATCGATTTCCTCGATTTGACGGGGACGAGCCGCGCGCATGGTGAGGTACTTCTGGCTGGTGTTGCGCTGGATCAGGTCCTCGACAAAAGTGGCGGGTTCCTGGTCGACGGGGGCGGCGGTGTGGCGGGCCAAACCAGCAAACTCGTGCTGGACGCCAGCGGGCCATTCAGCAGCGAATTCAGCATCCAGAGGGTTGGTCCATCGAATGACGACTCCTTCGACGGTGTACAAGGGTGCTTGGACAGCAGGGTTGCGGCCCTTTGATCTGGGACTAAGCTCAGGGGGAGGGTTGGTGAAGATGGTCGGAGGCTCGATTTCCATGCTGATCTGATCCGGAGTGGAACCACGCGCGGCTTGGGCTTCGGCTTGCGTCGCGGCCTTGTCCTGTGCCGACTCGATGGCCTGAGTGGCGGCCTGCATCTTGGCGTATCTAAGACGCATCTGCTTCAGAGTGACCATGCTCTCACCGATCTGTTTGCGCGAGGGAGCATCAGCACCGCCTTGCTGCTGCGTCTGCTTCATTTGGTTGATAGTAGCCTCCTGGTCCCTGATGGCCTGCTCGAGCAAGGGCATACCACCCTCCTCAGATTCCTTTGCCAAAGCTAGCAACTCTTCACGAATGCGATTCTGATTCTCCTCGCGCTTCTGCGACATCTTGACACCCATCTCTGCTTGGCCGTGCAAAACCCAGGCAAGGTCGGCGATTGAGTTGGCCTTTTGGTCCATGATGATTTGGGCGCGCAAGTTCTTGTCGGGCATCTTGCGGGCGTTAGGATCGGGGTGTTCCCAGTTGTGTTCGTGCAGCATGCGGAGCTCGCGCAGTTTCCGGAAGGCGGCCAGACCTTGTGATGGCGAGGGAAAGGTGGCAGTGAGCAGCGGGCGCCACAGGTCCTTGCGCAGGGCCGAGGGGAGAGTCTTCTTTCCAGCGAAGGTGAGTTGCTTGAGGACTTGGTTGTTCTGTGGGGCATTGTCAGGCGTGGGTGGTATAGCAAGATGAGCCATGGGCAACGGACCTTCATGGAGCGCTCCAGCGAGTAGACGACCTGGTTGGTCCATATTTGGTGGTAGACAAACAGATGGCGACCGTGGTCGGCTAGCCGCTTGGCCAGTCGGTCGGCTTTGGACGTCGACATTGTGAGATGGGATGGGACGGGCGACTGGCAATAAATTCGAGTCGCTATACAATTGAAGACGCGAAATCGACCCCCGGTCTTGGCGCCGTCTTCTCCGCTTCCCGCAGCTGCTGCACCTGCCCATCATCGTCACATGCCGAAACACTCGCACTAGAAAGAGTCCATCTCAGTCCCGTATATCTTTTCAATGCGATACTTCTGGTCATAGTCTTTCCTTCCGCGCTTGCACAATGCCAGATGCGGACTCGCATGCGAGGCGGGAGCGACCGTGGCTCATTCCATCTGTATGCCTAAGCCCCGCACCTTTACCTTCCTGCTTCCAATCAAGCCAGGCACAACACGCACCTTCCCTGCTCCTGACACAAGTAAACACAGAACAGAAAGGTTCGCCACTTGCAAGCTATCACTCTTCGCAATCTCGCCTTATCCCACGAAGCAACCCGTCCTCGTCGAGGCACAACTGACGATGAAGCTCTCCCGGCCACCAAGAAGTCACCTGCCAAGATACTCGCTCTGCGCCATGCCCATACTACCATGATCCATTCTAAATCCTCTGACGACCTTCGCCCCATCCATGACTTTACCTCACCCACGACATCCAGCCCAACAAAGCAACGTACCCCACCTCGTCCTTCGTTTGCCAAATTGCGTAGGAGAAGCACTCTAGAATGGGCTGCGTCAACCTCACAACAACGCCAGAGACGTCTCCACGATGTCTCTGCTCAAAGAATGGCAGACTTGTTCTACTCGATACACATTCCCAATCAACAAGGTCGGTCAGTGCTGCCGTCCGCATCCTACAAGTCTTTCCATTGACGCGTCACAAGATCCCATCTATGTCAGCGAGGTGGCTGAGAAGGCCATGAACCCCAACTTCAGGAACATCCATTTCGACTCGAATCAGACTCAGCTCATGAGACTGGACGAGCTGACCCTTAGGTTCTGGGCCAAGAGCGAGTCAATGTCTCAATACTGCTTGCTGATAGACATGACATTGAGCATGCGTTCGCTACAGTTCATCGGTAAAAGCGTGAGACTTTTTTTGACCTTTGCACTCATTTCTTATGCTTATCTTTTTTCAGTTGTCGAGCTTCCACCATCCCTTTCCACCCAATTGTGTTATTTTCCATCTAACCGACGGCTTTTATACCGCATTCACTGATGCTCGAGTCGAAGAGCCGTTGGATCCCTTTGAACATGGTCCCGCGAAGGTTACGACTTCTCGCACTTTGCCCACCTCATCTTTTGATGCTCTATTACGCCTGTCTAAACTCGATGACAGCGTTCAAGATGCCTTGACTCTGCGAAAGCAACTTGCTTCCGAATTAGAAAAGACGTTGCAAGATAACAGGACATCGCTGGACGACAAGACGCAACTGGCCGAGACCACCGACTTTCTCAAAACCATTGATTTCGCAACTGCGACAGTAAAAAATCAGCTGAAATCACTCGAGCAGAAACGCGACCAGAAGCGCAAAGCTCTTCAGAACCGCAGAGATTTGCTTGCACGTGACGCTGCACTGCGAAGGGAGGTACTTTCGCGGGTTGAAGCTGGTAAAGACGATGTCTCAGACCTGTCAAACCAACACACCAGTATAAAGGCGTCCATTACTCAGCAACGCCGCCGCATAACCCACGATTTGTCGAAGATATACCCTATAAACCCTGTACCGAATCAAAGCCTTGCTTTCACGATTCGTGGAATGCACTTGCCCAACTCTGAAGCATTGGATACAGCACCTCCCGAATCTTTGGCTGCCGCCCTAGGTCACGTCAGCCATGTCATCCAGCTCCTCTCACTCTACTTAGGGGCCATCCTGCCATACCCCTGCCGGCCTCGCAGCAGCACATCAACAATTCTCGATCCCATCTCTATCCTCAACACCACAAGCACAACCTCCAAAGCCGTCACCGACGACGCTGCCGCTCGAACCTTTCCCCTCTTTGCAAAAGGCGCTGTACGCTTCCGCTTCGAGTACGGTGTGTTCTTGCTGAACAAGGACATTGAGATTTTGTTGTCGACGCATTTTGGTGTCAGGGTGTTGGACATCAGACAGACGTTGCCGAACCTGTTATACGTGTTTTACTGCGCCACGGCTGGTGATGAGGAGTTGCCCGCTAGGAAAGCCGGTGGTGTTAGAGGTTTGATGAGGATCAAGGCACACGGACGTAATAGTACAGAAGAGGAGAGATGTTAGTGTGGAAAAAGCGTACCATAGCATTTGCATGGCATAGCGTGTGTAGCATATCAGCATTACCGCCGCCTTTGTCTTACGTTCAGGCAAGTCTTTCACAGAGAGCTGTAGTCAAGAAGGCGAGTAGTATGAACAGATGATCCAATACGATGAGATAATGAGATGATGAGAATGAAATAGAGAATTTCAGACATCCATAAACACGCCTTTTGTTTCCCTGACCTCCCCAAGTTTCCCAATTCCCAATGCAAGCGAGTGTGATATGATAATGTAATGTGGACTCTTCTGTTTTTCTCTTCTTTTCAGATGCCGGTCCTTGTTCTTCTTCCTTCTCAGATCATCTCCCTCTCAAGAATAGAAAAAATGAAAAAGCAATATCCACAGACATCCTCTCTTTTCTTTTCGTTGTTTTGTCTTTTTCGCCCAAATACAGTAACGCCAGAGGTCCTTCCCATTTGCATACATGATGTTGATTACAGCTTTGTTTTCCGAGATAAGAATTTGATGATTGAGCGATTGAATATGAAGTTAAGGGGTTTCGTCGCTTCGTGGGTCGGGTTCGTAAATTTGTTCCAAAAAAAGAGATGGGCATATAGCCATCTTGACATCTTGATATAAGCACATGAACAGATCGATTGGTTGAAAATTTTGGCAGACGAAGCGGCCTAAGACATGGCGGTGACTGAAGACTCGGCACGGTGGTCGGCGTGAGATGCCTGTGTCTCTAGAGCACTGGCCATTACATGGGTAACTATTGTCAATTAGCTTGAGATTCTTCAAACGATGTGCGAGAGTCAAATGCTTACCAGGCCAAACAGCCGCCTTCTCAAGCATCTGCGCTGTCATGCGCAAGATTCTGCTGCCGAGTCCGCACTTTGACAGTCCATTGAGCCTGTCCAGAGGTGATGGGAGACCCATCGTTCCGTTGGGATCCAGAGAATCCATCTCGTGAGCCAGCATCTTTGCTTGCAAAGCCATCTTCTCCTCCATGACGGTACAAATACTTTCCATCTTGTTCAATAGCTCCACGTCTTCCGTGTCGAGTAGCATGACAGCAGGCACTTGACCATAATCGACATCAGCCTGGCCCAGCACGCCGACGTAGCGACCAATACGTTCTTGAACAGTGGTTTCCCATTCAGCCAGCACTTGAGCGCAGTCAAGGAAGCAGAGAGCTGATTGG
Organism: Aureobasidium sp. EXF-10728; assembly: GCA_023848605.1. NCBI lineage: Eukaryota > Fungi > Ascomycota > Dothideomycetes > Dothideales > Saccotheciaceae > Aureobasidium > Aureobasidium sp. EXF-10728. The sequence goes on along the minus strand of SWBG01000001.1, from coordinate 1,058,239 downwards.
ATTGGCAGCTCGTGAGCAGAAGAATCTGCGAATGTCAGGTTGCACTTAGACGAGATGACAAGCGAATCCGCTGCATAGAAAGCTGCTTTGCGCAGGTGACGTTCGCGCTTAGAGCTGTGGCCTGACGAATGTGCTTGACCGTGTGGATAAGCACCTTGCAAAAAGTCGGGCGAGTCCCCAGACGAACCATTCGATGAATGATCAGGAGAACCCACATGTGCGAAATCGATACCGCAAGCGAGCTCTTCTGACATGGCCTCAAAATCGCGCTGCCAGAAGGCCTCTTTTGAACGTCCAAGATTGACAAAGAGCCTCACAAATGCTAGGTCCAATAGAGGGATACTATCAGCTGCCAGAGGGCCCAGACCGAAGGGGTTTGGTCGCTGCAACTTGTGGCGGTCGTTGGCTTTCCATGCAGCTTGCCACGCGTTCAAGGCAGGTTCGATGTGGGCCACCATAGATTCAGTCTCTTGTGCTGTCCACTGGCGTCCAATGTGTCTGCTTCTTGTCTCCCAGATGTAGTTGTGAAGAGCATTGATCAGAACCAAGCATCCGAATGTGCTTGGTCGAAGCTGGCTGCTTGCTCCGTGAGAGTCACCGTTGGGGCTGTATCTGTTGTAGCCATACATGTTTTGTTGTCTTTGGTTAGCAGTCAAGAGATCGCTCAGTGCGGCAGAGAATGGTGTAGCACTGGCTTCAGCTGCTTGGGCGCCTCCTCTCGCAGCCCATTCTCGAGCACTATCCGCCGTCCAGAGCTCCTCATCGCAAGGTAGCGCAAGAAGAATCTCGGAGTTGGTGATAGCTGGCGTCTGATTGTATGCAATGACAAGCAGACTGGACAGGATGAAGATGGCAAAAAGAGTTCTCTTGCGCTCTTCTGCTTCCTTCCACTTCAACCATTGCATGTGGACATTTGTGTGCCCATTGAATGGAGAAGAGCCATCATTCATGTGAACATCTGGCTTCTCATCTTTGACATCGCCGGAGTCATCCGAGTTTGTGGCTGGATGTGCCAACTCTGCAGCACGAGCAAGACTGACCAATGCTGCGCAATGGTTGCTCGCAATATCTGCCGCGGTCTTGTCGCCACAATAGTGACCGTAGATGACGTTCAGCAGCATTGCTTGGACTAACCACAGCGGTGTGTTGTGCGATGAGCTTTCCGGACTGAAGTATTGACCACCATTGACAGCTGCAGACATGTCGGCTTTGCGACGTTCTTCGAGGTAGAGCTGAATCATCTTTTTCGCGGAGTCGAACAACTCTTTGGAAGCCTGGTGGTCGTACTCGTATAGAGCACCAATTGCAGCCATTGCCAGAATCAGGCAGCCTCCACCTCCAACTACGCCACTGTGATTGGCCGAGGCCTGAGAACCGGCGCTTCGCAGGTTGGTCATGTATTCGGGCGAGTCGAATGATAATGTGGGAATATGGAGGAATGGCAGGTGAGAGTGAAAGTACTGGATGTACGCGTTGATGTAACGCTGCAAATCAGCAGTAGGAGGGAGGTTTGGACCTTGAGGCCTAGGCGATAGAGGCGAACTGACGGATGGTTGCGAAAACTTCCTGTGGCTGAAAGCGGATTGTTGCGAGAGACTGAGGAGCAAAGCTTGACGAGTTGCGTCTGTGATTGAATCTGTGGAGATGGACGTTACTGAGCTCTGCCTCGCGCTATCTGGTACCGATGATGAGGAGATGCTAGGGCTGTCCGAATCAAAGTTGGAGAGGGACGATCGCTGGAATTGATTGAAATGCATACCACTTAGAGAATCAGACACGCCAGAGTGCATTATCAGGGCGTCCAGCTTGCTATCAGTGGTAGAAGACGGATCAAGCAAGTTTTGTGGCGAAACGGTGGTCATGGGTGGGTCAATAGATGGCAGTCCTGTGCCGAGGATATCCAGGTTCAGTGCTCCAGGAGTCATCAGAGCCTGCATATCATTGGGGTTCCAAGCAGCCTGAGAAACATTGATGTGGAAGGGATTGTCAGTCACGGTTTCGGAGTAACCACTTTGGCTGGCAGTACTGAATTGTGATGGCGATGACTGGTCAATGGCCTCGTTGGTATGTGATTGTAATTGCGAATCCCAGTCCCGCATCCAAGCAAAGTCGTCTCCTTGACCAAACAAATCGAATTGGTTCATGTGGAAGTTCTGGAGGTTTACAGGCTGCGATGCTGTTGAGGCGGCAAAGTGCAGCTGAGCAGGATTCACCGTATTTCCGCCAGGGGTGAAGAGCTGTTCCAACTCGGATGGCTGCATGCCTGTATAGGCCGGCGCGGTATGAATGTGTGTCAATGGCTCACCAAAGTCTACATGAGAAGTGTGGGTATCAACACGAGAGAGATCGAAGCCATCTTGTTGACCCATGGCCGGATGCGTCATAGTGTTGATGCCATTGAGATCCAGGTTTGATGGCCTCTGCTGGGCGTTGCTCATGCTCATCCGGTGGTGAGCCATACTGGCATGGGGTTGTCTTTGTGCATCGACAGGGGCGACGGCTCCCATCAGTCCGAGGGATCCTAGGTCCAGATGGCCAAGTGTGCTCGCTCGAGGTCTACCGCCTGCATTCCCCGCGGCAGCGCCAGCATTAGCTATTGAGCCCTTTCTTACACGACCCCCATTGACGGGTCCACTTGTACTTTCCCGTCTGTTGTTTTTCGGCCGGCTAGAGGGGTTGTTTGTGAAGTGCAGCTTCTGTTGGTGTCGCAGAAGAAGGTCTCGACGGGCGAAACATCTTTTACATTCCTGGCACTCAAAGGGCTTCTCCTTGGTGTGCGAGCGCTCGTGTCTCTTGAGATGCTCCAATCTGGCGAACGAACGGCCGCAGGTTCCACAGACGTGTGGTCGAGGTTTGTCCGTCTTCGGGGGAGGAAATTTGGCCTGTGTTTTGGGGGGCTGATTCGACGAAGCTGGAGATGTGTTAGCGGATGCCGTTCGGAGCCGGGGAGGTGGTTGTACCGTTACCGACGACGGCAGGGTCGGCGCTCGTAGGAGATATACCGTCGGGCGATTGATCCATGTTCGGAAGCTCGGAGAGCATTGACGGTCTTGACTGGCGATTGTCCTAGAAGTGTGGCTCCAGGCTGTAGGCAGAGGACACAAGTCCGAAAGAAGAGGGCACGGAGAACGCGCAATAGAAGGACGAAACAAGAAACAGGTCAAGAAAGCGGTGTGGGGAGGCCGGTATAGCCGGGATTGAGCTTGAATCAGTATACGACACTCGGGCAGAGTGTAGTGGAAGCTGGCAGGCAGGAAGAAGGAGGCTATGTTTGGAATTCAAGCGTGGGGCGTGCCGGGACTTTGGCAGGAAGACAGCAGATCCGGGCACAGGAAGAATAGATTGGTAGATTCGAGCCTGACGCTGCTAGAGTTCGGCCGGCGCAACGGGGGAACGCCTTCCTCAGGGACCTTCCAGAGGCCGGATATATCCAAATTGGCTTTGGCTGGATGCAACAGAGGATGGTCTCGACGCCGCAGGTCAATGCAACTGTTACTGGAGCTATGTTCAAGAGTTGGTGGTGAGAAGCAGGAAGGGAAGGTGTGGTGGGAAAGTGGGATGCTTCCTCGAACGAGCAGTGGATTGGGGAAGGCGCGACGGGTTCGGCGGGCGTTGCGCAAGAACCTGGGGTCGGCAAGTTTGGGGAAAGACAAGGAGGCCGCCGGCGGTAATATTGGACAATGAGCTCGGTCCCTTGGAAGTCTTGAGCCACAGCAGTCACTGCACATATGACGGACGGGAGATGCTAGTCTGGCAATTGCTCACGGTAGACAGGAGCCCTGACGACAACTGACAGCGGTGCTAGCAGCAGCAGCCTCCATGTACAGCAAAGTAGCCAGCGAGCCCAGCGACGTAGAGTAGCATGATGTGCAAGCGCTCGGACGCGCCTTGGCGACTTGTGCCGCCGTGCGAACCGCTATCCCTGTCCGTCCTAATACCTCTAGCCTCAGCCTGGCCTAGTGCGTTCGAACAGATCCGCTGGCGGAGCCTGGCGCTCGACGACCTCATACTTGCCGTTAAATCTCTCTCTCTCATGCCCCGCGGGGCCTGCATGTTGATTATTGGTGTTGTTCATTGCTTTCCAAGTCCACACGTCGCATAACCGAATCCCGCATGGGTGGCCCATTGATTGTCTGTACAGCAGAGGCACGGTCCGGCTCTCACCACGCTGATCCGGCCCACTGCAAATGACCGACGTTGATGATGGATGCTGCCGATGATGCTCTACTTCTAGGGGTCATTACGAATCAGCCTTTCTGTGTTCAATGCCCAGAGCAGCTGACCGCTCCACCACGTTATATGATTCCTGGTTTCATGAACTAGACCCCTTGCAACACTTCTACTTTGACATCGATTCGGCCTGCCCGAATGCTTACCAAACCGTAAACACGCGGTCGATGGGTCTCCCCAGACCATTCGAAATCAGCCGTTGTTATTCTGGCCAGCAAAATCCTGAAGGGTCCTTATGCAGGTGCAGAGATACTTGTGGACATCTCGTGCGTTTATCGGGAGCGCACTACTTTGGCCATATTGCGGGCGATCTGTGCTGGTGTACTGGGGTACAAATTTACAGTGTGTACGAATTTCCAAGCATCCCAATAGGTCCTTCGGACCAGGTCAAGGCGAGGCAGCGAGCCCCATACCTCGCGCCGAAATCGCTGCTTGTTTGTCCCAAGCCTCATATGACTAAAGGCAAGCGCGAGTTTTCAAAACGTCATTCATCCTCGGAAATATGACCGAGTATGTAGATTGTTCGGCAGTATCCGGACTGCGTATGTATGTCTCTGATCTGGTGGCTGTTTCGTGTGTTTTGTCAAACCATGGTTAGGAACGTGTGTCAGTCTTCGTTAAAGATCGGCCCTCAGCTCAGCCTCCAATACATCATAACTCGCTATATGTGAGTGCTCATGGATGTCAGCAAGCTAAGCGCAGCCAATTCAGCGCCAAAAACATGGAGAACATGGGGCCGTCTGGGGGCGCAATGTCACGCGCACGGGTTTCGCATGATTCATGCGCCTGGACTTGCATCAAATGGGTAAGGAACGAGCAGCCCTTAGCCACACGCTGCTCCGTGTGCCTCGTCATCCCCAGGCAGCGCTTTCCCTGTCCACTTTCTTGTCTGAGTGTCATTAAGCCCTGCCCTCTGGTTGCATGAGTTTTCGTTCACGCAAAGACATTTCATTCGTCTATTGCACTGTCATTGTACAGATCTCATGCCAATCCCTCTGGCATGGTGTTGATCCGATCTGTGTGGAGGTGGCTGAACGCTCTCGAATCCTCCGAGCAAATTTGACACCTGCGAGTACAGCATGAGAACGATGCAGTTCGCGGCTAACAAACTCTCACACGGCTCGTGATCTTCTTGCGCGTCGCAATTCCTCTTTCCATGAATTGAAAGGCTTGGTCGTCGTTGATAGCAATGTACGGATACTGCTCTATATTGGAGATTATAGTTGGGACCTGCACGAATGTCTCCTCCATACTTGGAGCCTCCACTGTCCCTGCATCCTTCTCGAGACAGGCCCGTTTAGGTGACTTGATCCCTGACAGATACTTGAATATTATGGAGACTGATGGCGTCTCTTCTAGCGAAGGTGCGTCTAATCTACTCCATACTGTCCATGCGCTTGGAAGTGTGAACGGCTTCACGAAATCGAGATCCACGCTTACACTGAACCAGCAAGAATGCAAGTCTCCTTCGGTATATGCTTTGATACTTCTTCCAAGGTCCAATAGTATCCCTTCAGACACAATGGAGCATCCAATCGTTCCACCCTGGCAAATGACTGGCTCAATATCGTGCGCAAGAGCTCGACCCCAGGAAGTAGCGCACGAAACCAGTTGCTACTGCAGTGCATCCCACTTCGCGTTGTGCGACCAGTGATGTGGCAGATCATCACCCCACTAGCCCTGCAAGGCATCGTCTTCTATATCTCCATCGGCTTGCCTATTCAGGGACCCAACCATGCACATTGTATAAATGTGGTGCTCTATAGTTGTGCTTTCAGCATGGAAAGCCCATGCTGTCACAAAGTATAAACACTCTCCGGAGGGTGCTTGTTGTACATTGCTTTCTCAGCATCGAGCATGCATTCTGGAGAGCGTAGCATCGTACGCCCTACCGTACTCGGATTTTATCACCCGGCAAAGACCTTGGCGCATGAACTTGTACAAGCGGTTGAGAGCATGCCATTTTTGCAACCTGCAGGACGTGGAACTGCTGGCGCCTGTCTACATAGTGAGGAAGCGTGGATGAAATATAGAGGTCGGGAAAACACATCGAGACGATGAACCGAGGTTCTAGCCAACTAGGCCCCGTCGCCAAAGAGTATTGCTTGCATCATACCAGCAGTAAAGACCTCCCCAGGCAGTCGGGTACTGTCTGCACGCGCGGAAGATACGACCTCAGGCAACGCTTGGTCCCACAGTACGACCGACATGCCTGCGAGTTATATCCCGAGAGAAGTGCCAGCCAATTGCTTTCAGACCCAGCAGAGCGCGCTCTCGCGAAGAGGTCTACGATTATCGGCAAGTCGGCCTTTGGAATTGAACAGCTGCATGCGCCTCTCGCGTATCGAGGACGAGCCGTCACACTACTGAATGTGCTACCTGCTGCCTCGGTCAGCATTACCTGCAGGAATTGAGTACGCCGGCGGCCACAACGTCGTGAAATATTCAGAGACGCTCGTTGCACGTATGTTCGTCATCTGAGGAAGGTCTGCCGGGAGGTGAGACACGTTATGGGATCCTTCGAGCGCTCACGAAGGTGCGATCGGTTCACCAGTGAATGAACCCAATTGCTTTTGCGATCGACAGCATGGCAGTTCGGAAGATGTCTGGAAAATTTTTGAGTGTGAGATCGTCGTCTTCGGCCAGAGATGCAGAGCCGAGAGCATGGACGTAGCAAAACGATGGGGCTTGAAGCCTAGAGCAAAAGCAAAGCTGCTACGCTGGGTCGAACAACGGACCTTAGGATAATTGCAGAGGCTGCAATCCCACGCTCTACCACTGAGCTACAGCAGCTCATGGAAGCTTGCCTTCGATAGATCGAATATGTTCTGACATCAACCATCCTGTCGAGCTTCGCGACAGCCAATTCCCTGTTCTTCGAGGCATAATTCGATGAATGTCAACTCCTCTCTTCCACAGCTGCACGTAGCAGTATATATGTTTCTGGTCAAAACAGATTCTGCTTCTTCCTGCAAACGCGGCAGAGAACCATTGAGAGATGCAATAGCACGGAACATCTACCGAAGAGGGTCAGGGCTTCATGATAGTCAACCTTGTAGCCCCCCAGCAGCTCGCTTCGTGGTCGAGATCGACCAAACGGTGACGCAGAAGGTGTGGAAGGAGAGTCTTGTGGTATGCAGAAAGCATCCGCCACCCATGTGACATACACCCGTGATATGTGAAGCTCGCGAGCCAACCGTCTACGCACCAGCGGCTGGTTTTGTGGTGGCATTGTTGGCACTTGATCCACATTCGTTACTACCACGGAATGATTTCCGCTTAGCATGAACCGCCTGCGGCATACCTGCCTGTTCTGGGCCTGGTGTGCAGTATGATAGAGCAAGCAGGAGTGTGCGAACAATCATCAGACCGATCAAGAGAAGTCTGCCGAGTCACTTTGGCGGCCGAGTCACTTTGGCGGCCGAGTCACTTTGGCGGCCGGATTGCCAGAGCTCCGAGCGTGGTGTCTAAAATTGAACACAACCGTCAATGACAAAGATCATCGCGGGGAGAAGAGCGTGGGGCAGTGGACCCCTCGGGAGAACAACTCGACAAAGCAGTTTGTCAAACTCTGGACAAACCATCACACATTGTTCAATCGACATTTGCCTGTACATGCATTCAACAAGGAGCAATCAATGGGATATCCGTCTGTTAAATGGTTAATTGGGCCGAGGAAAAGAAACATTCAGACACCTCACTCGCACACGCCGAGATTGCGCGCCCGAATGATAGAAGCGAATGACGCTTATCTCTGGCTTCAGACGCCTTATCGCGGCCAACAGCAGCAAGTCTGGCCATGTGATGCGCTCTTCTCCTGGGCATCCTGACGGTTCTCGTCCATTATCAGTGGGTAGCGTTGAATTATGGGTTCGTTTGGTTGTTTTTGTCGTCTCGCCCTCAAACGCACTCGTCTTGTGAGCGTCTATCATCCGTATCTTGTCATGGATTCGTATTGAGTCATCTATCTATCACCTGTCTTTATACCTCCTAGTAACTCTTCCTTCTTCCATCTCACACCTGTTGTATTGTTCGCCCTTCTCGCTGCTTGGCCGCCTACCTAGTTACCTACGTTCACTCTTGCGACGCCAATCCCTTCCTCCGAGAATGTCATGGCAGGCTCTCACCTTTCAGCCTGAGCTGCCGCCCTATTGCACACCGACGAACGACTTTCTGACCCGCTTCTCGAGTACATTCCACACATGCGTGCCGACTCCTCTAGCTTTCATATCGACACTATTGGGCACCCTCTCTATCGTATCATGGCTGTTCGCACAGATGCCACAGATATACAAGAATTACAGGATCAAGAGCACGTCTGGTCTATCGATCTTCTTCCTAGTGGAATGGTGTGCAGGAGATGTCAGCAACCTCCTTGGGGCCGTCTTTACGAAGCAGGCGACATGGCAGATGATAGTGGCAGGGTATTACTGCCTTGTGGACTTTATGCTTGTCGCTCAGTGGATCTGGTACGAGCGTTTACGACACGGCTACAGAATTCGACAAATGTGGCCAGACAGAGATGGCACTGACAGATCTGGCCGAGGTCAAGAGATGGTCATCGAAGGCATGCCAGCAATGAGCCGTGAGAACACGTTTGAGAGGATTAACAGCCCGGAAAGAAAGAGCTCGGCCAAAGACATCAACACGACTGGTAACGGAAAAGCAAGCATGTGGCGCATGCCAGTCTTTGGGGATGGCGAGAAGTACGGTTCACCCAGGAGTCCACGTGCCATCAATCGTGTCCAGGCTTCTTCTTCCTTCCAGTCACCGTCTCCTCGCACTGTTCTGCTGTTGGCCTGCTTGATCTCTCTTGCCCACGCATCACCATTAGAGTATTCTACCCACCATCCTCAACATCACGAGCCTGTCAGCAAACTTTCGGGTCTGGCGGCCGCTGGTACGGTGTTTTCCTGGTTGTCAACACTTTTGTACCTGGGCAGCCGATTGCCACAACTCTACAAGAACTGGGCCAGGAAATCGACTGCAGGTCTCAGTGCTCATCTCTTCATTGCCGCTTTCTTTGGAAATCTTTTCTACAGTACCAGCATGCTCACAAACCCCAATCTCTGGGCCGATGCGCCTGCTCACGGCTTGCATGGTTGGGTCGAGAATGCACCCAATGTACGATATGACTGGCTCATGCGTGCTTTGCCATTCTGGCTTGGTGCGGCTGGTGTGCTTATCATGGATGCGGCCGTTGGTGTGCAATTCCTCATGTACGGCGAGAGTGAAGACTCGAAGGTCGTCGTGCTGGAAGAATCTGGTGTTGAGAACTGGCGCTGGCGTAGAGTCAGTGGCTGGATGCGCGGCTGGGTGCCTAGCTTTGGTGAGCCCGTTGGCAGATGCGATGATGGAAACGAGAGAGACTCTCTCCTGCCTCAAACTACAAATCAGGACTACGGATCTGTTTCTAGAGTATGATGAATGATGGACGAATACATGATGATACATTTGGGGGCTATGCGTAGAGCTGCAGTGCAGTTTGACTTGTTATCTGGGCATTTCTAAGGAGTTTTCTGGTCTCTGATGGTTGAATTTGGGAAGGCGGTTAGTCAATGGACACTATCGGTTGGACTACATGATATTGATGATTAGCTTAGAAGGTACAACCTACATAGCTCCGATGAAGCGTGATTTCACCCTTCGACCAGATCTTCCTCCTTCGAATACTCTGTGCGGCTCAATATACGTACAGAGAATTTCTCTTGCTTTGCTCTAGAGACATCGATGATGTGATTGTTTGACTGTTTTGATGGACTAGGACAAGCTGGGTCACGATTAGGATGGAACTTCCAGCTCGTCTCAATATCGGTTTTGCTTGAATTCTATCAGAATATCAGACGGCAAAAGTGTACTCGACTGATCTGTTCTTGCAAGCATCAGAGGCTTTCATACTGGGATGTGATGCCTCCTGCCATTGCGAATGGTCCCGATCACCTCGAGCAATGATGCCCTGGCATGTTTACCTAGATGCTTGAACGAACCAGTCCACGAATATCACACGTGGACATTTTCGAATGTGACATGCTGTCTCTCGTCGGGGCCTGCTCACTGACGAGGCATCCCCGAGAAAACTGCTTGCATATGACGAATATGAGTATCTCAGACAGGCAGAATGCTGAGGTTGACAACAAAACTGAGAAGGTTCGACCAAGGTCTTTGATCACATGATCGTCGAGATGCAAATGCCTCTGACTCGGTACAAAGGTAGCAGCAAGATTCTTGTTGCCCCGGTGAAGTGATAGACTCTCAAAAGGAAAGGCAAGACGGGTTCGCTCAAAGAAGACGACAGACGGACGCAAAGTCACAAGCAGAGCACCCTCGTCCCATCAGGCATCACAGCAGCAACAAAGCAAGTCGAGGCTAGACTTTCCAGAGCACCTGAGTGGGCACATGCTTATCTATGAGCAAGCTTATCTCCTCCAAGCTCCGCGTACGCTCTCTGTTCGTGACAACATCAAGTCACTGGCGCGTAACCCGTCGATAGTGGTGACTCAGTCGCTCGCCAGAAGAAACCAGGTCGGTGGCAATACAGACAAAGTAAAAAAAAGGAGGAGGGGAGGGGAGAAGAGGAGTCATCGTCTTGTTGCGGTCGTGACCAAAGTCGTGATCGTGTGCCAAAAGAGCGGGTCGCCCGCGACGATCAACGTGCTCTGATTGCGGCTTCAGTTTATCTCGTCCTATTCCTACTTTCCCTACAACACGACCATCTTGTGGATATTCACTACCATAGCCGTCGCATCGCCGCTTGCTGCCTCTTACATTCTTTCTTGCGTGTCCATCCCTTGTCGCTAACGAGTAGGCCGTTTCGTGGAGTCACAATCCAGCACCGTTCGAGACAGGCTTCGCTGCCGACTGACTCGACTACCATCTGACCCATTCGACCTTCGCCCTTGTCTTTGCCCGGTTCGCTTCTGTTATCACCTTTACACTTCCTGTGCTTGATTGCCGTCGACGTACACTTCTCGTCGACCCCTCGTCGAACCCCGTATACCGACGTCGAAAGCCCGAGTCGACAGCCTCCTCGCCCCTCCGTCAGACACCGCTTCCCTTCCTCCAGCGCGCCTCGAATCCGTCGACCCCGACTCATACAGATGCATTGCTAGCCACCTTGCTCCAGGCCCTTCAGTCCAACTACTGCCCTGCCGAGCTACATCAACATGGCGACACATCGCGCCTCCGCAGGTCACAGCCGTCGTGAGGCCCCAGTCGTCGAGGTCCCTGTTGGTGACTTCATCCGCAAGAATGAGATTGGCAAGGGCAGTTTTGCTACTGTCTATCTCGCCTCTCACAGGGTATGCCGCTCCCGTCTTTAGATCTTAAGTGGTCCTTGTCGCTAACGTACACCACAGAAGCGAAAGTCTTTCGCTGCCATCAAGTCAGTCGTCACAGGAAAGCTGACGGGAAAGTTGAGAGAGAATCTCAACTCCGAGATCAACATCCTGAGGAAGCTCCAGCACCCTCACATCGTTGCCTTGTTTGAATGCGTCGACACGCCACAGCACATCCATCTGGTCATGGAGTACTGTCAAATGTCGGATCTGGCTGCTTTCATGAAGGGTAGAGCCCGGATTGCTGCACTGCCTGAGACGCACGATATCTTTGACAGATACCCAAATGCGACAAACGGTGGTTTGCACGAGGTCCTGGCTCGTCACTTTCTCAAGCAGATTGCCAGTGCTCTCCAGTATTTGCGCAAGTACAACTTGATCCATCGCGACATCAAACCGCAGAACTTGTTGCTTAACCCGCCTCCAACGTACATGCAGCAACAAAGACCAGAGGACGTACCCTTGGCTGCAAGCGAAAACTCTCTTATCCCTGCCGTTGGTGTGGCCTCTTTGCCCATGCTGAAGCTCGCCGACTTTGGTTTCGCTCGTCACCTTGCCAGTACTTCGCTGGCCGAAACCCTTTGTGGTTCACCCCTGTATATGGCCCCGGAAATCTTGGCTTATCAGAAGTATGATGCAAAGGCAGACTTGTGGTCAGTTGGTACCGTGGCCTACGAAATGGTGGCTGGAAGGCCCCCTTTCAAGGCGACTAACCACGTCGAGCTACTTCGCAAGATCGATCAAGCCCAGGATGTAATCCAGTTTCCAGCGGGCCTAGTTGTGTCTCGAGAGTTCAAGGACACGATCAAATCTCTTCTGAAGAGGCAACCTACTCAGCGCGTCAGTTTCGACCGTTTCTTTGGAAGCTCCACCATCGTCGGCGATATCCCAGGCCTTGTTGATGAAGACAAACCACGTGTTGCTGATGCATCTGAGTCTGACATTGCCATGTCTGCCTTGAGTCTTCGTTTGCAGCAGCAATCCATCAACAGCCCCGAGCAAGAAATCGACACTGCTGGCAGCGGTCGAGTCGCTCGTGATCCCTTCTTGGGCATGACTAGAAAGGCCACAGCCGCGACCGCTTCGCCAAGCGTCGAACCTACAAAGAGACCTGAGATGCCTATCCATCAACGTCAAACTGAAGCAGCTGTTCCTTCGGCGATGCCGGCTGACGCAAAGCGTTACGCCAGTCCAGTGGAACAGAAAAGACCACCTCTGGTCCCGACTGCCACTGCTCCCTCACGCCAAGAGCTACAGCAACCAGCCCCTGCCCATCAGGGCAGGGCCAGCAACCCACGCTACGTTCCATCTCCTAGTTCTTCGGCTCCGCAGACATCACCCATGCATGAGAAAATCTCTCGGGAATCGCGCGACACCAACACGGCTCATGACTTGACGTTTGAGAAAGAGTATGTTATGGTTGAGAAGAAGGCCGTCGAAGTCAATGCGTTTGCCGATGAGCTCGCGGACCGCAACAGACAGCCCGAAAACCACATGACTCGTCGTGCGACGGCCACAGGAGTGCCTGGCGCCGCTGTCGTGTCAAACGTAATAAAGACAGTCTCCGGTAGACATGCAAACGTGCTCCCCAGTCGTCGCCCTTCTTTCGACCAACGTGGTCAGACTCCCACGCCTACAGACTACTTATCACGAGCGTTGAGCGCAGCCAACAACCGCATACGTCAGGCAATCATTGGACAGCCTCAGGGTATATCGCCTCCTCAAGGATATGCTGGCTTCCCCGCATCTTCAGCACCCCCTCTACCACTAACGATCGGTGACGGAAGAAGCTCTCCGAGTAGCGTCGACGAGGACACTCGGATGCTTCAGATTGTGGAGGAAGGCGCAACTCGCAGTGATGTGGTGTACGGCTTCGCAGAAGTCAAATACCGACAATTGCTCCCCGCCACTCCTTCTGCGGAAGACAGGACCACAATCCGCCAGATCAACGCCTTGGAACAACCGCTCAACACTGGCGTGGACGTTGACAACCAGGATCTCACTCAAGTTGCCATTGTTGCAGTGGCAGAGGAAGCGTTTGTCTTATACGTCAAGGCTTTGGCCATTCTCGTAAAGACCATCAATCTCGTGAAGTACTGGTGGGATCGTCAACGCAGGATCGACACTCCACCTGGATCGCTTCCATCCAGGCTCAGCGATATCAAGCAAAGCTCTCTTGACGTGAATAAGAAGATGAACAACGTTGTTCAATGGGCTCGCACCCGCTTCAACGAGAGTCTTGAGAAGTCCGAGTTGGTCGGACGCCGATTGATCGAGGCTCAGAAGCAGCTTCCTGCTGGTCACCCAGGACACCCCGACAACCACGGCCAGTTGCAGTCTTCTGGTTCCGGCAATACCTTGAGCGCTGCAGTTGACCAAATCCAATTGACCAGCGGCGTCACGGCCGAGAAACTGATGTTCGATCGCGCCGTCGAGATGAGTAGGGCTGCTGCTGTCAACGAGCTTGTAGGAGCCGATTTTGGCGGTTGCGAGCTTAGTTATATCACATCGATCATGCTCCTGGAAGCTGTTCTCGAAAATGACGATGAGCCCTTGCTTTCGAGACCAAACGCAAACAAGGCTAGAGCGGGTAACACAATCGTCACCATCAACGGCATGGAAACTGAGGATCGCGATGCAGTTTTCAAGTGTAAGTTATCCCAGGACGACGTGACTTTGATCTGTACTGACCCACATGTTTTAGTGATTGAAGGCACCCGAGGCAGACTCGATGGTCTACGCCGTAAACTCAGGCAACAGATTGTGCCGAGACAGCCCAACCCGACATCTACAACTAGGCCCATGGCAAGGACGTCTTCGTCACCAGGCACAGCTATGGGTACACCACCAAGATAGACAATCGGGACATCAATGTCAGAGCCTTCACAGAAGACAGGCTCTCTAAACGCAAGCTACGAATCACGGGAGTATATTTGGTGTCTTTTTCCTTTCTTTCGGTTTTCTCGCTGTTTTCGAGGATTTACACATATCTGGGACATGGCGCAGGAGGGACCGGGTCGGTGACGGCGCAACATGCAGGCAATCCTTTTCATTGTTGAATCTTCGCATCAGTTTCATCATGCTGGCGTTCATGGCGGAGGGTCAGAATGCAGGTTGGGAGCACGAGCGGAGCAAGTACAGTAGCAATAGGGCGCCTCACATAGCAGATGGCACTGGCACTCTTTTCTTTGCTTCACGGGCAGACTGGCATACAAGGAGAGGGGTTTCCGGCCACAAATGGAACAAGGCGGTCCGGGTTATCATACATGCACAAGAAGACCTAAAGATGAATCTGTTATAACGTGTTCGAGAGTGCTTGTCTGTGAAGCTTGTGCTGCTGGTGCTGTTGTTGACACTTAGGCGGGAGAGGATGGAGTACGCGGCCAATGCGTGGTTTCTCGTATACAAATTGCGACACGACTTGTCTGGCTCGTGCCCTCAACCTTATGGTGGGATGCAGAAGAGCGCAGCGGCAATGAAGGCAGTGTGAAAAAGGTGGTGTAAAGGCATTTGGCTATTAAGTTTTGGAAGGGCTAAAAATGGCGAGTACCTGCAGGCGCGTTGTCAAAGGAGGCACGATCAGGGTTCCTGCTGGCTGCCAAGGGTAGAATACGGCGTTTCACCTTAAGGCAGAGAGCCTTCGTCGCTCGAGCCTCAACCGAGCTCAATCTCTTGCTCGTCAACACGATAAACTTGCCGGTGGCCTGGTCGTGTCCTTCAGCAGGCTCTTTACTCCGTCCGTTCCTTCGCCTTGCTGGTCCATATCACTGCAGACTGCACACTCGGTGCGATCATTGTCAAGACGACCGTTTCTGGGGAAGGCCCTTGATTTCTACCAACTCCGTCACCCTCGTCTGTTTGTTTCATCTCGCTCGACTAGCTGTGGTCGCCAGACGTCCACTATGACGAGTTTCGCAAATTCTTTTTGGTCGTCCGACCAGAGCTATGCAGGAGGTGTGCTCAATTCGTTCCTTGGTCTGCTCGTGCTAACCCTTGGCCAGGATTGGGAGTCCTCTTTGGCAAGCTCCAGCAGGGCGTGCAGGAGAATCAGCAGGTCCTGACGATTGCGCGCATGCGAGCCGAAGCCGAAGACTTATACGGCCAACGCCTGGGCGACATCGATGCTGCTACCCTCAAGGTTGAGGGAGGTTTCCAGAAAGACGATGGTGCTAGTGTCAAGAAGGTGCGTCGCCGAGTGCTGAGTGCAGGCAGAAGATGGCTAACACAATCAGGCCTTTGAGGGCATGCGCTCCGAGATGAGTGAGGCCGCTAAAAATCATCGCAAGATCGCATCCAACATTCGCGAACTCGTCGTGAGCCCTTTCGCCCGCTGGTGCGACGCCCACGCCGCCCGAGTACAAAACTCTCAGGACGACCTTCAAGCACGTATAAAAGCCCACGATCGACAGGCCGACCACGTCCGTACCTATCGCAGCCAGTACTACAACAAGTGCCGCCGTGTCGAAGATCTGGACGAGGAAGAGAAGCTGGCTTTCCAGGATCCTCTGAGTGAGGCCGCCCAAAGCCCCAAACCGGCCTCGCAAATCCCAGTCGTCAAGCTATCCGAACCCGAAGAAGAGGACGACCCCGAACCTATCGATATCGGCGATCAAACATACACCCCTGAACAGGTCAAGAAGATCCTTAACCACATGCTCGAAACTATCAAGCTGGGCGAGACCAAGGTGCCCATCCTCGGCACATACCACAACGTTTCCACCGGAGCCGATATCACCGATTACATTCAGAAGCACATGAACGGAACGAGCGTCAGTTATGCCGAGCGCATCGGTCAGGATATGGTCAGCCACGGCTTCCTGAGACTGATTGGCAATGTTGGAAACACATTTGCAAACAGCAGTCGCATGAACTACCAGTGGCGTCCCAAGGTCTTCCAGATCACCGGTCTTCCCGAGAGACGAGGCATGGGCAGATCTGCCACTGTATCATCCGTCAGTTCAATCCCGGACTCACCTGTTGGTGCAGTTGGCGAACTCTTTTCCGGATGGAACCCTCTTAGCAATGCTCACCCAGGCGAGACTCCCGCGGCCAAGTTGCGTAGGGAAGCTCGCGAGGCCGACGAACGCTACAAGGCCGCCGTGAGAAAGCTCGATGCCCTTCGTTGCAACCTCGAGGAGGCCATGGTGGACCATCTCAAGTTCATGGAGCGCTGCGAGCTCGACCGTCTAAAAGCCATCAAGAGTGTAATTCTGGATTTCTCTGGAGCCATCAGCAATGTTATCCCCAGCTTACAAAGTACTGTCGACAACATGATGCTCTTCCAGGAGACTGTTCAGCCGCTGGGCGACTTGCGCTATCTCCTGGAGAACTACAGAACTGGCCCATTTGTGCCCAAAGTCACCATCTACGAGAACTACTACAACAATGTTGATGAGCAGACTTTCGGCATTGACATCGAAGCCCGCGCTCGTGCTGACAGGAAGCGTGTCCCTCTGATCGTCACCACTTTGCTGACTTTCCTCGACAACCATTACCCTGAGCTCGAAGGAGACGAAGCCCGTCGCAGTATCTGGCTTGTGGACGTTCCTTTGGCTGCTACTCACCATCTGCGAAACATCCTCAATACTGGCAAAGACACGGTTTCTCAAGACACGCTGGATCGTTATGAAATTCCGATCGTTGCATCGGTTCTGAAGCTTTATCTGCTTGAACTTCCTGATTCTCTGGTATCAGCGCATGTCTATGAAATCATCAAGACGATCTACACAAGCACCGCACCCAACACCTCGGAAACCGCACGCATCTCTGTGATCCAGAGCACGCTCGGCCAACTCAGACTTGCCAACATTGCCACTTTGGATGCCATTACCACTCACTTTACCCGCTTGATCGAACTGACATCAGCCGACGAAGGGTACATCTCAGCCCTATCCACTACGCTTGCGCCTTGCATTCTTCGTCCCAAGCAGGGCAACACTCTTTCGCTAAACGAAAAATTTAACTACAGGCTCGTACGTGACCTGTTCGCTCACAAGGACACCATCTTTGGAGAGCTCAAGCGCCAGTCGTCATTGACACACACCAACTCTGGTGCCTCGAGACCTCGTGCTATCAGTACCGATGAGAGCAGACGTCGTGAGCACATGGAAGAGCGGCAACGAGCCATTATCGCTGCTGCCGAGACCCGTGGTCGTGCGTCTAGCCCTTTCAAGTCCACCTTTGGCGGCCCTCTTGGATCTATGCACAAGAGAGACCGCAGCTCGGGTGCTGAGACACGATTCCCGGTCACCCCTTCTGCAGCAAGCACTCCTACCGATGTTCGTAATGCAAACCGTGGCAGTCTAGAGGTGCCTGGTTCTCCAATCCGCGCCCCTGTCCTGCTGCAGTCGCCACCCAAGGGCAATGGAAGAACCGACTCTCTGCCGTCTTCTTCCGATTCGGCAGTATCAGGAGACGCTGCAGCCCCTTTCGCTCGTCAACGTAGTGACACTATCAATTCCGTAGTCATGACTCCTGGCGCTCAAACAGAAGCTCCTGACTATCTTGCTCATGCTCAAGAACAGCAGCACGACGAAGAAGCTGGGAGCGATGCCGACTCTATAGCCCCAGAGCCGAGCTCGGGCATCAGCAACAACCGCCAGTCCGTCGAGGTCGAGAAGCGCAACTCTCTCAATCGATCGATGGGTCGTGTTGCCCGCAAGGGTACGGCAAGCAGCCTGTCACGCCAGAGCCTGATTGGCAAGCGAGAGAGTGTCGGTAGCGTGGGCACTTCGTCGTCTGGTGCTGGTGCAGCCGCTGCTGCCGCACCTGCGGCCGATTTTGTTGACAGCCCTGTTGACGTTGCAGAGCGTGCAGAGGAAGAGGCGTTGGCTCACCGCGGCGTCGAACTCGTTGACAAACCTATGGATGATGACTAGGAATGATCTCCAAGAACCTTGAAACGAACCGAAACGTGCACACGAGCGTGTTGCTGGACCTTTTTCGTTGTCCTTGTTAGAAATATTGTTTATTCTTGCCTCATTTACCTTTGGTGGTTTTGTCACCTTTTCCCTTCTGCTATTCTCACAGGATATCCACAGCGAGTCATTTACATATCATTAGCACGCCTGCTTTCTTGACCAGTCAATTAGAATCGCTGTTTCCAATCTTCACATTCTGCTCTCGCACTTCTTACAACTATTATGACGTAGAGAAACGCGTGAATTTCGTGTTTGGGGCTTCGTCCGACTTGCTCAAACGAAGTTCTTGACATCTGTAAGACACAAAATTCTTTTTACGCCAACCGTGTCTGTTCATCACTTGAGTGCGGCCTTCCAATTCGGATCGCCGCCGAAATCTACCATGACACCTCCGACACCAGAATGCAACGTCGAAGTCCGTCCATCAGCAATCGCAGGCAACGGACTCTTCGCAACCAAGGACATACCAGCGGGCTCTACGATACTGCTCAAAGCTCGCCCTTTGATCGGCGAGCTGGATTTGTCGCGATCGCATGATTCTTGCGCCAATTGTTTTCTGTTCTCGCAGAAGGACGTCCGGGCATGTCCTATCCATAAAGCAGAGGCCGATCGTTTGGGTCGATATCCTGGCTGTTCTGGCTGTCAATCCGAGGGCGAAGCATTGACTGTCAAGGCTTGCACGGGATGCAAAAAGGTGAAATATTGTAGCAAGGTTGGTTGTTTCCAAACTCATAGCACTCCTTTCGTTTCTTCTGCCATGGTGTTCCAGATAAACCAGAAATCTAGCTCATGCGACCTAATCTTTTTTCTACATAGGTTTGTCAAAAGCAGGCTTGGACCAGATATCACAAACGTGAATGTAAAATTCTCAGAGACCCGAGCCTCCCACCTCTGCCAAGTTCTGTGCGGGCGGCATTGCAGTTGGCTTGTCTCATGGATAGCGATGCTGTGTCTGAGGAAGACAAGGCAGGCGTGCGTCGTCTTGAAGCTCATAGTTCGTCTACGATTGAGCAATTCAGAGAAGTCATGCAATATGAGGTGACTGTCGCGGCGGCAAGAGATCTCTTTGCCCGCATCAGCCCTGATGATGACGATGCACAAAAGATGCGTGACTATGTTGGAAAGGTACTTTATCGTCAAGGCCTTTGCTCATATACCATTAATGCTAAAGGGGACAGATCCTTCGTAACTCGTTGACACTCACCCTTCCCACTCTGGAACCTATGGGCGTTGCTCTCGACCCAATCGTGTGCTCAGCAAATCATTCTTGCGAGCCGAATGCAAGTGTTCTGTTTGATCAACCTAGACTCATGATGCGTTCCTTGTCGCCGATCAAGAAAGACCAAGAAATCTTTATCTCCTATATCGACAACACAGATCCCTTTTACCGACGACAAGCTCAATTGACAATCCGCTACTGCTTTGAGTGTCAGTGCTCGAAATGCCAATTCGGCACTAATGGACGAGAAGACCACTGGACACAATCACTGGAGAACCTCGAGGCCAAATGGGCCGACCTTGCCGAACTCATGGACAGCCAAAAGGGTTACTCTTCTGTTCCCGCAAACTTCTTGGGCGAGAGTAAAGCCGAGTGGAACATGTCAGTCATACAAGGGGATGTTTACGCCTCGTACGAGCCAATACACAACCAAAAGGACAACAAGCTCGCCACAGAAGCGTTCGAGAATGTCATGCGAACCTGCAAGCAAACGGGTATGTGGCCCATCACAAGACAACCATACGCAAACATGCGAGTGGACATTGCTTCTCGCCTGATAGCCGATAACCACCTTGCTCTCGCAATGTACCACATGGCAAAAGCGTACTTTCTCATCGACCCAATCCTGTATCCGCAAGACTTCCATCCCGTCAGAGTGGTGCACACTTGGAATCTAGTAAAGACACTGGTACAAGCGTATTCTTCACCCCAAGACCCTCGCGAGACTGTCGACCCTGGAGTACAAGAGCTTTTCCGGCTAGAATTCGATTTCGTGGTTCCCATTTGGAGGCTGTTAAAGAAGCTTAGTGTGGATGTGCTGAAAAGTCATGGATCGGGGAGTAATCTTACAGTTATGGTACATGCACTTACTCAACAAGTAAGAGATGGAGTTGGCATGCAGAATTTGGTTGAGATTGAACGAGATCCGTTAGGTATGTGGGAGAAGTTCAAGGATTGGGCACATCACTTGGATTATTAGGTACCGCTTTGGAAGGCGGCATGGCAAGATGTCGCTTCTTAGTCGAGACTGCCCTATTTCTTGCATGTGTCGTGCGAATCACAGCCATACGTGTCACATGCTTGACGAGGAAGTCGCACTTCCTCGCTTGGTTCAAAAGCTGGATTCAACTCTGCTGGCTTCGCTTGCCTGCCCAATCTTTCTTTGTCCCACCACAATCAGAACTTTCCCACCTTCCAACTACCATCAGCATCTACAGCGCGCTTGACTTCACCATCACTACGCTTCAATGCCGGTTTAGCAACGCATCCTGCCGCTCTTGTCGCCATTGTACCTCCTGCAGAGACATCACTCGCCATGGTCAAGAAGAAAACCAGAAATAAACCTCCTTCGAGTACGTCTTTGACGCATTTTCTCTATTGCTGCATCTTTCTGACTTGACCCTAAGCTGCTGAGGCACCACAGCCCACAGCGATCAAGACCAACGAAGCTCATCACAACCCTACTGGATCGCTGCCTGAGATCGCCAAACCACTGCCCCAGACCATCTCGCTTGTCGATCTACCTCTGGAGATCCTCTTCATCATCTTTGATCACGTTGCTTGCAGAGATCATCTCAGCAACAGGCGCTACATGATCCAGCTCGTGCCTAGAACCAGATCCAACGACAGCCTGGCTATCTACCAACCCCCGTTGTTAATGGCCTGTTCATCCCTTCGTTCTGGACTGTCTCCATACTTCTTCTCAACCTGTTCGTTCCATGTCAAGATCAACACAAGATCGATGGTCAAGCCCATTGGCGACGGCTTGACCTTGCGACAGTTCGAAGACATGCTTCCACTTGCACACAAACTAAGCTCTGTCAAACTGACCATCGAGATCTGCGAGCTATCCCCCAAAGGATTCGATTTTGGAATCCTTGCTCAGATCGCCACTATGCTGTTCGAAGAATACCGGGTCAAGAAACTCGACTTCAAGAGCGGATCCGAGCTCATGCTGCTTGACTGGCGGCTTACGTGTATCGACCCATTGCTCACATGCGAATGTGTAAGATCTATTCCCGATGTCAACCTGGAATGGCTTCTTGAAGATATCCATAAAAAGGCCGCTGGGTCAGCAGTCCATTCATCAGAGAGCTTGCAGACATTCGGTTCTGAACTGAGAGGATGGCTAGAAGAAGACCAGAACATCGAAAATCGGACATACTGGTTCAAACAAGACCTGAAGATATGTATGGAGTTGACTGGCTTGTATGGCAGAGCGAATGTGCTCGACCACTACTGGGATGCTTGTCAGTGTTCACGCTCGATGGTCTTTTAGAGCTTGGACTTGTCGGGCCCGGAGGACTTCTTGAACTTGGAGGACTTCTCGGACTCGGATAGCTTCTCGAAGTCGGAGTTATCAGGCTCCTCAAACTAGACTCTGTGCATGACAGACGCAAGATCCATTATCACTGCCTGAGGAGCACATGGGAAGCTAGAAGGCTAGCTTGAACTTGCTCTCTAGATGGGAAAGATCGGAGGCTACAGTGTTAGCATGTTTAGCTTATTGTTGTTTTTCCATAGCTTTTGCGTGCAGCAATAACGAGATCAGTCACTTTTACTCCTGACTATGTGTTTGATGAACAGTACGGTTGACATGAGAGGTATGAGGCTTGCAGCTCGACCTACGACACACTTCTGCGGATGGCAGGCTTGTCAAAAGGCAGAATTGGTCATGTTCAGAGAGTCGATCTCTCTCTTGAAATGCAAGCTATCGAGGTTCACATGTTTATTTGAGATGAGAGATATGTTCATAAGAGCAGCCTGCAGGCATTGCTCCATCATTCAAAAGTATTTTGTTCGCTATAGAAATGATGATAAAAATAGCATTCGAAAGTATGAATATTCTGATGGTATAACGGCTTCTTGCATGGTCTCATATGAGCTTTGCATAGTGAAAATAAACAGATAGGAAAAAGGAAACAATCGCAAGATCATATGTCATAAATCGTGTACTGTCGTCAAAAATTGGTTTGTGCAGGAGCAAAAGGCTGTGGCTGTCCATAAGTGTGTCATCGATTGGGACCTTTTTCTGTGGTTGCATGTTGAGACGTCGAGGGGCTGTACGTACTCGTGACGGAGTAGTTGTGATCTTGATCATCCACTGCCGTTGATGGTCGAGTCCTCGGCGGCCTTCTTGGTGAGCAGTTCAAGCAGATAGGCTTCATCGTCTTGGTCGTGTCTGCCCTTTTTTGTGTTGAGGATCTGACGGAGACCTTCGTTCACATCTGCAGTCTTGTTGACGCGGGCTTTCTTGAGCGGAGTCTTTTCAGAGTTGGTTGGCTCGTCGGTCTGGTCCTCGGTAATGGATTCGTGCTTGCGTTTTCTGGTGGTTGATGGTTTGAGAGTCACGGGGAGGTGTTCGGGTTGCTCGTCAGCTTCTTCGTCTGGAACTTCTTCCATGGGTTCGTTGACTTTCTCATCATTGTCAACTTCTTCTTCTTCTCCAGCCTCCTCTGCTCTGATCTTCTCTCTGACATTCATCAATGCCACACCCAGAAGATTTTGACCCCACCTCTCACGAGAGACCTTTTCCGCACCTGCAGCATTGTACCCAATCCCCCAAATCCTGTCGTCCGCAGAAGCCTCAACAATCAATCTATCCCCTGTCCCCAACAACACCTCCCTAAACCTTTCATTCTGCAAAAACTTGAGATAATTCCCTCGCTTCACGATGCCAAGTTTGACTTGATCCCACACTGTGTCGCTGAACCCCTTGATCTTGCGGCCTAGAGCCTTTTGGGTCTTGGAAGCTGTTGCGGCGAGGATCTGGGCGGCGATGGCTGGGTTGTTGAAGGTTTGGGCTTTGGCGTGCATCATGTATTGTTCGGCGCTGGTGAAGGTGACGTCTGGGTGGTCCGGGTCGGTGAAGGTGGATTTTTGAAATTGGGAGAAGATGCCGTGGGGGCGTTCGCGGGTGCTGGAGAAGTAGATTGGCTTGGGGTCGTCTGTGGTTGTGGAAGGAGCCATGATTGAGGTGCTTGATGGGCGTTGTGTGAGATGTGTTATGATGGATTGAGGAATGCTGATCGATGTTGAGAAGGCAAGGTAGTGGTTCAGTATTAGAGACGTGAAGAGAGTTCTGTTGTAAGTGGTGGATGTCAATGTGAAAAGCTTGCAAGGGAGCGACTATGTGTAGAGTTGAGGTGAAAGAAGGAGCGATTGACTTGTATTAGCTCACCACTGGATTGCAGTAAACAAGAAGGAGCGCCTGAAGAGGTTCAAGGTCTACGGACGAATGAAAGGAGTGGCTGTCAACTAGATCCCTCATTCCCTACCTATACTTCACTTCAGGTAACAGGAGCCCGGATATTGACAGTGAGCAGTCTGAGTGGTTGCTCGAATCACGAATTACCAGTCCTCCGCGCATGGAGCTCTACTTCCCAGAAGTATTGTGCATCCTAAAATGAGGTATGCGACTGATTTGAATTGAGAGGCCATGCTCTGACGGGTTGAGGAGAGTCTCCTCACTCATGGTATGTTCATGTCATGAAGATATCACTCTGCCTTCAGTACGGAAGTTGTTCGAAACGATATTCAGAATGTATCTTGTGCACGATTCAGGGCGAGGCAGCAGACTTCGTGAAGGAAGTCGCAATGGTATTGTGGCCCGTGCACCAGTCTCGAAGATGTAGCTCGAGATTGATGCATCCTTTTCGCGCTCCGTCACACCATACATCAACTTTCTTCACACGCGCATCCCTCGGCTTCGAGTCAAATACATCGCTAGACCTGCTCCGTCTATCTGCTTCAATCCGTTTCCCGACAACGCAATAGAATCTAGCGCCACGCGCGCATCTTCACATCTTGCCTACAAACCATGGACTACCAAGTACGCCTTCACCCTCGCCCATCTCTCCAACCATCTACTAACCCTCCTTCCCCCCAGAACCGCGCGGGCTCCAAATTCGGAGGTGGCGGTGTAGCCTCAGCGAGCGCAACAAACGCCGACCGTCGCGAACGTCTCCGCAAACTCGCCCTCGAAACAATCGACCTGGACAAAGACCCCTACATCTTCAAGAACCACGTCGGCAGCTTCGAATGTCGCCTCTGTTTGACCGTCCACCAAAACGACGGCTCCTATCTCGCACACACCCAGGGACGCAAGCATCAGACCAACTTGGCCAGACGCGCCGCCAGAGAGGCACAGCTGGGCAAGGACAGAGATCAGAATCTGGCGGGCCTGTCGCAGGTCCAGGTCAAGAGGAATGTGGTCAAGATCGGAAGGCCGGGCTACAAAATCACAAAGACCAGAGATCCCTTGACGAGGCAATTGGGTCTGCTGTTCCAGCTGCAGTATCCCGAGATCTCGCAGGATGTCCAGCCCAGGGTTAGATTCATGTCTGCCTTTGAGCAAAAGATCGAGGAGCCCGACAAGCAGTTCCAATACTTGCTAGTCGCTGCTGAGCCCTACGAGACGTGCGCCTTCAAGCTGCAGGCTCGCGAGATCGATCGCTCAGAGGGCAAGTACTGGACTTGGTTCGACGAGGACAATAAGGAGTTCTGGGTCCAAGTCACTTTCAAGACAGAGAGAGAGGAGAGATACAGCGGTGTGCCTGGTCTGGCTCCTCGGCGCTGATTTTTGTTCGTCAGTCACATATTGGTCAATTCACATAGCGATGGAGTTTGGCGTTTCGAAAACAAGACAAAGTTATCACACGTACAAGGGGTATTACGACTGGCTGAAAACTTGTATCATGACAAAGCAGAAAAAAGGAACAAGAAATGAAGAAATAACAGAAACCCGCCCCATAACAATAATGACATCGTGTTGTCCACCCAGTTGAACTTCCTAGCATTCATTCCTTCCGTGTCGGTGATGTGGAGGCTCGAGGGGTTGGATCGGGATCAGGATCGCTCGTGTAGTGTGGTCGTGGCGTCCTGTCCGTGTCCACGACATTGATGCTGTGCGGCAAGAACAACTCTGGCGGTGTCAACGTAGCTCCCTCCTCTTCAATCACGGCTTCCTCATTGCCTGTGAGTGACGCCGTTGCTTTGAGGTTCTGCGTCACCATGACCTCTTCGTTCGATACAACACTCCCCTGACTATTTGTACGCAACATCTCGGTACCGAGCTTCGATGCTCCTCGTGTCTTAGACTTGGGCGATCGTGCTCGAATCTGAGTGTTGCCCAGCTCTTCATCCTCATCATCCCCTGATTCTGCACACTCATGTCTTCCCATTTCCAGAGACTTCTTCCTCGCCTCTATTGATTCCGAAGATCGTTGTTTGCGAGGCGACACTTCTCGCTGGCTCTCGAGTTTTCCTGGTGCAGAGATCTGTTCTGTCAACGCCGGCATCTTAGACTCGGGCGGAGGTTTCGTTCTCGCGTGCACCACTTCCTCTGGGCTAATGCCTAGTCCGCCGAATTGACGCTCAAGCTCAGATTCTTGCCAGTCGTTGTTATGCCTGCTTATAATGACTGGGATCGAGTCATATGGGCTGCCCGTCTCGGGTATTGAACTTGATCCTATCGAGTCTTCCCTGCTGGATCCACGGAAACTGTTGGTGAGCATCCCATAACCAGATATTGAACTAGTTGTTGGACTCTCCTCTGTCAATGGCGATTCTCGACGTAGACTCGAAGACGGCATCATGGGCAATTGCGCTGGTGTCCATCCAGGTGGAGGTGGCTTCCATTGGCAAAGCCGGCTCATGACTTCAATCAGTTTTGCTGTATCTGGAGGCTTTTCGATCAACGCATCAAAGTAATGCGGTGCTTGTAGCTCCTTGAGATATCCCGTGACCGCAACAATTGGAGTGTGTGAGTTTGCGTTCTTGGTGTCCCTAATCATGCGTGCCACGTCTGCTCCGTTGATTTGGGGCAACTTGAACTCCATCATGATGATATCGAACTTGACTTCACTCATGGCATAACGCATTGCTTCAGAACCATCTTGCACGGATATGGTGCGACAGCGAAGCTTCTCAAGAAGTCTCTCCATGACGAGGCGTGAAACTGGATGGTCCTCACAGATCAACACGTCTAGTGGTCTGAAAGCAGGTCCCTCAGCTAACGTGATCTGGGAAAGTCTCCTTGTACTCTGCCTCCGGCGTTGCACTCGCAGAAAAGCCTTTGCTCGTTGGTCTTCGTTATCCGATGACGATGGCGAGGCGTCAAATGCCATACTCCTTCGCTTGTACTGCGATATTGGTCCAGGTGGCATATCGTCATCTTGGGAGCCAATGGTGTGTGATCGCTGTCGTGGCGATGAAATACTGCCTCTTCTTCCGTTTGGTAATGAAGACTTTTCTGGCATGTAGCCTTGTTGTCCATGCAAGCTCTTTGGGATTTTGATTGGAGATGAAGCTGCAGACAATGACTTGAACCCGGCAGGCAAGTTGGGAGCATCCAACAAATTGCTGCTCGTTTGCAAGCTGTTGATTTGCTGAGCCAACGAAGAAGAGTTTGAAGTTTTTCTACGTTCATGATGACCTCCTGCGCTGAATGACACCAATAAAGGGGACGATGGCTGGGAACCTCTGCTTGGAGATGAGTTTGTCTTGCTCAAGAGTGAAGGCGAAGCAGGTCTGTTGTTCCCCTTATTTGAAGAAAGCGTACGTTTCAGTGGCGCGGGTCCTACTGGGCTTGATTCAACAGACGGAGAAGGCGACAGTACCACCGGCGATGGAGATACGAGACCTTGAGCGACCTTGCTCTGAGCTTGCATTGCTTCAGCACGAAGTTTCTGAATGACGTCCTTGTTTGCTTTCTCTAGAACGGGAAGGTTCTTGAATTGGAAGTTTCCAAAGTCATCCGCTGCAACAGGCTCACTTAGTCTTCGGCTGCGACCGTCTCTAACGTGTGGAGGTATATGCAATGGCATCAATCCTCGTTTCATTGAGTTGACCTGGTTTCTAACCCTGGACAAGGCGTCGTGAGGTCGTTCCGGATAGTCGGCGCCAGGTGTATTGGCTGGCGATGAGACCTGATCCTCAAACTCGGCTCTGAAATTTTGTAACGTAGCACCTCTGGAGTCGAAGTATTCTGTATCCTCAGGATTTGCTGGTGCGGGAATGAATGACGCTTCCTCTTCTCGGAGCGTGTCCCACTCAACATCAGCAAACCATGGATGAGCTCTGATCTCGTCTCCACCATTTGCGAACTTCTCATCGATATTGGACCCAAGTCTCTCCTTGGCGTCCGAGCACATGAGTCTGTTCATGAGATCCTTGGCTTCTGGAGTCACGGGACAATCTTCATCGTCGGGCCAGTCGATCTTGCGATCTAGGATATTCTGGAAAACTTGCTCGGGAGTGTCTGCATGGAAGGGTGGGTAGCCATACAAACACTCAAAGAGGATGCAGCCTAAGGACCACCAATCACTCATCTCGTCTTGACCACTTCCATTGATCGTTTCTGGTGCGAGATAGTCTGGTGTACCAACAAATCGCCGAGAACTATCTTCAGGGTCAAACAGAGCCATTGGCGGCGGCAGCATGCCAGATTGCCCAGGAGGTGTGCCCAAGCCACTCATATGGCTTAAAACAGGTTGTAGAGGGTAGGGTTCTGGCGATTCACCTTCACTCGCAGTCTCTTCTTCAATCGGTGTTCGCCTCTGATAACCTGAAGATTCATCCGCGATTGAGAAGCGACGGAACATGTTTGCCAAAGCGTCGCTCTCTCCACTGTCGCTACGTTGACCGGATGTCCGCCGTGAAGGCTCACGAGAGTCTCCTTTGGTCAAGCTGAAGTAGGATGGCTGACCAAGCTCCCCAGCCAAGGCGGGTGTGAGTCCTGGGGTCGGAGCTGGAGACTGACCGCCATTGAAGTCGAAGGAGGTGGAGCGTGAAGATGCAATAGATGGCGCGCGTTTGCCTAACTTGAGCAAGTCTGGCGCATCGCCAAGCTTATTGTTTTGCATTCTCTTTTGACGCCCGATAAGTCCCATCCGTGAGAGACCAAAATCTGTAAGCTTGAGATGACCTTTCTGATCAATGAGAAGATTGTCTGGCTTCAAGTCACGATGAACAATCTGCCTGTCATGCAGATGCTGAACGCCCAGAACGACCTCAGCCAGATATTTCTTTGCCCAGTCTTCAGGCAATCCGCCTAGTGTCTTGACCAACGAAGCACAATCGCCTCCATTCAGGTACTCCATGACAAGATACAAGTAGTCTTTACTTGCAAACGTCCAGTAGAGTTTCGCAACAAAGTCACTCTCGCCTTGCCACATCATGATCGCTCGTTCGGCCTTGACATTGGTGACTTGGTTTTTGGCAACCATGTCGGCCTTCTTGAGGACTTTGATGGCGTAGTAATCTCCAGTGACCTTCTTCTTGGCAAGATAAACACTGCCAAATGCACCTTTGCTGATAGGCTTGATGACTTCAAAGTCTTTGATAGAGGTTTGTACCGCTCGGGGTTGCGGGTTGCTGTTAACGGCACTCAGCCTCGGTGATGATGGTGCACGATATGATTCGGAGTATTGAGTCGCAGAAGATTGACGTCGGTGATGATGATGATGCAACGATTGGGCTCGCAGAATGGGAGATTGAAAATGGTGATCATGAGAGAGTATGGGAGAGGTAAGCGGCGAAGGAGCAGGCTCCCCACCACTTGGTACTCGTGGCTTTGCGACTCGCAGTGGAGAAGAAGGCGCTATGCTTCGAGTAGGAGACTGCTGTCTGCTATTGTTTGCTAGACTGGGTAGTACAAGACTCCTTCGTTTGTGTTCACGGGTACTAGTGACCCGGCTAAGAGTCAGTTCAGGAGCTGGTGAGTCTGTTCGTACGGGTATCGAGGCCAACGAGGAACGGACGCTGCTGTCGCTCTCCGCGCCAGCATCGCTTTCAGGGGCTAACATGGCTGCTCTCTTTTGGTGAATCAAAGTACTGAGAGCACTTCCATATGATCGTGGTGTCCGAGCGCCGTGAGGACTGTTGGAACGCGATGACTCGCCAGTCGATGATGGCCTTCGGTATGCTGGTGCCTCTGGAATGTTACGCAGCGCCATAGTCATCGCTGATGGTGCGAGCGGTGATCCATAGGGGTTGATGGAGAAATCCTCTTGCATGCCTTCAGGTAGCCGCGGAGGTGGTCCATCTATATCAGACATGGCATCTCCGATTTGGCTAAACTTGTCTTGATCTTCATTCTCCTCTTCTTCCTCATTCTCTACATCAGTCGAGGATGATGATTCACTCGAGTCGCTGAGTTCTCCGTTGGCTATACGTGCAGCTTTGGCCACGGCTTCGTCAATACACTCTTGTACCAAAATGTGAAACTCGATGCGGAGGCGCTCAGAGTATTCCAGGATACGCCGATGACGGAAGATGGCTTCAACTTTGGCTTTACAGAATCCCGAAGTGTCTTCAGCAAGCAGCGCGAGACCATGTTCGTTGTCCACAGTACTCGTGTTCGGAGGTTGCCATTGCAAAACCTGTGATATTCTGCCTTCGGATTGAGGAGACTGGGTCCTAATCTCGCCATCTTGAGAGCTGTCTTTGACAGCGGGCTGACTGATCTCCAGAGCAGTGTCGCATAGATCGAGAACGAGCTCAACAATTCGAGCCAAAGGACGTCTGACAGCAAAAGAGCGGGCTCTTTGGTGACCTAAACCTGATCGCGAAGAACTCCGCGGCTTGAGTTGAGGACCTGCAGGTGACGCACGTCCAGACGATGGACCAGATGATGGCTGAGAAGCAGGTCCAATGGGATGTCCTTTGTAGTCGCACAACGGAGTGGGCAACGGAGAGCCCGAATCAGAGGGAGCATGGCGAGAATGGCGCGTCTGAACTTCCAAAGCATCAAGAACCTTGACAATGGCAGCACGATGCTCAGTCAAGTTTTCTTGGGCAATCTGAACGTCCATTTCTGCCTTGTGCTCCTGCATGCATAATTCAGTATGCTTCTCAAACCACCAAGGGGTGATCTGACGTTCGCAAATACGGCACAATACTGGGGGCGGGGGCGGATGATCAGCTGGGTCGTCACTGCCGATCTCGGCCAAATGGGTCAGGTATTGCGCCAGAACATGGGCCCCAATTCCAAGGGACTCTGCGAGGACGTCGGGAAGGTCGATGGTTATCTCACGGTGGACTGCAGGCTTGATCATCCACATGGTCTGCAAAGGCGTCAGTAATACTCGTTTGCCGCGCTGTAAGGTACATACATGGCTCTCTTCTCCAGTGGCTCTCTCGTATACCATGATGCCTTGAGCTTCAAGATTCACTAGGTGCTCGCGAGTGTCTTGGTCTTCAAGACCGGTGTTGAAAGCCACAAGTTCGGCATGGGGGCTCTCGACAGTAACTTCCGGACTCGCACCAATTGGTGACTGGTATGCAACTGCGAAGCGGATGATACGGCTCTTTGTATCGTCGTTCCTCATGAGAGCTATAGCGTCTGTGAAAATATTCTTGTGGTCAACAATGATATCAGACATGGTCTTGCCGACTATCGACTCCGGGTCGACTCCGCTGAGATCCTTCCAGGAGGGACTGGCCCAGCGAATAGTTCCGTCCAAGTTAAGGTCCATGATTGCATTGAGAGACTGTTCTGCAGCTCGTTTGAGATTGTCACGCTCTTCTCGGATATCCATGCTGACTGTCCTCTCCATGGTACCTCTATATCCGGTGTCCTTTGTTCCCACAGCCTCCTCTTTCAGAGCGACAACGGCAGGCGGAGCCAGCATTGTCGGGTTTGGCGAATCGGCCATGATGTTCGTTGTGTAAGTGTAGCGATATGAATCGTTGCAGAGCACCTGCCCGCCAGGGCAGCCCAGTTGAGGCTTCGCTAGATGCGCGATTCGACCATGACCATCGTGACCAGGATCAAGATGGATGCTCCGGCACTTGTGGGCAGCTCTCTGGCGTTCAGAATCGCTATCAGATTGCTGAGAGACGCTTCACTTTTTGGCGGCTGGGACGAGGAAGAGAGGTGCGAAGAGCGGCTGCAGGCGTATTGGCAGCAGCGGGCGGTGGAGGTATCCTTGGCTCAGGAAGGCTCGACCGACAATTGCGTGGGTAGTCGGGTGTAGCGATTGACAAGGCGGTGAATTGGTACGGCCCACAGCGAAATTGTTTTGGATGCAGTTGCGACTTGGGAATGGCAATGGCCTTGGACAACGAGGTCGAGTGATTATGACCAACCATTCACCCTGCCCCGCCTCCTCCCGTCCGCTAGCGCTTCTTTTGGATGCTAAGCCTTTGTTTTATTCGGTCATTCCCGTCCCTATCTCGCGACTCGTGACTTCCTCGCCAGGTGCTAGAGCATGCTCGCGCAACTATTTTGTGAGTGGGTCGTCGCCAGCGACAAGACTTGCCTTTGATTCTCCCCCGTACTTTTGTCCCTACATTCAATCTCCCCATGATGGGCTGAAATTTGCGATTCCTGTACTTCTCGTTATCCGTGACAATCAGCTTACAACACCCTAGTCGAGGGTCTGCTGTGTACCATGTAAAGGCATATGACGGTGCCGTACATCCTGTTCGTCAATTGCGACCCATTGACGACGTGCTTCTTGACGGAAATTACAACAATTTGCGTATCGCTGCAAAATTCGTAACTCACGCCCGCGTCGTGCAGCAATTTGGACGCATGATTATGCAGCAACGCCTTCGGTTGCCCCGTCCAACTCGCCGAGGCGCGAGGCGGCATCGGATCCTAGGTAGTCCCACGCCATGTCTTTATCATCCCATCATCGGAAGGTGCGGCAGCGAGTGTGGTACGCGTGCTACTGCGACAGCCATCTA
This sequence comes from Aureobasidium sp. EXF-10728, assembly GCA_023848605.1. Classification (NCBI taxonomy): domain Eukaryota; kingdom Fungi; phylum Ascomycota; class Dothideomycetes; order Dothideales; family Saccotheciaceae; genus Aureobasidium; species Aureobasidium sp. EXF-10728. The sequence goes on along the minus strand of SWBG01000001.1, from coordinate 1,025,843 downwards.
TTGACCAAGATTCGTTGCTGATGGTACAACCCTGGCCTTAAATTACCACTGTCCTTCGCTCATCTGTACATCGATATCTCTTGGTTTTTTACTGCTCTCGACTTTGCCGTGTTTGAAAGTTCTTGTCTGACATTTATACTGCTGCTTGTTCTTGAACAGTACCTTGCTATGTCGTGTTCTCGTACACTCGGTCTCGAATTGAATGTTCTGGCTGTGACACCCTGATCAGTGACACGGTCATTTACATCAAGGAGCCGGCATACTCAAGAACCAACCTTCAAGACTTCTCAGATCTTCAACGTTTCTACGTAGCTTCTGCAAGGCACGGCTTCTCCTCCAAGAATATCAGAGTAGCCAACAAGAGCATACAATAACATTCGACCATCGGCCTCGAAACCCATCCACAAGAGCCAAGCATTCAATCGCCAAGCCTCTACCAGATCGATCATGATGGACCCTCTTTCGCCGATCTCCCAACCTCCCTCTAACAAAAACCATCATGGTCCAAAAAGACCGACCAAAATGATGTCACTTTATTGAAGCATAACACCCCCCTGCCACGATGCTTCAAAGAAATCGATGACGATAGACTCAAAAGCACAATGAGGCTGGGCTGACCGAACCGCGCTGTTCAAAATGTCGCATTGTTATATAAACCCAAGGTAGGAGACCATGCAATTGACCAGAACAACACCAATTGTAAGACACCTTTTCAAATCTACTTGCTTGAGAGCAGCTCTTCCAATTTGAACATTCATACCCTCGATTTCCGCAAACATGCCTCCCAAGGACAAGTACACCGACCCCGAGCTTCGTGATGAGGTCAAGGAGGAAATCCACAATGGCGACAAGGGCGGTGCACCAGGACAATGGTCAGCCCGCAAGGCTCAGATGATGGCTTCCGAATACAAGAAGCGCGGTGGTGGTGTAAGTATTCTCCCATCCCAAAAACATCAACCATACCACCCATTCGCATACGCATACACTAGCCATTGCTAAACATACCTCCACAGTACACCACCGACAAAAAAGACCAAGACGAGTCACAACAACACCTCTCCAAATGGGGAGAAGAAGACTGGCAAACCAAAGACGGCTCGGCCAACGCAAAAAACGAAGACGGCACCCAACAACGCTACCTCCCCAAAAAGGCCTGGGAAAACATGAGCGAGCAAGAGAAACAGGAGACGGACGACAAGAAGCAAGCCGAGAGTAAAGAAGGCAAGCAGCACGTCTCAAACACCGACAAGGCAAAGGAGAGCAGAAAGCAAGCCAACGAAGAAGAGGACGAGAAGTTCGAAAAGAAAAAGGCCGAAGAGAAGGACGAGGGCGACGCAGAGAAAGAGGCACAAGTTGGCGACAAGCGCACCCGCTCTTCCAAATCTGCCTCTCCCTCAAAGAAACAAAAGCAAAACGACGGTGCCGCAAAGGAGACCTCTTCGCCCGCCAAGTCAAAGTCCAACGGCAACAAGACCGACAAAGACTCCAAGGACGACGACGACTCAAAGTCCACCTCGGACAACAAAACCTCCAAGGACGACTCCAAGGACTCGCACGGAAAACCAGCATCCAAAGACCGCCTGCCAAAGAAGGATCAACAAGTCTACTGGAAAACACTCGGAAACTGGACCAAAGGAACCGTCGTCGAAGTCGCGTACGAAGAGAAAGAGGTCGATGGCAAGAAGGTCAAGGCATCCGAGGATGACCCCAGGATTGTCCTGAAAAGCGAGTCTTCTGGCAAGGTTGCTGTGCACAAGCCTGATGCCGTATTCTTCAACTAGGGGGAAGCAGAAGAGATCTATACATCTGGACAGGAGATGAGATTATGTAATAGTATGGCTTGTATGATAGATGACTTTAACATTGACAACTGTTTATTTTCAACCCTCCTTGTGAGGTTCACATCTGGATTACTACTTCGAGACTGCAGAATATTTAGTTCATGATCTCTGTCAAAGCACCTTTTTGGCATGAAACTACGACTCGATCTAACGTACACGATTGGCCTGTCGACTCTCTGTGCCTGCACCACCATGCCAGCCAGAAAACCTGAAAACATCATGCATATCCGCACAACTATGCAACACGACCACGACTCAAGCGATGGTCATGATCTTTCACCAGTAGTCAACGCGACCTTGCATCTTGTTACTCTGCTCCCATTCTTCCAGCTCGGCCATGTCTTCTTCGCTACCACGCCATCCCCTGTTCTGCGCACCGACACCATCCATACGGATGACAACACGATCAATAACGTTCTGGACATCCGACAGCATTTCTTCATCGAGCACATCCTTTGCGTCCCAGGAGGCATCATCACCTGTCTTCGTAACCAGATTCAGGTCGAAGAGAGACTTTGAAGAGACTGAAAGCTTTGCCTCGAACCAAAAACGTCCAGAAGCAATCATCTCAGTCTTCTCACGAGACGCGAATTGATGAAGTGAGGTGTTTTCCCTCATCCAACCTCGGAACAGATCTTGTACCTCCGTGAGGTGCAGTGTGATGCGGTCGTTGTGGATGTGACGGAATGAAAGACGCTTCTTGGTGTAGGAACTCTCAATCTTCAGGTCACTGGTCACCAGGAAGCGTAGATCGACAAGACGACCTTTCTTAGAGTTTCGAACCTCAGCTGATAGCTTCTCCAAGAACTCCATGACTGCCTTGCAGTGCGTGTATGGCTTTCTGCCTTTGACAGCAAAGCAAGCATCCCATCTTCGCTTCGGGTAGTGAAAGAATGCTTGACCAATTGTGGTAGCAACGAGTTCGACTTTGATATCATCACAACCCTTAACTTTGACGATGAGGCGGTTGTGATATTTGTCCTCGCAGTGAAACTCATACCAATGTTCTTCAACAGGATCCTGACGAAACAATTGTGGAGTTGGGATCTGGCACGCCTCGACAGTGGATGAGGTTAGCCTTTCGATGAAGTGGAGAGCTGACCCCTGGTCTGAAGAGAGATGTTCCTTGATGCCTGCTGCCATGCGCCTGGAAGACATGGGCTTAGAGGCAGCGAATTCTTTTGCTTCAGGTCCTCTCAAGCCTTCAATCAGAATGCGGCCGATGGAGATCTCCATGTCTAGATATCCTCTATATGCTCTGGCACAGTCGAGAATTTGTAACAGATCGTCACTGCACTCTGGCAGAGCTATAGACTTTGCCTGAGAAGTCGGAGCCGCTTGAACAAGAGATGCCTTTGGTTGACTCTGGTCTGGTTTGCTGGGTAGCTTGTTCAGTCTAGGGTCCCAGTCCGGGAGATCAAGCTCCACCTTGAAGGATGGGTTGCTGGACTTTCCCTTGACCTTGGGCTTGGGCTTGGGCTTGCGATGAGCCGTCGTGTTAAAATATCGTCGACTGGCGACTTCATCTTCGATCTGGACTCTCTCATCGAAGTCGATGGGCTCCTCAGGCTCAGCAGCCAGAACCACTTGCGAATATTGGCCTGGTTGAGTCGATAGTCCAGGTGGTGCAGCAGGAGCGGATGGTCTCGATGACTGCAATTGTTGTACGCGAGGTCGGGGAGCCCTTGTTCCAAGAGGAGGGAACGGTTCAGTGTCGTCGTTTCCGCCGACATAGCCGATTACAGGTTGCGCAACGTATTCGACTGGGGCTGGATGTGCAGTGGTGACATCCCATGATGCTCTAGGCAGTCTATCTGCGAATCTGATTCCAGATGCCGAACTAGACTGCAACGACTCGCCAGGGCCTGATGAAGAGGTAGAACCAAGATCGAAAGAGCTAGGAGCAGGGGCGTAGGGAGGGTTCTCGCTAGCTTGGGATGGGGATGGCGGACGGCCCTCGTAGTCGATAAGGAAACTTGACTCTGGACGAATCTCGGCGGCAGTCAGCAAGCTCGAGTTCGGACGGCCTTCAGAATCAGTCTCTTCGGGGAACCCAAGATCCTGAACAGGACGCTCGGCGCTTCTCAGAGGCGCTGGCACAGGACGGAGTGGACTGTGGTTCTTAGCGAGTCTAGGAGACTCGATACCGCCACTCAACAGATCGCCATCCTCAGGCGCAGAATCAATAGTACCCTGCACCCACTCCTCGACGGAGTTGTCAACGAAGGTTACTAGGGGGTCGTGCATGCCTTCTCTGATGAAATGCGGAAGTGGCATGACCGCCCACCTCTCGACCAGTGTTGCGTCGTGAGCGTAGTTGGAAGGCTGGGTACTGAAGACCCGCAGTCGATCGTTGTCATCAGAACGCATCAAGCGCACTACGCGTTGACGAGGCAGCATGTCTATGGTTCTCTTATCGTTCGGAGTCAACGTTTGCAACAGAGTTCCGTCTTTCAGATGCTGCAGACGATGGAGCTGCAGAAGAGGATTGCGCTCCTTCTCCGTGCGCATAAAATGCGAGTCGAGTCGTGGGCGGTGCTGCGCCTCAGTCAGTAAAAAGGGCCCTTTGACTCTGCTGGTTGAAGCTTACCGAGTTTCGCTCAATGTTGTCCAGCTTCTTAGTGACAATCTGGACCTTGCTAGCAGTTGCGTTGGTGATTAACACGCACGCCTTCTCGACACTCATTTCCAAGGAGCACGCGGTGTCCTGAGCGATCTCCTGCAGAATTCGGTCTGGTAGAACAAGCGCGATGTTCGTGCTAGCATTCTTGGGACTCCAGGAGGGCTTGTTTTCGTCCTCGTGTTCGGGCGAAGGACTGCCAACATCAACTAGAGGTTGATCAAGCGAGATGTCGTCGTCCTCTCTCAGGAGCTCGTCAAGCTCATCTTCGGCATTTGCGTTACCTCCCGTCTCGGCCGAGCGAAAGATCTTGTGGTCGCTCATGGCATCCTGAGGACCGTCCTGGTGCTGGCCAATGTAATCATTGCACAGATCCACAAACTTGAAGAAAGTCTGTTCATGTCCAGGCTCTGGAAACTCAATGCGGAACATCTGAGTCGTTGTCAGCGATTTACAGGAGCAACACAAACGACTTGAAGAGTGGTGCCCGGCTTACCTGTTTGTCTGACATGTATGTACACCTCGCATTGGCGTCTTGAACCATCTCATCGAACATGGTGATCAGCTCATCAGGCTCAAGAAACTTCCACACCGTGCTGTACATGAAAGTGCACGCCATGGTGGGAGCGTAAGTGGTGATTTCGATAGGAGTCAAGACAGTGGCGACCTCTGAGGAGGAATTAATGAAGATAAGAGATCTTGGAATGATGGTTCGAGTGAGGTGAAGATGTTGGTGATGCTCGGACTGTCAATTTTGCAGACGCAAAAGTGCAGTGCAGGGATCGTTCGTCGTTCGTCGTTCGTCGTTCTTTGTGCTAGATGGGAAGGTGCGAGGACCCGTTCGTTTGCAGATGCCGCCTTGCATGTGCAGACTGAAAGCTCGAGCGGGTTGGCACGATGAAACACTTGCGTCGATTGCTCGAATGATAAGACGCAGCCAAACATCTGAAGTCTTTGACGAGTATCAACTCAGCCTCCTATCCGACTTCTGAGCTTACTCTCGGAAGCAGATAGTGTCATCTTGTGCTCATGTAATATGAGTAGTGATATGTTGATATCTGTATCATACCCATTATCTCCTCCTGTAACGCCTCGCTATGCCGTCATTCGTGAGCAATAACATGTCTGCTAACACTTGATCCTGAAAACAAAGAAACCCATCAACACGTCTCATAAAGCCCCTGGGTAGTCGGGGAGCCCACTCTATACAACATAAACATGCCAGAAGAAATACTTCTTATCCCAAAACATATTTCACTTTTGCAGCCAGCTCCTGAAGTGGGTCCGAGGCTCAAGATGGTGGTGACGGTGGAGGCGAGTTGACACCATTCTCGCTGTTGACCTTATGCATATTCATGAGCCACTTCATGCGATTCGTGACTTCTTGCATTTCTTCCAGCGTCCTCTCGAGTTTTACCTCACGGTGATTGATGCCTCCTTTGAGTTGTTTGACGTCTCCAAGGACAAGGTCAACCTCAGAATCTTTTTCTTCTCTGTACTTGTCCGACGCTGCCAGCAGTTCGTTGTACAATTTCCTTGCTTTCTCGGATTCTTGACGCATGTGGTGGTTGACAACGTCTAGTTTAGTCAGACGTTTCCGGTCCTCCTCCCTATCGTCACTCAGTTCTCGTAGTTGCTTGTTAGCTGCTGCGATGCGTTGTCGGTATTCGGACGATAGCTGGCGGTGTGAAGTTTCGAGAATCGAGGCGTGCGTAGTTGCGTGTTTGGCTTCTTCGACGGCCTGTTGGACTTCTTTGTTACTGTGCTCTTGATATTCGCCCATCTTGCGCTCGGCTTCTTGAACCCGGTGCTCTAAGGACTCTCTTTTCTGTCGCTCGATATCGAGTTCGGCCTTGAGATCTTCGATCTTGCGGTCTCGGCGCTTGATGACGCTCTCGTCCACTGCTTTGCAATGCGACAGTCGTGCATTCTCGGCCTGGAGAGCTTCCAGCCGGGGCTTTTGTGCATTTGATGTGCGTTGTAACTCCTCTCTTTTGGCGGCTTCTGCTTTGATCTCTCTCTTAAGCCTGTCGTTTTCGGCCATGAGCTTCTCAATGACCCGACCAGACTTTCCGAGGTTCGCATTTCCGAGACCTGTGCCGCCAACCCAAGGGGTGCCGTCCGAGAGGATCGGGGAGCTCTCCAGTAGAGTCGTCGTGGTACTCATATCGTTGCTGGACGGTTTCGGTGACAATAAGCGTTCTTGTACGCTGTCGCGGGTGTTTGTTGACAGCAGAGGTTGAGTTGTTTGAGGCGACGACAAGGCGAATTCGAGCTCTGGAGCAGGTGGATGGGATGCACTGTCGGCAGGAGAGGTCGAGTCAAAAGGAGCAAAGTCGGGCATGTTCAGTTGAGGAGGCATCGAGAATTGACCATCTGGGATTGTAAAATGAGCGAAGAACGTTGCGGCAGTGACGGATACAAAAACAAAGGACCCTGCATTCGAAGCTGCAAGCAAACGCAAGAGCAGCGCCAACTGGAACGTGCTTACCGCCGATAATCTCTCTTTCTTCCTCGACACTTTCCGATGTCTTGCGCCCGGCATGCTTGAAGCGCTGCGACAAATCTCTGAGCGTATTGAGTGACGACTTTCTCCGTCCGAGTCCAGGTTTCTGCGGGTGCTCGTCGGCCATGCTCGTCCACAGCAACGACAAAGGCCAGTGTCAAAGAGTCCGTGTGCTCGGAAGAGCAGCAAGGCGGCGCAAACGGTTCCTGCTGTTCCTGCGGTACTTGTGGAGCAAAGCCAAAAGCATCGCGCGCGAAAGTGTGGGATGGCCGCAGACCTTAATATGCACCTCGCCGAGTGTCCACCTTAAAGTCTAAATTAAAAAGGACATTGCGCCGGCAGGTAAGAGATACAGCACGTTAGGCCTTCAACGGCCGTCACAACGACTAGACACACACGCGTTCAACCATGAACCGCTCTCTTTGTCTGGCACTGCCTCAAAGCACTATGTATAGCAGCAACCTCAGCGGGCCGTTGTCTTGAATCGATATAGCAGTGCGATCAGCCAAGCTGCTATCTTGATTGTATGTTTGCGTTATGTCTATTTGTGCTTCTCCTATTTCTCTGGCAAGCCTTTCTTTGTCAAAGTTCGTTACAACATGAGAGATACCCCTGTACTTTGTACAAGTTATGTTGCGAGCAAGACATGCTGGAGGCTTGAAGTTTCTCCCAGCCTAGGTTGCCACTGCCTCTTGTAGTTTCTGAAAGGCTTCTGGTCGGAACTTGGGCATGATTTTCGTTACCAGTGGCCGCGATTCATCATCTGTCGATTCTGTTAGTAAATGTGGGAGAGGCACAGACATATGTAAACACATACAATTCTTGTAGAGATCTTCCAAGGCATCAAGTGCCATCTCTCTTGCTGGGGGTCGAAGCAGAATCAGATAGTGTAGCGCTTGAACCGCGAGTTGCACTCTTTCTGGATCCTTTGCAAGCCTGACCACTCGCTTGAGAACATCCTGATTGATGCTGGGAATCTCTGAAAGGAATCTGATGAGAAGCTTGTCCTTGGCATCCAAGAAAGGTACAATTCCGTCAAGAATCTTGAGCATCCACTTCTCGTAATGCTCCGGAATATACTCTGCCTCCTCGTTCTGCTGTTTTTGTATGCGATCGTTGTACCATTCCTCGTTGAGCCAAGATATGCCAACATCAATGCGCTTTCGGAAGTCGTCGACGACGTACAAATACAACGAGTCTCGGATAGCATCGTTCAGTGAGAAGCTGCCCCTCGACAAGCTTGCCGACTCGGATTTGAGCTTGTTTTCGTCGAGTCCGGCAGGAGCGCGTGTCGCGAGACGAGTAATGAGGGTGATCCAAGCATCCCGATCGTGGTTAGTTGCTGCCAGACGATTGAAGCCGGGTTTCTGTGCTTTGCTCGACGCAGGCTGATCCATTGTGGTTAGCGTACCAAAAACGCGGTTGACGGCCCCTTTGCTGTACTCTACAGTCTGTTCTGTAGTCAGTGGCGGCGGCGGAGGCAGATTGAATGGTCCCAGAGACACAGGAGCTCTGTCGGACTCAGGAGGGGCTTGGTCAAGGTTGTTGGTGATTTGGTCAGTAGTTTCAATACCGGGTTCGTAGTCTTCATCTTCATCGGCCTGGACAGGGCCAGAGCCCGTCACCGCACGAGCTGCACTTGAGGCGGTAGCAGGTCTTGCAGCTAAGGACAAGTATCTCGCCTGCACAGCGTTGATGGCAGCGTCCATTTTGACCTTGTCTATGGACTTCAATAATGGTGCCACAATGCTCAGAACGACATTGGAAGGGATCACGTTCACATCAAAGTTCCTCAACCCTTGGTCATGCGTAAGGGTAAAAAGCTGGGCAAGACTAACAGGTCCCTGCGGCAGTGGTGGAATCTGAGAAGTAGGGGGACTGGGCTGCGGCATTTGCGCGTTAAGACGCTGTCGCTTTGCCTCGGACAGACCATCGGTGGGTTCGGCGGGTGCTGCTCTTTTACGGCTTGACTCATCAAACACATCCACGAGCGTGTGTCTAAGTCTCTCGATGCATTGTTGAATGCGGCCAGCGAGAGGGTGGTTGGGGGTTTTCTTTATGATATTCAGCAGGAACGCAGTTGTCGTTCGTGTCATAGATCTGATCATGACCTTGTGGGTCGGCGAGACAGGTGTCGTGGTAGCGAGTTTGAAAGGATTGTAGTTGAGAACGGTGGAGATGATCTTGTTAGCGACAGAAGGACGGCTTTTGACCAGAGATCCAAGACTGTTCAAGGTAGCGGTCACAAGCAACGCGTCGGTGCTGTTGTCCTGCAACACGCCTAGTAATCTGTCGAGCAGACCCAAGGCTTCGGCCTCCAATGTCGAAGGAGACATGATGGGGTGATCACGAGGAACTAGCGCAAGAGAGATCTCGTTCTGCTCAGGACGCCTTGGATCTGCGATCAGACCCGGAGTCTGAACCTGAACCACTCTTTGAATAAACTTGACCGAGCAAATATGAATACCAGGAGGAGCGTTGTGCATCCTACGCAGAATGCTCGACTTGATAGCGGCCATCTTCTGCCATGGTGAGGGGTCCTGAGGGTTGGCTACAATATGGCGGAAGACAAAAGGATAGATGCTTGCAGCTGTTTGAACGACGCTCTTGAGTACGGCAGTATCTTCGTTCGGGCGTTCGAGAAAGGCCTTGAGTGTGTCGAGAACCTGTAGACTCAAGTTCTGCTTGTGCTCCTGCGCAAGGACTGGAGATGCGAATGTTTCGGCGAAGAAGTCGGCGCCCCATCTTCTCAACTCGAGGATGGCATCGGCGCCCACGATTCGAAGGAGGCCAGGAACGACCTGAGGATAAAGGGCCGGATCGGCGAGTGCAAGATTCCGAGCAGCATTCAGCTGCTTGATGGTGTCGGCGACATTGGCTTGAGCAGCCATGGTGGGCGACGACAGGGCGGAGGACGCGCCGAAGACGTCACGCAGACGGGGTGGGATGCAACTCGGTGACGGCTACGCTATCGCGACATGAGGCACGTGTGTAGCAGCTTGCACGACTGTCTCCAGAGAATGTGGGATCTGCTGTCTCGACGGGTGATTGGGAACAAAGGCGACGCAAAACGCAATGCGATGAAATTGGCATGAGTGGTGAAGCTCTCTTGCTCTCGAGATGGCTTGACGCGCGGGAAAGCAGCAACGACCCTCGCCGGCCGATCTTGGCAGTTTCCGTCTTCGAACATGTGAATCGTGCCTTGCCTTCGCAGACGGTCTAATAAATTCACGAGTCGAGCAAACATGCCTATCGGAAAGTACGCATGGTCCAGACTTCACTGAACACTGCCTCCCACTGACGCGACCGTAGGATCCCTCAGTCGTCGTACTACGACAAGTACAACCGGCCCACCGCCGCCCTCTACCGTGCCCGCCAGCCGTACATTGTCAAGAATGCCCTGACTGGTCTGGCCATCTTTGGCTTCGCTATTGGTGTTTGTCCGTCGCATCTGCCTCTACTCGTTCTCTCCAACCACCCGACTGACCCGCCACCGCAGACTCCTTCACCATCCGCGCCGTCGCCCAGGATGACTTCGAGGATGTCGTCGTTCCCGATGCGCCCGCCACCCCCGGACATGCTCCTCACACCAGCAATGTGAGGCAGGTCGCTCCCAAGTAAACATGGACCAACTCCGACTGCACATCTGTATCACCACATGTATATTCAATCCCGGCATGGAAAAGGCGCAATGGAGTTATGGGAAGCCTGTCTCAAATAGCAGCAGCATTTTTTGGGTCACACGAGCCACGAATTACAACAGATACAAAAGAAAACATGAATTCGCTATTGGCATGGTATCTACATCAACACGGTCTCGACGCCAGTGGGAAGGTTGCCCTTGAAGGGGTGCTCGCTGGGGACAGCGTTGTCCTTGATCTGCTGCAGCTTCTTTGCGTTGGCCTCGTGTGCCTCCTTCTCGAACTTGGCAATGACTTGTGACATGTCGGCGTAGTGGCCGGCGGGCACGTTGTGAGGGGCTCCGGTGTTGAGGATCCTACCGACGAATCTCGTTAGCATTCCAATTCTCTTTGCGTGTGTTTCGTGTGTTTGTTCTCGCATCGTTGCATCCTCCTCTTGATCTTCTTTCCTGATGCCGTGCTGCTGGGCTAATCGTGTGGGACGTACTCGGGGAACTTCAGCGTGACGTTCTGGGCGCGCTGGGTGTTGGCAAACAGGTTGCGGTCTGCAGCAGCCTGCTCAAGGGCGTCGGTGTGGAGAGCCGCAATTTGACCTGCTTCCTTGCGGTAATGGTCGTAGCTGTTGATGACGCGGGTGAGGTACTTGTGCTCGTAGTTGCCCGGGCCAGCGAACTGGTACATGAGGTAGCCGATCGGGATAAGGGACATGGCCATGAAGAATCCGCTCTGTCACTTCCATCAGTCCATGGCCTCTTCTCGTCTCCTCGCGACACGTACTCCGAGCTTCTCATCTTCTGGGTACTTGATGCTGCCTGCGGCCGGGGCTTCGTGGTGGGCGTGACGTCTTGTTTGCTGGCGAGTGACTGCGCGTGCAGTTTGCGCAGCGGTAGCTGCGCTTCTTCTGAAGGCCTGCATAATGTGTCGTGTGTACAAGCCCAATCGCTATGCTGACCAGTCGTCCTCTTGGTCCGACAAGAGTGATGTCGAGTCGTCCTTGGCGCTGTTTTGCCGGCCCGAGCGCGCAAAGCGTGGAGAGATGTCCAATCAGAAGCATTATTTTGCATATAATTTCAACCACCTTATAGCGATCAAAGAGAACTACATAAACATATGTATGCTTCAATACATGATGAGTCAGGCATGTGCTTTGATTGTCTTGGTTCGAACTAGGTTTCATCACAATGGCTGGACCGCGAAGCTCATAGAGAGGTCGACGTGATACTTGCAAGCATGAGAAGACAACACTCAATTGAGAGACTGGAGACCAAGAGCTGGCAAATCTGTTCATATTAAAGCGGTTCATGGCATTCCGATAAATCTTTGATTGTGCTGACCCACTTCATCGCGCATCTAGACGGATAGAAGACGACTACCGAGAATGGGCTTTGTCAGATGTCAGATGTGACTTTGCTCAAGCTAACTTGTCAGTCTTCCATAAACTTGCGCAACTCCAAAGTCCTCGGTGTCGTGTGATTGAGTATACTCCTGGTCTTGATAATTGCAAGCCAGGCCTTACCACCGCATTGTGGCTTCTGCTCCCGGGTGAAATTCGAGTAGTCTCTTACAAGCCCGTTCTGTAAGCACCATAGGCACCATGAACCTCCGGGTGGTGTACCATTCTCGTCTTGTTTTTGTATCAAATCCAAACTCCACGCTTCGAAAAGAGCCGCAGTATGCAGTCCAACGCCAATAAGATGCATCCGTTTCAGCAAACTCCGGTAATGTCAAGGCTTTGGTGGGATGTGTGCGCACTCCAGGATGTGACGAGCCATCAGGCATGTCGGTAGGTGAGAAAGTCGAGAGGAATGGTCTCTCACTGCACAAAGTTCCTCAGCTTCATCATTTCGTCCAGCAGCTCCTGCAGGTCCTCATCGGAAATCTTGCCTTCGAGCGAGGGCACAAGGGTCTTTGCTTCCTCGGCGGAATCGGGGCACAGACTTCCTTTTGAGACGGTCAGTAAACGAATGTATACTGTAGTAGTCAAGTAAACTCACCGAGCTGGCTGCGCTCGAAGCGCTCAAGCTCGGTGCGAGTCGTGAGCAACTGCTCAACAGCAGTGACGTGCTCCTGCTGCTTGAAGCGGGCAAACAACTCGAGGTACTCCTGGGTCTTGAGAAGAGTCTCGGACTCGGAGACCTTCTGCTTGATGTTGCGCCGGCGCTGCGTGACAGCGTTGATGATGGTACGCGCTTCGGACAAGTTCAGAGCGGGAACCTGCTGGAACTCTCCCAGACGCAGGATCGCCGTGGCCTCTTCATCTCCAGTGGGTGCTCTCTTTGGGCGCGAGATCATGTGAGGCGCAGGAGCGGGTGCGCCGGGGTTGGCCATTTTGTCTGGAGCAATTGACACGAAGGAGACTCGATCGACGGCAGAGAGCGACTGGGGGACTAAGTATGCGATGGATCGACGACAATAGTGTTGCGGTGCGACGACGGCGTGTTGAAGTTGTTGATTCGAAGTTCAAAGCGCTGGCAACCAGCGACAGGGCTTGGCGCCGGCTTCGACAGAGCCTCGATGAATCCCTCACTTCTTCCCATGAGCACAAATCAAGATGACTTTGAAGATCCAATTCATGTCAGACTTACATCTGGAGCGTAATGGTTACAACTATGACATTCCTTGCTCTGCGCCCCGTCTGGCTCTGGTTGGAGACATTGGACGCTTCTGCGACTACGACGATTATGCCGGATTCCTAAGAACTCAGTGCCAGAGATTTGACCAGGTGCTACTGATTGCAGGCAACAATGAGTTCTATGGCTCATCGCGACAAGCGGGACTGGACGCTGCGAAAAGGCTAGCGCAAGATCCGACATTGCAAGGGAAACTGGTATTTTTGAATCGTACTAGAGTCGACCTCGCAGGATCCAATATAACCGTGCTGGGCTGTACTCTGTACTCTCACATCGAACCTGACTGTTTCCAACTAAACAAGGATTTCAAGTCCATCAGGGACTGGAGTGTCCAAGACCATAACAGAGAACACAGACGAGATGTGGAGTGGTTACATTCGTCCCTTCTACAAATTGCTGAGACAGATCCTGGAAGGCAAGTCATCATACTCACTCACCACGCTCCGTCGTTCAAAGACACATGCCATCCCATGCACGAGAACAATGCTGTGAGCCAGTGCTTTTGCAGTAATACACTGGAGGCTTTCAGAACGTGGAAAGGTCACGAGCAAGTGAGCAATTGGATCTTTGGCCATACACACTGGAACGCTCGTTTCGAGTGCGGGAACACGACAGTACAAAGTAATTGCCTGCCAAACCAGCCTCGCAATTTGTCTTGGTGGCGGAGATTTACAATATATAGGCCGTTCGACCCATACGCAGTCATTGACAGCCGTCCGGCGCGTTCTTGGAGCAGTTGGTTATCTATCACATAGGCTAAATAGCTTCAACGAGTACCCATTCGTAAACTTCGGTTATATCAAGCCAAGAGAGTCGACCGGGTTTTGTGGAAACACTTGTGATCTCTCTTTGAAACTGTAGTGTGTACGCTTTGTGCTTCAAGCGTGAACGAGAGAGCCGATTTGAGCAGGACTCTCAGTGAATGCTACTTGGTTCTGGAAGATGTTGTGCGTTGCTATAGCTTACAATCCTATGGTGCATCGTGTGTATCGCCGTGAAAGAGAGTTTGATTGTAGGAGCGAGACTGTCTATCGCATGGGGATGGGTGGAGCAGCGCAAGTGAAGACACCAAGATTAGATCGTCACTGTCAGGCAGGAACAGTACGGGGATTCTGCATGGGGATGTCGGCCATTCGGCGGCGTCGATTTGGCAAGTGCCATGGATTTCACGCGTGTGGCACGCTCACCAAGCAAGACAAGCATTCAGGGCCAGAAGAAGAGCTGATGCGAGAGCATGTCGACGGCCGAGTTCAAGCTAGGGCTCAACACAATGGCCGCTAGGGTAGTCTAGGAATCTACGTTGGTCGGGGCTAGGTTCTTGTCTAGATTCCTTGTCTCTGGAATTCTCGCAAAACAGCACGGCGGGCGTTTGCGAGTCACGACTGGTCGTGTCCTTGGCGCCTGGGGGCTGTTCGAGCATTATTCCACCTTTGGAGCACTTCAGTATTTACCTACAATCGACCTACGCTGCCCGCTGCCCCACGCAGGCACTCTCCATCTCGACTCTTGGAGCAACGTCCCATGCGGTCGCTATTCAGTCTTCCAACGAGCAGGCGCTGCGTCCGCCCCGACTAAACACACAATCGCCCGCCGCCTCCTGACTGTCCGCACCTGGCTGTCCCTGTTTTGATGCCATTCTATTCCACACCATCCTGCTCGACGCTTCCACCCAAGTAGCCGCCGCTACCTTACACTCGCTTTATTTCCTCTGTCCACAATTCATCCTAATACACCATGGGTTTACCCACCGACCCCTCCACACAGCACGACGCTGATGACCATCCCTATCCTTCCGACATCGCTCTTCCACCCTCTCGTACCAACACATTCGAGTCTCCTGGCGAATCGCCCTCAAGAGCTTCCACAGACGCCGAGTCCCAGCTTGAATTGACGACTCGTCACAGACCCCAGCGCAGCCTGGACGTCAAGGACGATCGCCCGACCGACGCCCAAGCCTCACCTTCACGGGACCGCTCTCGACCCAATGGAAAGCAATCCAACAGGATATGCGCAAAGTGTGGCGGTCACTTGACTGGCCAGTTCGTGCGCGCCCTGGGCGGCACATACCATCTTGAGTGCTTCACATGCCACGTTCGTAAGATTCAAACGTGGACCTCGTGCAATTGCTGACTATTTGCAGGACTGTGGTAAAGTCGTCGCTTCCAAATTCTTCCCCGTTCCAGAACAGCCTCCGAATCAATACCCTCTGTGCGAAACGGATTACTTCCGCAGGCTGGACCTACTCTGTCATGCATGTGGAGGTGCTCTTCGCGGCTCCTATATCACTGCACTCGATCGCAAATACCACATTGAACATTTCACCTGCTCTGTGTGTCCGACCGTCTTTGGCGCCCAGGACAGCTACTACGAGCATGAGGGAAACGTATACTGCCATTACCATTATTCAACAAAATTCGCTCAGCGCTGCAATGGCTGTCAGACGGCGATTCTCAAACAGTTTGTCGAAATCTTCCGCAATGGTCAAAATCAGCATTGGCATCCAGAGTGTTATATGATCCACAAATACTGGAACGTCAGATTGCACCAGGGTGGTTCTGCAGACGATCCTCTAGACTCCGAGGAGAACGCCACAGAGGAGCTGCGAAAGCTGGTCAAGGAAAGCGAGGAGAGTGTTGAAGAGAAAGTGCTTTGGATTTGGCGCACGCTCTCTGCCTTCGAAGAAAAATCAGCGACGTGCATCTCTGACATGCTGTTACATGTCAGCAATGGTGCCTATGTTGATGGAGTCATGACGGCCAAGAGATTCATTACCCATGTCGACCTTCTCTTTTCTGCGGCGGACAATCTAGACCGGGTCTTGCAATCTCACACAGCGAAGGGTACGTTTCTTGTTGCGTAGCGTGTTCTGCGTATGCTAACCTTTTCAGGTCTTTCCTATTCGAGAGAGGCCAAGCTGCTATGCAAGAAGGTTGTTGCTTTCTTCCAGCTGCTCGCCGAATCTCAGGAAACTGGCGTGAGGCGATTGGGCGTCACCCAAGAACTTTTGTCTCTTGTCACAGGTTTGGCGCATTATCTCAAGCTCCTGATCCGCATCTGTCTTCAAGGCGCTCTAAAGTTAGAGCGCGAAACTGGTAGCCATGAAGGTCTGACTAATTTCCTGGACGAGATTGGCGCTCTTGACGACAGACTCACTGCCGAAGAGGACAAAGATCCAAGAAGCGAGACTGAAAACTTCGTTGCACGATCCGCTGATAACTGCGCCATTTGCGACAAGTCTGTTGAGGACAAGTGTTTCGTGCGCAGGGACAGAAGGTTCCATGCGCAGTGTCTCACATGCAGCAAGTGCTCGAGGCCTCTCGCTGATGATCATGCACTAGCGAGATGGGACGAGTCCTCTCAGAAGCTCTTCTGTGACCGTCATGCTGGAAGCTCGAGCGAGGGCGATCTCGTTTTCATCACCCGTCTCCAGCAGTACGTTCATCTTCTCCGCGTTGCTCACGCGAGGTTACTCGCCACTTTGCGTACGAGCGGCGCTCTGCCTCACACCTCAGGTCCGTTGAGAAGATATTTTACCTTAGATGATATAATTACTCACCGAGCCTTTAGATGACCCAAACCTTACAGACTACGACTCCAACCGAGGACATCGTGTCTCGCCAAAGGG
This sequence comes from Aureobasidium sp. EXF-10728, assembly GCA_023848605.1. Taxonomy (NCBI): domain Eukaryota; kingdom Fungi; phylum Ascomycota; class Dothideomycetes; order Dothideales; family Saccotheciaceae; genus Aureobasidium; species Aureobasidium sp. EXF-10728. The sequence goes on along the minus strand of SWBG01000001.1, from coordinate 1,008,980 downwards.
CTCTATGGATCCGCCATTGCTTAGATCGAATACCCGCTCCAAGTCATATGCTGGCTCGACTAAACGTGAACACTCACCTTCATACGAACAAACACTTGGGGATATCCGGAGGTTGCGGTCCACACGCATGGAGAAGAACATCTCAACAACAAACCGCAAGGCTCGTACATCTAGAGTCATCGACGGCCCCGAAGGTCTGCACGGCGATCCGGAAGACAGGTTCGAACGCCGTCAAACCGGGAACTTCCAGATTGTCGATGACGGTGAAACCGGTGGGTCGCGTATGTCGCAGCTTCAGTTCGGCAACCATGAATCTATGACCCTGGATGATATTCCAAGGATCGTCCAAGCACAGCAAACGAGAGAGCAAAGACCCAACGCTTCCAAGTTCCATCGTGGTCCCATGATACCTCAGGAACCAAGACCAAAGCTCGTCAACAACGGCCATACACGACATGTCTCGCTTGGTAATGACGACAAGCCAGCTCTCACGGAGGGCGGTGCTTTCAAGACAAAAAAGTACTTCTCTGAACTGTCAGCACTTGAGTATTTCATCGTTCGTCACGTAGCTGTACTTTCGATGGAACCTCTTCTCGAGGGTCATTTCAACCAAGAGGAATTGCTTGACCTCATTGAGACGAAGAGACCCACCTTCTGGGGCAAGTTTGGAAAGGCCTTTAAGCCCGAGACGGGCAAGAAATCCAAAGGCAACAAGCGGGGTATCTTTGGCGTGTCTCTTGAGCAACTGGTTGAAAAGGACTACGCAGAATCAACAGATGGCATTGGACCGGGTGCTTTGCGCATACCAGTCCTTATTCAAGACGCGATATCGGCAATGCGGACAATGGATATGTCTGTCGAGGGAGTGTTCCGCAAGAACGGTAACATCAAGAGACTCAACGACGTCAAAGAAGAGATCGACTCAAAGGAGATGGTTGACGTTGATCTCACGAAAGAAAACCCGGTCCAAGTCGCCGCACTTCTCAAGAAGTTCCTACGAGAGCTGCCGGATCCTCTTATGACATTCAAGCTGCATAAGTTGTGGATAACGTCACAAAGTAAGTTTTCCCTGATGCGAAATGTTTGTAGCTCATCTACTAAACGTAACTTAGGAATCACGGACGAAGACACACGGCGAAGGGTACTCCACCTTACATGCTGTCTTCTGCCAAAGGCACACAGAGACACAATGGAAGTGTTGTTCAATTTCATGCAATGGGTGTCTTCGTTCTCTCATATCGATGAGGAATCTGGCAGCAAGATGGACGTTCACAATCTTGCTACTGTGATGGCACCCAACATCCTGCACTTGGGCAAGCGTGATGTGCCATTGGATGATAACTTGCTTGCTATTGAGGCGGTGCACTCCCTCATAGAGTACAATGAGTACATGTGCGAGGTAAGTGCTCCGACCACGTCTCATCCACTGAACAATCAAAGGCTAAAACTATCTCTTTAGGTACCGGAAGACCTAGCTCTCATCCTCAATGACTCGACGTTGTTCTCCGCCAGCGCCGACATCACGACCAAGGAGATCTTGAAACGATATGGCGATCGTACAAAGGGGCCTTCAACTACACAGGGAGATGTAGCACCGCCACCTCAATCTACGACACCCAAGTCCCGTGAAAGCAGGGGCAGCGCGCCTGTTGTCACCCGTGTTGATACAGATGCTGAACAGGCCAACGCATGGGGCAACGAAGCCAGTGTTCGTCATGTGGCAGCGGACATGCCACCACAACCACCTTTTGCCATGCATCCAAACAAGTCTTCCGAGAGCCAAGGCAGTCCGACCAGAAATGGCAACCGCAACAGTGGATACACGCCAAGGCCCATGGGTGTGACATAAAAGTTTACTCGGCGGTTGACCATTGTTTCTGTGCGTCGTCTGCTACAGTACCACGACGTGGTCATTGTTGCGGCTCTTTTATTGAGGGGCAATCAGCACCAGAGTCTCCGAGAAACGTTTTTCGATTTTGCGATGAGTTCTTGGGGAGGGGCTGCTTGGGTTTCATTTTCTTTTTTCTCTTCTTTCCACCTTTTACCTGGTACCTCCAAATCTTTTCCTTCTCCTTGTCATCTTTGGCCTTCGTCTCATTCCGTCATCCGTTTTGAGTATGCGCATTCCCAGCATTGTCATTATCAGCAGTATCGTCACCATCATCGCTCTGGGGGCAAGTCGATAGTTTTTAAGTTCTTTATTTCGTCTTTGATTCGGAAAACAAGCATTGGTCATCAGGACAGGTCCGGACATGGGTCATGCAAAATGCATTATCATGCATAATCTATACTCTCAGTTCCCAACCTCTTGCTCTTAGCCATGTCAATAGTGCTGCGTGTAATCAGTAATAAGAATGTGATGTTGAGCCAGAGATAGGGCATGGCACATGGAGCAAGCCCGAGTTCGGAGGCTGACAAACGCCTCGGCTGATGGCGTCAGATTCGAGGACCCATGACTTTTCCACCAGAGCATTGTAAGCATACAACCTTGACTTTCTACATTTCCCAGAGCGACAGGAGACAGCATGTCGGCACCTCGAGCAGCAAGGCAGCTTGCCAACGGACTGTTCCGACGGACCAACCCTAGAACACGCTTCCTTCCCATTCAACGCAGCATACACAGCACAAGCAAAGCGGCCTCGCAAGCAGCAGCTGGCCAACCCATTGTCGAAGCAGAGAGGCCCTCGGAAACACCAGTCGTCAACCCACCGCTCAGCTTTCCCTGCCTGGATGCTTTGGATAAGAAGACTCAGACCTTGACCAACAAGCGATCCTTGTCCGGACCTGAACCGTCGTACGCACCAGGTGCAACCGAGACGTTCCACTGCCCCTCGCCTCTCCTGCTGGACTGGGGCGGCGTCTTGCCGTCTTTCGACATCGCATACGAGACATGGGGCAAGCTCAACTCGGACAAGAGCAATGCCATCTTGCTACACACGGGCCTAAGTGCTAGCAGTCATGCGAAGAGCACTCCGGCAAACTCCAAGCCCGGCTGGTGGGAAAAGTTCATTGGGCCCGGTGCCCCTATCGACACCGACAAGTACTTTGTCATCTGCACCAATGTGCTGGGAGGATGCTATGGCAGTACTGGCCCGAGTTCAAAGGACCCCTTGGCCAGTGACCAGCCGTACGCTACCCGCTTCCCCATCCTTACCATGCAGGACATGGTGCGCGCACAGTTCCGTCTTCTCGACTGGATGGGCATTGAGAAGCTGTATGCTTCTGTCGGTTCCAGCATGGGTGGCATGCAGAGTCTGGCTGCTTCCGTCCTGCACCCCGAACGCGTGGGCAAGCTGGTCAGCATCTCGGGCTGCGCTAGAAGTCACCCTTACAGCGTAGCCATGCGCCATACCCAACGTCAAGGTTCGTCTCTCTTTCTTTTCCCCCTTCTTCCCTACCACCATTGCTGACCTCGTCGCAGTCCTCATGAACGACCCTGCATGGTCCTCGACTCGCGGAAACTACTACTCGGCCATTCCACCCCACGCCGGCATGAAACTCGCCCGCGAGATTGCAACCGTGACCTACCGCAGCGGCCCTGAGTGGGAACTCCGCTTCGGCCGCCGTCGCGCAGACCCCTCGAAACCTCCTGCCCTATGTCCAGATTTCCTGATCGAGACGTATCTCGACCACGCGGGTGAAAAGTGGTGCTTGGAGTACGACGCAAACAGCCTGCTGTACGTGAGCAAAGCCATGGATCTGTTCGACCTAGGCAAGGAACACATGGACATGTTGGAAGGCGTGAGAGCATCCAATGTCCATAAGCTAGACCAGTTCGGCGCCGATAAACCTACACCAAAGCCAGAGAGTGGAGCGGCCGATCTCTGCAACTTGACACTGCCGGACACACCTTATGAGGAGCAAGAGTCGACGGCGGAAATCATGAATGAAAACACCGACATCAAGGCCGCTACTCAGGACAACGAGCCTCCTGCCGATCTCGTCAAGGGTATGCAGGGATTGAGAGATATCCCTGCTTTGGTGATGGGAGTGGCTTCTGACATCCTGTTCCCTGCTTGGCAGCAAAGAGAAATTGCAGCGGCGTTGAGGAAGGTGGGAAACAGAAAGGTCACCCATGTTGAGCTTGGCGAGGACAGAAGCTTGTTTGGCCATGACACCTTCCTGCTTGACCTTGAAGGCGTGGGTGGTGAGTTGAAGAGGTTCTTGGGTTAACCTCTGAGATGAGCAGATAGCATTGTATACATAGATTCATGAGCAAAAGCATAACGAATTGTCTTCTCCATTCATAAACACATTCAATGTTTCCAGAGTGCGCTCTCTTAGTGATTATATGCATGATGCGCATTCTTTCGATCATGGTCTATGGGTATCGTAGTAGAATTTGAGCGTCTTCTAGACGTCCTCAAACTCCATGTCATCTTCGTCAGACTCTGCATTGGCATCAACAGGAGGCGCGACACTGGCCAAGGGCTTAGCCTCAGTCTCTTGCTCCGTCTTGACACGTTTGGCATCAGGACCCTCGGCCTCCTCGACCTTGATGTCTGGTACGCTGGCACCGGGAGGCACGTCCTCAAACTCGTCCTCGTCGTCTTCGTCTTCTTCTTCCTCTTCCTCTTGTAACCTCGCTCTTTCTTGCTCTGCACGGTATGCGGCCCAGTAGTCGTCCATAACGGCGTCGTCTCTTCCTGGTGTGCCTCCCAACTTCTTCTCGTCTGCTGCATCGTCGACGGAAAGACCTCCGGCATGTGCTTCTCGTTCCCGTTGCTCCCTCAGCTCCTTTGCGCCTGCTGTCGTCATGTCGCCGGAAACCGTAGACCTCGTGAGCCACTCGGGCAGAACATTTTGCTTGGCCTCCTTTTCGCGCTTGATCCTTGCAGCCTCCGGATCTGGTTTGGCGGTCATGTCGTCTTCCAACTGCACCTTTACCGTTTCGGGCGCCAGCGCCAGACCCTTGGATCCGGCAATGCTGGGCTTGACCTCCTCTGCGATTCTCGTCGGACGGTCTGGATGCGCGTCTCCTCTGTTGATGGGCAGGTGCAGCGACAAGGCCGTGTCAAAGTCGTTTTCGGGCACGTTTGCCTGATCGATTTCGCGCAGCAGGGCTTCGATGGCGGCGACTTGGGTGTTGAGGCGCATTTTGCTTTCGTTCTCTTGCAGGTCTTCGTCTACAGGATCCAAGGGGTGTTCGCAGAGATGGCAGAGGAAGCTGCCGCTCAGCGGGTCGATGTTGTCCATGACTTCCAGATCTGTATACTGGCTCTTGCACCGCGGACACTCGAGATCCTTTTTTTCCGTTGTCGGCGCACCCATGCTGTCGATGTGTTTGGACAGCCGCGACAAGCGATACTTGATGGCGTCGATGGCCGGGTGAAAGTGCAGCCAGTACCAATCTACATGCTTGACGTGTTCCCTGCTCTTAAAGTTTGGGTTCGTCGAGGGCGGCGGCGCATCTTCCTTTTTTTCTGTGCGCGTCTGTACGGATATCAGGCCGGCGACTACGAGGTTGCCGCATTGCTTCCGTAGCTCTTTCTTATTGGTGCCGAGACAGTGTGCGAGGTCGGCGTCTGTGAGGGTGCTGTGGATGCCGAGGGCGTCGACGATGAGGACGTCTTCGGTCGTGTAGAATGCTCGCGCTGTTATGCGAAGGAGGTTTTTGGCGAGATCCATGGTTATAGGTTGTCTGTGGCCTGACGGTTGTGCCTCTTGGGCTTGCGTATCGGATGACCTCTTGCTTCTTTATTGAATATACATGGACGAATATGTGTAACTAGTTCCGAGTCTTCAACTGATGGAGGTCAGAGGTGGTAATTGCAAGGTCGTGTGAATAGTGAATTCAAGGTCGACTTCTTTTTCGAAGCTCGAAACAAGCACATGCAGATCACTACCGGCGAGCTACACAACTAGAAGTACATCTAATGAATCGCCAAAATTATACTCATCATCCAATCATCTGTCGCAGTGGTTTAGTGGTAAAATTCGTGCTTGCCATGCACGAGCCCCGTGTTCGATTCACGGCTGCGACATCTGTTTTGTCTCTGATGCTCAGAATATGAGAGCAAGTCTTTTGTTTTTCAGAGCATTCAGAGATCAAGTGTTGCCATTGTTTTGGTAGATTGCTCGTCGGAACAAGGCTACTGTGATGACACATTTGGCATGTGGAGCCAATTCAATCGTGCATGTCGTGAGGGACCAAAAACTGGATGCGGCTTGTTCACATGTAGTATATCATCTGTCTACGTCCTCCAATCCTGGGAGTTTTATAAAGCAGCATAGCCCTTATCTACATCTTCCGGTTTGATCTCCTGCTTCACAGCTTCACCATCTCCCTTCTTCTCACCCCATACAACCATTTTCTTGGTCTTCTCGTCCCACTTCATGACATCTCCGTCACCAACATTGTACCGGTAGTAATTCTCAGTACCTCCTGCGACCATCGCCCTCCGAAAGGTAATGTTGATTCTGCCGTTCCCGCTTTCTCCGCCCTTTCTCTTGGGAATGCTATGCAGCCATTTGCTCTGCGTCGAGCCTCTCATCAACACCATATCCCCACTGCCCAAAGGCAGTTTCAGAGGTTTCGTCTCTGATGCAATGGCTGCTGCGGTTTTGCTTTCTGACGGTGGAGTGGGTTTGTGTTTCATCAAGAAATCCCTTTTGGCTCCCAAGCTGAACGATGCGATCGCCGGATCCACGCCGAGAAACCTTTCGTCGTCGCTGTGATAGGATATACTGTCATCGCCAGTGGCGTAATAGTTTACCAGGCAGAAGTTGTAGCGTTGGTCTGTTGCTGCTTCGGTGAGTTGACGTAATAGGTCCAGACATGCGGGTATGGGTCGCGGTTTGCAAGTCTTGTAGCGGTCTTTGGGGATGGGCTGCTTTGTCGCTGTGTCAATGAGCGAGCCATCGAGCGAAAAAGAAGAGGTCTCGTCTACACCGAACACGGTCGTGAAGCGTGGCGTGTTGATATCCGTCTCGATGGGTCCACGCTTGATCTTGTACTTTACGCGGTAGAAGAACAGTTCGCTGCGTAGAAACTCGAACAAGGCCGTTGATATCGTACTAGGCACGTATGGTTGAAAGTACAAGAGATCCAGGTCCGGTTGGTCGTTTATTGCTTTGCCTTCGGCTTCTGGAGCAAAGTTGAGAAGGTCCGTGATCTCTGGTGGCAACTGTGGTATAGCGAATGGATATGTCGGGTGGCTTGACGGTGCATGTTTTGATTCCGTGATAGATATCTTGGCCTTCTTTTGAGCTGGACTGAAGAATGTATCAAGGGTTCTTTTCGACATTTTGTTTCTTGTAATGTGGTGTGGTATTGAGTGGTAGAGAGAATTCGGGAAGACGCGACGTGAACGCGCCAGCATCTCGATGACGTCGATGGAACAAAGAGCAACCCTACTTCTGGAAGTGCACAGTGGTAGTACTATGTAATAAGAGGGTTCGAGACTGGTGGAATAATGGTCAAAGAAGAACCATAATAAATGTAAAATTCAAGGTCGGGGTATCTGCACGCTGCTCCCATTTCCTGCCCCAACGCCATGAAGCCTTAGCAAGCCAAAAATGCTCGAAAGTCAGATACGCCAAAGTAAAGTGCTGTAATGCGCCGTGCCCATCGTGAATGCCGCTTATCAACCTAGACCTCCTGTGAGAACGTCTCCGAGTTTTGCTCCTGCGAGCGAATGGTTTGAACCGCTCGCTCAACTTCGGCCGAAGCCACTTCCTGCCACTTCTCGCGGCCATCTTGGTTTGCCAAACCTTCTGCATCGCCGACCTTCTCGTAGAGCATACGAGACACATCCCGGTTAATGTCAGTGTATTGGTCTTTGTTTATTTCGCCTCCGCGATAACGAGGGCCAAGAACAGCTTTGACCATGCGCTGGATCTCGGTCTTGGTCGAATAGGACATGTTGCGAGACGGAGAACCAGGCGAAATATCTCTCGGAGGACTGCTGACTTGTTGTTGGTGACGTCGGTGTGATCTGCCTCGCTCATCCTTGCCATTCATGGTGGGGGAAAAGGTAGGTGAAGCAAGGGGTCGTACGATAGACGTGAGAGGCATGGGTGAGGTTGGTCTGGGGCGTGCAGATTGAGGTGGAGGTGTGACGGATAATGCGCGGGGGGAGACTTGGCCAGATTGTATGGGGGATGCTCCTGGAGAAGCCAGGTTGGATGGGCCAGGCTGCTCATCGCCGGAGTTGGCTTCAGCATCCGGTGTGCCTGTTTCTTCAGGGGCTGGCTGTTTCTCTACTTCTTGAAGAAGCTGAGTAAGGAAACTAGGTCCTTCGGTAGGCTTCTGTATCGGGCGCACAGGGACTTCGATAGTAGACGGGCCTGGTTCTGTCGTAATTGGAATCGTCATGTTTCTCTTGGTCCTGGGTCGTTTGAGCTTGCGCGGTGGCTCGGCTTGCTCACGGTCTGTTGTATTGTCTCGAGGAGACGCTGGAGAAGCAGTAGCGGATTTGCGCTTTCTGCTAGGCGGTGCTTGTGCCTCCGGGTCAAGTGCGCGGGCCTTGTCAAGCGCATTCCAAGCGCGCAATTCTTCTTGCGACTCTGGCGAGTGTGCGGCGGCAAGGTTTCTTCGATCCAGTAGGGTGGATGCAGTATCCCTGAAGCGGTTTGCGCCGCCTTGACGACTAGCGACTTGGAGCCTGCGAGTCCAGGCCGCAAGCTCTCTGCGTTGAGCCGGAGTACGATGGATGGTTGTGAGGTCTTCGTCTTCATGAGGAAAGTCGAGGTCCAAGTTCAATCGGCGCCAGACGCTTGCCCAGACTCTATCCCATGCTTCTGTACCAGGCCGTCTACCTCCTGCTCTTCTGGGTCTCGAACTCCGTGCCCGCGGGTTGGCTCTACGACCAGTAGCATTTATGCCCAGCTCTCGGTGACAAGACTCGCAGTACCAGACGTCTGGAGCGGTGGCGTCGCTGAAGCCAGCGCAGAAGATATGGACGGTGCCATCACATCCATCGCAATACATGGTTGCATGAGTGCTGTCGATGTTACCACAAACGAGGCATGGAGTGTCTTCGTCGAACAAAGAGTCGTCGATGATCAAGGCAGGGTCGACTTCGGCTTGCTGTTGTTTCTCCTCGACAACGTAAGAAGAGTGAGCCGGGCCATCGAGAAAGTTGCGCAATTCGACGACATTGAAGCTTGAGCGGCAGATGGGACAACTATTGGCTCGTTCGACCCAGGGCCGCAAGCAGGAATCATGAAGGTTGTGTCCACATGGAAGGAGGTGAGCGACAATCTCGTCGTCTATAGGATGCTTGCTGTATACATAGTCAGCACTGATTCTGAGTCGAGGTGAAGACGGTTCCCCCAGGAGGTCTTCGAAGGCGGGGGAGACGTCACCATCCAAGCTTATGCGGCGGCACATGCAAGTGTTATCAAGCCGATCAAAGCGATCAAGGAATCGACGGGACCGACGAAGAGGGCTCCGGGGGATCAGAACACTCGGTATGGACAGGATCTGAGTACCTTTGTTCAGAAGGGAGCACAGGAAGCGGCGCAGTAATCTCGGTCTCGGTCTTGATGGGCTTGACATCTGTCTCGGCACTGACATCCTCGGGGCGGAGGCGCAGGTCGCCCAAGCAGACGATGCACACGTCTGTCATTATCACGGCGCCCGAAGCAGAGTCGTGTCGAACAAAGAGAGCATGGAAGAGTGAGTGAAGGGAAGGGAGAAGGAAGGGGCGAGCTTTATATACTAAGGTATGCGAAACTGCGGAGTGAGGGCGCGTTGCCTTCGCTTCACGTGTGACGGATGACTGGGCGTCTGCTTGATCCGCTCACAAAATCAACACAAAATGCCTCCAAGTCCAAAGTATTAGCGTACGTCGGATCCCTAGATCTAGAGGCTGACTATTAAATGGATGCTTTCACACGTGCTGCAGTTTGGGAAGAACAAAGAAATCACTTGGAGCGACTGAGTGTGCTGATCATGCAGTCGCAGACTGTGCCTGCCTTGCAGCAACAGCAAAAATGACATGTTGAACGGCGCGATACTCTGTGGCATAAGTCATGATCGGTGTAACAAGATTCGTTGATTCATGGCAGTCGGTGATTATAGTAGACGGATCGATGAGTTCAGGCGAACTTGAGCGTGACAGTTTCTTTGGGCAGGATGACTGAGTTTCATTTGATCGTTCCCAGGATCCCAGCATATAGAAGAAGCCAGCGTGGATGGGTATTTCCTTCTTAGCTACATCATCCCTTCGTCAAAAGTCCTTGCTGATTTTTTACGCCGCGATTGCCCAATGGAAAAAGAACCTCGAAACGAGAAAACCGAAGATTGATTGCTGTAATAACTTGAGGGTCGTTGTTTAAACCTCAGCAATCTCGCGCAGACGACGGATGGTCGAGCGGGTGGCAGCGGCGGCGGGAGTGCTGTGAAGAGCCTTGTGTTAGCCGAGTCCAGAGGGGTGCGGAGGGTGCGTCGTCCTGGCAGTCGCGAAAAGGGAAACGTACGAGACGGTGTAAGCGCCACCAGCAACAGTCTTCTTGCAAGACTTGCAGTCCCAGATGCCGACCGAGTGTCTCTTGACAGTGACCTTGCCGCAGAAGGTGCAAGTGTAGCGGGCGTGCTGGGTCACTTCCATCTTCTTGACCTGTGGGAGGGGTTAAACATTGCTCTCGACTGTCGCATTCATGGATCCTGGTCGAGACGCACCTGCTTTCTGAGGGAAGCACCATAGCGGGTACCGTACTTTCCGGTGATGCCGACCTTCTTGGTTCTCTTGGTCATTTTGGCGGTTGGTTTGAAGACTCGATGTTGACAAGAGGGAAGTCCTGTTCAAAAGTGACTCCGGGGGGAAGCTGAATTTCAAACCGAAGGTGCGTGGCCCGGAGCTTACCGCGAGTCGAAAAAAAGCCTTGGCGTTTGCGTGCCAGTGGGTTTTTGTGGAACGTGGACCAACTCCTCACCACAAAGGAACATGCTGGAAATCGCATCTTCTGATTTGAATAATGCCTTGCTCCTCGAGTCCACCTCCATGACTTGAGTATCTCAATTTTCTCTCACAAATATACTCCGTCTGTTGTCGAGTACAGTCAAGCGAGGCCATCTCCCAAGTCCCGCACCCTGAGGTCGACGCTCGGGGACGGTTTTCGCCTAATCACTCTTAGATAAATCGACTGTCTACAAGAAGCATTCTCCTCCCTCTTTGAGCAACAAGTGTGACTCTGAAATCATGTCTTCTCGGCCTTATGAGCTCATCGTCTTCGGTGCTACCGGCTTCACTGGAAAGTACACCTGCGAGCACATCGTCTCGCAGCTACCCACCGATCTCAAATGGGCTGTTGCTGGCCGCTCGGAGAGCAAGCTCCAGAGCCTTGTTCAAGAGCTCAAATCTCTGAATCCTGACCGTCTTGCTCCAGGTCACTCATACCAATCCAAACTACGAGTAAGACAATAGCTTACACGACGCAGGAATCCTGACTTCCGAACTCGACAAGCAGAGCGTCAACGATCTGGCGAAGAAGACCACTGTCTTGATCAACACTGTTGGTCCTTATATGCTATATGCTGAGCCAGTCGTCGAAGCTTGCGCTCAAAATGGTACCCACTACCTTGACGTGACTGGCGAGACCCCATGGGTCCGTGAAATGATCAAGAAGTATCACGCTACAGCAAAGGCCAACAAGGCTATTATCATCCACCAAATCGGCGTCGAATCGGCCCCAGCTGATCTTCTATCTTGGTCGATGGTCAACCACGCTAGACGTACTCTCTCCGCTGGCGTCTCGGAACTGGTCTTCTCGGTCGCCGACTTGAAGGGTCAGCCCAGTGGTGGAACTCTGGCTACTGTCATTGGTCTGTTTGACAAGTACAGCATTTCTGAGTTTGCCGAGGCCATGAAACCTTGGTCTCTTTGCCCAACTACTCCTCCTCGTAGCAGTCTGGAAGGCCCGACTCTGTTCCAGAGACTCTTTGGTGTCCGTCAAGTCCGCGATCTTGGAACCTTGTCCACCAGTATCCAGGGTGCTACCGACACTACCATCGTTCACAGAAGCTGGGGTCTTTTCGAGAACGGTAACTTCTACGGCCCCAAGTTCCGCTTCAGCCCTTACATGCACGTTCGCAACATGTTTACTGGTATTCTGGTCCACTTCGCACTCGCAATCGGCATGGTTGCATTGGTTCTGTCACCCGTACGCTCATTGTTGAAGCGCTTCGTCTTCCAACCTGGCGAAGGACCCTCAAGAGAGTCCTCTCGTCGCGACAGGATCGAGTATCGCGCTATCGCAACGGTTGACTCCGCCGACCCCAATGATCCCAAACGTATCACTGGACGTATGGCCTGGGACGGTAGCTTATATTACCTGACGGGCGTTTTCTTGGCAGAAGCAGCAATCACTATCTTGAGAGATGAGACTCCGGCTGTTGGTATGGGAGGCGGCTCCTTGACCCCAGCAGCCCTGGGCGCACCCTTCCTGGAGCGTCTGCAAAAAGCTGGATTGAGAACCGACGTGAAGGTCATGCCCTAGCCTTACTCGCTCGCTCGCTCACTTGGAAGATACATATTTGTAAGGTATAAGCGGATGAGGTGTGTCTACTTTTAGATGCACGTGCCATGTTTCATACAATCTTGAGAATTACATTAATATGTCCTTTCACATGGTCAATGACTACCAGGCCATGACTTGACCATCATCCTTGTCCGAGATCCCAGGATTGGCCCAATAGCGTCCGGTGGTGCCAGAGATATCGCCAAACCCAAGCTTTACAGGGATCTTAGCACCATCAACTAGACACAAATCAGCAAGTGACGTTCATGTGAGCACAATCGCTCGATGCTTACTAGGCTCCTTGGGTGGCTTTCCCATGATACCTCCCATGTCAGTGTCCACCCAACCTGGACAACATGCGTTGATAGTGAGGCCCGGATTCTCACGCGCGAGAATAGCGGTCATGGCATTAACGCATGCCTTGCTGACGCTGTAGCCTTGACCTTTGTCGCCAAAGCCCGAGGCTAATTCATTCTTCTCTTTGACAGCTTGCTAGAACACAGTAAGCTATACTGGAAGGCTATCGTGTCGGGACAGATTGGAGCTCACCATGTAATCTTGGGCAATCTTTTCGACATCTTCGTATGATCCCGTGTTTCTGAACCGGGCTGCGTTGTGCTGGCTGTAAATCTTCAATTGCGAAGCCACAGACGACATGTTGACGATACGACCCGATTGCGAAAGCAAAGGAACGAAGGCCTTGCACATCTTGTATGTCCCACGAAAGTTGACATCTAGCATTTGTTTTACGCTTTCGGGAGTGTGTTCCGGGTAAGTGTTGACTCCAGCATTGTTAACGAGTACGCTGACTTGGCCGTCCTCGCGTTTGATATCTTCGGCCAGCCGCTTGATGTCTTCGTCTTTGGTTACGTCCAACTTGGGATATCTGATTGATCCGGAACCAGCACTCTTGAGCCCAAGGTCGGCTCCCGCACGCGACGCTGCGTACAGCTTGACATTCTGGTTGGTCTTCAAGATGAGTTCGCAAATGGCAAGACCAATACCTCGATTCTGTTTCGGATTCTGTCAGAACGACAATGTTTCCAAATCACTCTCTGGACTGACTGACCGCTCCAGTAACGATGACGACCATGTTTCCCTCTGACATTGTGAGTTTCTAAGCCAAGAGTCCGAGACAGTACAAGATCCAAGATTGTGACACACCGCGGAGAAATAAAAAGTAATGGAGGAGTTCACAGCGTCGTTCTCTAGTGCTGCAGTGACCGGGACATTATAATGCATTCGAGCATTCAGACCCCTACGAATCATGCGTCATCGATTCCAGTGCTAAACCGCGAGCAATTACTTAACGCAGCCCTTTACTCTTGAGCATTGCGCCACGAAGAGGATCAGGCTGTCAAGTTGAGCCTCAACGTAGAACATTAGAATGGCCACTTAATCCAAGAAATTGCGACACGATGCAGACCATCAATGTCGAGGTACCCGGCGTGCGGTCCGCCGTTGATGAGATCTGTGGCTGGTGGATGTGCTGTGGATCCTCTGGGGTGCAGCCGTTCAGCCGCGGGTCGCATAGTCCAAAGCATCACCGGCATCATTGTTTTCACAACCTACGTCAATCCGATGAAATGCCATGACGAGTGCCCAAAACAAACTGAGGTACAGCCGGGGGAAGGAGCGGGTTCATATATAGGTATCCCTGGTGTGACCCGACTTTGCGACACCACTAGCCTCAGCACCTAAATTAAACCTTCGCTCACAGCATGCCTATCAAAGACAACCTCAAAGGTTGGCATTGGAGGGAGAGAATCGCCAACTTTGAGCCATCATGGTTCACCATTGTCATGAGTAAGTGTGACCGTTCCATTGAGATGCGAGAGTGGTTCTGACTGTATATCCAGGCACTGGAGTGTTGCAGCAATGCTTTGTTAACTTCCCATACCCCATTACTGGTGCAGCACGATGGCTCCGCGACATTGGCTTCTGTCTATGGATTCTCGAGATCGTCCTGTTCGGCTTCTTCACTGGAATGCTTACATGGCGTTATATCACGCATCCTGTACTTTTCAAGAAGAACATGATGGAATTCCCGTTGAGTTCGTTCCTAGGAGCTATCCCGATCTCTTTCAACACCATCATTCAGGGCATCATATCCTATTATGATTATCGAACTTCAGCTCGATGGGCGGTCTTCGTTCTCTACTGGATCGCGCTTGTCATGTCTCTGGCGATATCCTTTGGCCTTGCCATCTTTCAGATGAGCCATGCAAAGCCGCAGAAGCTGTCCGATGTGGCAGGAATTTGGGTCATGATCTCTGTGCCTCTTTTCGTCACGGCCACGACCGCAAGCTCGATTCTTCCGTTTGTCTACATGGAGAGTACAAAATGCGCTATAGCATTGCTCGTCACGGGCTTCATGGCGTGGTCTTTTGCTATTGCAGAGGCCACGATAATCATCACGATATACTTTTTCCGATTGATCGCAGACAAGACGCCGGCGGCACCTCTCATGGTTGGATCTTTCCTGCCCGTAGCAGCCCTGAGTCAAGGAGCATATGCCATTCACAGATTCAGCATCTTCTTGGCTACATACATCAAGCAAGGGTACGCACCAACTCAAGTGTCTCCACCACCACTTTCTCAGGCCACACTGCTGGCAACGTCCGAGGTGATCCACTGGATGGGTATCATTATGAACTTTTTCCTCTTGGCTCATGCAACGTTCTGGGTCGTCCAGGGGACAATGAGCATCCTCATGTCATTGCCAAAACTAGAGTTCAACATCGCATACTGGAGTTCAGTGTTCCCGTAAGCTCACAGCCAGCCAGAAGATTCCCAAGGCTCAAGATCATGTGCTAACTCTGTGAATTATAGTATGGCTTCATATGCAAACACATGGTGCTTCCTCTCTCGTGACCTGCGCGACAATGGCATGAGAGGCTGGGCGGCGACGATGGTTATGATAGCGACACTTCTGTGGCTCTTCTGCGCTCTAGAAACAGTTTATAGGGGATTCTGGCAGGGCAAGTTGTTCTCGGCTCCAGGTCTCGAAGACTGGATGGGCGATGGAGAGCAGGAGCAGGACGAGAAGAGCAGAGGCGGCAGGAAAGATGCATGGAACGGAAGTTACACGATGCCTCCACCGGGATCCCAGGACGAAGAAAGTGGACAGGCCAACGGGCATCAGGCTGACGGCAACGAGGGCGACAGCAGGAGGAGAAACTGAGCCTGAGCGAAGCATCGAATGAAGGTCAAACGAACATGGACTGTATCATTAGGCATGGACTGGCGTAACAATTAAGCATGGGATCGAGTAACAAAGATAATGTACAATATTCACAACCGCCGAAACATGGAGCAGAACAAGAGGTGAAGAAGTTGGTGTCTCGGTTGTGCTTGTTGACTCGGAGATGGTGAAACGCGTCATTGCTTTGGACTTGTGCTTGAGCTTCGAGGGGCAGTCGACGGCCGTCTCTCTCCAAGACAACTCACACAACAAACACAATGCAGTCGGGAATCTCAGGTGCGTCTCTGACTGATACTATAGCCCGAATGCGGGACTGACTTGTCCTCCCACAGCATCACAAGAGCTGCACGATGCATTCAACAGCCTCGTGTCCTCATCGTCACAGCGAGGCCTCCTGGCAACGATAAAGAACGAAACCCTCATACCTCTCGAGACTCTACCCGCTAGTGGAGACTTCCGCAGCGATTTGTCTGGTTTGTCGCAACACCTCAGCAAAGACGAAGCGAGATACGTTCTGCTCAAGCAAGACGGCTCCGCAGCCGACGGCTATGTTGCCGTCACATACGTCCCCGACACTGCCAATGTGCGCCAGAAGATGCTGTTTGCTTCGACACGTCTGACGTTGGTGCGCGAGTTGGGAGTCGAGCGTTTCCGCGAGACTGTCTTCTGCACCACTGCCGAAGAGCTCACTCCCGAGGGCTGGGACCGCCATGAGAAGCACAACCGTCTGGATGCTCCCCTGACCGAGGAAGAGGCTGGCCTGAAGCACATCAAGGACACCGAAGCACTGGAGAGCGGAGGCACTGGTGGCAGAAGCTTGCCCAGCGCAGGCATTGCCCTCAACCTGGGCGACGAAGTGAGCAATGCGCTCGAGAGCCTCAAGGACTCTCGCGAGGGCTCTCTGGTCATGATTGTAAGTGCTGCCACTCGATCGACTTGACTTCAGCCAGACTGACAATCGTGATAGAAAATCGACGTGGCCTCCGAGACACTGCACCTTGACGCCTCGAAACAGGACATCCAGCCGGCCGACCTCAGCTCCGAAATCAGCTCGTCTGAACCCCGCTACTCCTTTTACAACTACCCTGGTCAACAGGGTGTGGTCTTCATGTACAGCTGCCCTAGTAAGAGCAAGATCAAGGAACGCATGGTCTACGCTTCATCGCGATCGCAGCTGGTCACTCTGGCCTCGAATGTCGGCTTGAACATCACAAAGAGACTCGAGGCTAGCTCACCAGACGAATGGTCAGCGAGCACCTTAGCCTCAGAGTTCCAAGAGCACAAAGTGGAGAGCAAGAGCTTCGCAAGACCCAAGAGACCTGGAAGAAGGTAGACACTTGCATATACATCTCTATCGCCTGCGCCCCATAACGGCGCGCTCGAATCATACCATCTACCAATTCTGGTTCTGTCACAAAGAGAAATGCAAAAGAGTGTGAAGAATGAAACTATTGCAGTGGTAGGTGGACACATCTCTTCCTCTATCTCTCATTCTTCATAGCTACCACCCGGTTTCATGTCTCTTCCTCTTTCCATTATATCCTTCAAGTACTCGTATACGGCAAATGTGACAGCTTGACCGGGAGCGACGCGCATGACACGCGGCGTGATTCCCATCCAGAAGGCCCTGATACCTTCTTGCTTCCACATTTGGCTACCGATGGTCACGATTCTACCGATGGCCGTCTCACCAGGCTGTGCAGGGTTCCTTTGCAATCTGGTCTTGATGGTATCGATCGGCGCATTGCTGAAGGGACCCACAGCACCGGAGATCAATCCAATGAAGGCAGTCTGCCAACCAGGTAGCCCGGCCTCAGGGTTTCCTGACCGTTCCTGTAACCAAGCCTTGAGCTCAGTGTAAGCGGTAAAGTTGGCAGCTTGGTTTGTTCCTTGCCTGAGCGCCGTGAGCGAGACTCCTCTGTACAGCGCACCCACTCCCTCCTCCTTGACAACCGTGTACAACGCATGAGCCGCATTGCGGTATTTGGGGATATCCAACGGGTCGGCCATGCTGTGATGTTGGGCCTGCAGTCTGATCTTGACAACCTCCATTGGCGTGACGACGGCAACGGCTTCCGTGACTCCTGCAAGCAGTCCGGCCATAAAAGTGGCCTTGGAGCTGATCTCGCCGGACTTCGAGGCCAGGGCTTGCTTGTACCATTCGTACGAGGTGAAGCGGATGGCCATCTTGGGCACGATGCCGGTGAGCACGGCTCCGAGGCCTTTGTAGAGGGCGAGCGGGGTCTCGCGTTTTACAATCGAAACTCCTGTTGCAATGAAGCCGCGACGGGTGCCCTTGAAATGCTTGTGTCAGACTGACTGACTTTTTGTTTACGGTAAGAAAGTTGAGAGAAGAACTCACACCACGCTGCGATCGTTTTGAGAGTTGCATGCGCACTTTGATCGTGTCGAGGGGGTGGCAGACCAGAGCTTCCATCATGCCTGCTCCGCCGCCTGCGACGAGATTTGTTGCTGCAGAAGCTGGCTTCTTGCCGCCTGGGCCTTTTGTCGATTTTGCAGACATTCTCCTTTCTGCTCCTCACTCAGGCCACTCAAAAAGAAGGAAAGCGGTGCCTTGGATTCTGTAACGAGGTTTGGGTTTCAAGTGTTTTTCGTTTTCGAGTTCGTCCTTGAGCAAAGCACTCGTGTGTCGAAGAGCTATGTGTCTCTTGGTTCGGCTCAATTCGTCAAGGGAACGATGCGTTCGAAGCGGGTTTTGCAGCTTGTATCCGGATCACCGAGTAAACAAAATGTGCTAGCAGTGCAGGAGAATGGGAACACGAGGGGAGTTCGACGAAAACCGAGGAGAGCCTACTTCTTATTTACCTCATCATGAGCCATGTCCTCGTTGGGTTTTTGAGTCATCAGACCCTTTTTCGTCGGTTACCTCTGGCCTAGAAGAAAAGGGTTGGCAGATGGACGAATGGATCACCTCGGTATTGGAGTCAGACTTTCAGTAACTGCCCCCCAGAACTTTTGCGTCCATGCACCCAACAACAGAGCATCTTTTTCTAGATCGCAATGATGTTTACCATTCATCTTTGTATCACAATCTGGGATCATCACCCCATCCATCCCTTCAGAACTCACTCAATCGCAAAACAACAAGAACAATCATCTCGAAAATGACGTCGCCGAAGCAGCCGAACCTCTGACATGTGCTTCTCCGCAAAAGGCCGATCTGGGGAAGTTGGCATTGTTCTTTCTTTCCTGGGGGCCGAGGCTTTGGTCCCCTCTGGCCCGAGAAACGAGAAAAACACATGAACGGCCGACGTTGGTGGGACTCGGTCTGACAAAAAGCCTTTTTTCCCTCTCAGAGTCCTCCGAGTTTGGACCGCGGTATGTTCGAGTTTGCGATTCCGATGTCTGCCGGGGTTGTAGTGTCGGGTGCTGAGCGAGGTTCAGTCAGGGCCATGCCAAATGGTCCTCGATTGAGAGATTTCAGAGTACAGGCAGGGTCATTCCTGGTATGTGTTCAAGTAGACGTGTTATTGCGTTAACTGCACCAAACACAAAAGTCGAACAAAAGATCGAATAACGAAATGCCGCGCATTTCGATTATTGTGCAGTTGATATACGTTAGAATATGACAGACGTTGTGTTGAAAAGGACATGACGGGTTTCAGCAATCCATTTGCAGAGTCTCAATCTTCGATAGAACTGCCATCATATGCATTTTCGAAGCAGCACCTTGCATAGGTACTCCTTTCCCCCTTCTATGCTAAGACTTCGGTTAAATCTGTCCTGGGTCTCTCCTCCCTTTCTGTAGACGCACAATAGACGAGGTCAAACTGTAGTAGCATCCCATTTCAATCCTCCACTTTGGTAGCGTTCTCCTCTTGGTCTCCACCAACAAGCACGGCAAGCATTTCGGCAACCTCTTTGGCATCTCCGTCGATACGTGCTTGGATGTCGTTCTTGTCTAGCGTCTTGAGCTGGCCGAACAGCCATAGCTCCTGCATTTGGCGTGTGAGGGTCAAGATGTCTTCGCTCGTGCGTATCTGGCAGTTTGTCAGGATCAAAGAGCAACATGCGTGTGTTTACGTTTTTAGTATGCTCTTCTGCGAAAGAGGACAAACATGTGATGACTCAAGCACAGAGAAGAATGGATGATCGTGAGTAGAGAAGGAATGAAAAAAAGAAAAGAAAAGAAAAGAAACAGCAACAGCAACAGCAACAGCAACAGCACAAAGAAACACCAAAGAAACTCACCAGAGCAGCTGTTTCGATCTGCGTCTGATACTGACTCAAAGCCGTACTGTTGCGATCATTCTTTTCAATCTATAGTTTTTGCATGCTTGTCAGCCGTCTCTCTCCCCTCAGCACATCGACGACTCCTTCATCAATCACCGGGTTTGTCGTTGATCAGATGCTCGTTTTTGCTATCACTTGCATTTGCCTGTTTGAGCAGTTTCTCAAATCTGTTGAACAAGTTGTTGCGAAGTTGATCGATGCGCGCTGTGCTTGTGTGAGTCTTGTGGCAGATGCTTGTTTGGTGTGAGTACGTACCCAACAGCGCCGGTGTGTTGCGCGGAATATTGTTGTCCATGTTGCAAGAATTTATCGTGATCAGTGGTCGACACGTCACTGAACAAGAGCATATGTCATGTCATTATTGGTCGAGAGGGTTGTGGTCGACGAGCGGGAGATGTAAACGCGCGCTGAACTTCATGGTTCAAATCCAGTGTGGAGACGACTTTGTTTGACCAAGCTCGACGTGCGACAATGTTCACTTTCTTGAGGTTCTATAACAATTAAAAAACCTGACATATTTGCGAGGAGATATAACTTCATTAGGTGCCTCAGAACAGACCAGCCACTACTAAAAGCTAATTGTACTGCAATGCAAAGCAAGACTCCAGACCATAGCTCATCCTAACCAATACTGGATAATCATGACCCGATAATTGTGATCCGTGACAATTCTGGTGGTAGATTCCTCAACTGCAACAATGCCTTACTCCTCGTCAGAAGACTCCTCCTCGTCATCCTCATCACTCTCGGCGGTCTCGAGCCACTCGATGAACTTCTCGGCGCTCTTGCGGACCTTCTTGCTAGTGGGGAGGTCGACGTACTTCTTGCTAGCCTTAGATCCCCAAGCCTTGAGGGTCTCTTCAGAGACGAGATCGTTCTGGTAGTATTGAAGGAGAATAGCAGAGACTTGAGGGATGAGGTCAGGCTTCTCCATACCAACAAAGCGCTCGAAACCGCCGAGGAAGGCCTTCTCGTGTTTCTCGGAAGAGATCATGCGCTTGAGCATGCTGCTGCGGGCCTCGACCTGCTTGACAATGTTCTCGTCGAAGATGGTCTGAGCAAGGACTGCGACGGTCTTGTGCTTAGTCTCGATACCAAGCTCCTTGGCCTTGAGGTAAACTTCAACATCGTCAAGCTTGGAGACACCACCCTTCTCCTCACCCTCAGAAAGGATCCACTTGCCGAACTGGTCGTAGGGGTTGCCCTCACCGTCCTCGTCCTCAGCACCCTCAATGACAAGAGCACGCTTGAGGTCGTCAGGCAGATCTCTGGCACGAGCCTTGATGGCTGCCTCAGACATGTCGACAGTCCATTCGACCTCCTTCTCCTCCTCGGGCTCATCAAGCTCCTGGGCCTCGGCGTTGATGCGGCGAGTGAGCTCATCGTCACTACCAGCATCCATAGCGAAATCGCCATCGTCTTCGTCCTGGTCAGAGCTGCCATTGGGACTGCCGTTGCCATCCTCATTGACAGCAGTGCCGTTGCGCTCAGCCTCCTTTCTAGCCCTGCGCTCGGCCTTCTTGGTGGACTTGTCTTTCTTGCCCTTGGCAGGGAGCTGCTTCAAGATGAAAGAAGACAACTTCTGGCGAGGGTCGGCCTCAGTAATGGTACCGCAGGCCTTGCAGTCCATGAGAATGCGCTGGTCCTTGATGCTAATAACAGTCTCGGGGTTCTTGCAACTTCTGCAGAGGACGAACTTGTTGATGAAGCCGTCGAGGTAGTCCTGCAGCTTGGAAGCCTCGTGGGCTCCGTTGATGATCCATCTGTCGTCCTTGGGGTCGTTGGTGGTCTGGGCACCGAGTTCGAAACCGAAGTACTTGATGACGTCTAGACATGGTTAGCATAGAGCAGGGTCCATTGGGATTAGCGGTGACTCACAAGTAGGAGGGCGGGCAAGCTGCTGAGCAACGTTGCTCAGGTTGACGACAACGGTCTTGATACCGTTACCCTTGCCTTCAATCTTGGACTGAAGACGCTCCATCTTGTAACGGTAGAAGGGGTCGCTGATGTCCTGCAGATGGTGTTAGCGCAAAGCGGGGGTGTGTTGTGGCAGTGGGATGTACGTACGCGACGGATGTTGACTGAACCTCCAGCCATGATTGCGGTTGTTGGTGGTTGTTGGTAAAAATTGGGTTTAGGAAGGATTTAAAATGTAGGAGATGGTCGGTGGGTTGGCGATTCTAGTCGGCAACATGCAAGTGTTCAGTCGTTGGTGAGTTGGTTGCTACAAGGTCTTCGCAATATACGAAAGGGTTGCAGCTTGGGAGGGTCCGGAACTGCGAGTCGTTGAAAGCGGCGGGACGAATACATAAACTGCCTGCGTGGTCTGAAAGTCGCGGGTTGTGGTGGGTGCGAACTCGGATCCGGAGTGCGGGCGAGCGTGAAGATGCGAGGTGTTGGTCTGTTGTCTCAGGAAGAGTTGCGAGCGTCTGAGGCCAGGCAAACACAAAAAGTCTCCGTGTTGTGTGGAAGGAAGGAGGGAAGAAGAGAGGAAGCGTCAAAGTCCTGCCTTGAGTGGTGGTGGGTGCGTGCCTGCCGGGAAAGTCAAAGGCAGAATTTGTTCCGCCCCACGCACGCTCGAGCTTCCTAACGCGTGATCGCAACCGTTGCCTGCCGATGACCATCCGACACTCTTTGTTCGCCGCCAACAACCATCAAAGCATCAAGCGTCCAGCGTGTCCGAGTCTGCGTTTGCATGTGGAACGTGTCTCTGCCTTGTCTTGATGCTTCTGCACATGCTGCAGATGTTGTTCTTGTGATTGTGCCGCATGCACCAAAGCTTGATCGTGACTTTCACGTCTATGTGTGTATCAAAGCTTTGGAAAAGACACATCTCTATGCAGGCCGCAGCTTCTGTGAATCCTCCGCTCCTGCCTTCAGTCATAATACTATGGTTGGAACAAAACACAGCGAAGTCCATTTACCAATGTCTCATTGAACGAGTCGCTTCATACAAAGAGGCTTCCTCGCAGTAGCAGCGACTATCGGAAGGTGTAATACAGCTATTTAGATTCTGCCGTGACTTAACGCGCCGGGATCGGTTGATCTCTCTTCTCAACCACAAACCTGCCCTCTTACCTGTTGAACAACACGCAGCGTGCAGTAATTCAAGATGCATGTAGACTATTCTGTCTATCTCGTGACTGACAACACTCCCGCCATTCTCGGCGACCAGGATCTTGTCCAAGTCGTTCGTGCTGCTGTAGAAGGAGGTCCGAGAATACCAGTCATCGACACCTCGCAACTACTCAGTCTGACATTCTTCTAGGCGTCACAATTGTTCAGCTGCGTGACAAGACTAGCGACACTGCCGAGCAGATTCGCATTGCCAAAGCTCTTCATGCTGTGACCAAGCCCGCAAACGTCCCCCTTCTCATCAATGACAGGGTAGACGTAGCTTTGGCTGCTGGTGTCGAGGGAGTCCATATTGGTCAGGATGACATCGGTAAGCTTTCTTCCACATCGTCTGTCAGTTTTTGATGACTTTGGAGCTTGATCGAAGCTTGCCAGCCTGCGTTGCTCTCCTGATCTGACTCGTAAATCTGACTGTACATGTCAGACCTCGCATCTGCTCGCAGACTACTTGGAAAGGACGCCATTATTGGTGTAACCGCAAACTCTCTGAAGGAAGCTGAAATTGCTGCCAAAGGAGGAGCTGACTACCTCGGTGTGGGAACTGTATTCGCTACTCCCACAAAGGAAAACACAAAGTCCATCATTGGCACTTCTGGAGTACAGCACATCCTCTCATCTCTGGCTCAATCCGCACCTGGCATCAAAACTGTCTGCATCGGTGGTATCAATGCGAAGAACTGCCAACGTGTACTCTATCAGACTGCAGCCGCAGAGAAGAGTCTCGATGGTGTTGCCGTCGTTAGTGCCATCATGGCTGCCAAAGACCCGAAAAAGGCAGCTTCGGATCTTCGTCAACTTGTTGCGACTCCACCTCCCTTCGCTACTTCGATCTCTGCTCCAGCTCTCTCCCATGAGGATATTGTGCGCAGAATTCCAGAGCTCGTCAAGCGTCTAGCCAGCAAGAAGCCGCTATGCCACAACATGACAAACCTGGTTGTGCAAAACTTTGCTGCAAATGTCGCCTTGGCTGTCGGCGCGAGTCCGATAATGTCGAACAACAGCATGGAGGCCGGCGATCTCGCATCTTTTGGCGGTAGTCTTGTTATCAACATGGGCACTACCACTCCAGAGATGCGGGCTCATCATTTGAACACTATCGCCGCCTACAACAGCGTTGGTGGGCCTATTTTGCTTGACCCCGTTGGCGCAGGAGCTACTCAACAGCGCCGTGAAGGTGTTGCAGCACTCATGCGTGGCGGTTACTTCGACGTCATCAAGGGCAACGAAGGTGAAATTCGTACTGTATCTGGAGCCACAGGCTTCAAGCAGCATGGCGTAGACAGCGGTGCTTCAACCTTGAACCTGGACGATCGTGTCAAACTTGTCCAGTCTGTCGCTGCCAAAGAGCGCAACGTGATCTTGATGACTGGTGAGGTGGACGTCATTTCTGACGGCAAGCGCACTTTCAAGATCAGCAACGGACACCCATACTTGGGTGAGATTACTGGAAGCGGCTGCACGCTGGGTACGACAATTGCGAGCTTTCTAGCTGTCGAGAGGGAAGACAAGCTGCTCGCCGCTGTCACTGGCATTTTAATGTACGAAATAGCCGCAGAAAGGGCTGCGGAGAAAGACTCTGTCAGAGGGCCCGGCACTTTTGTCCCAGCTTTCATCGACGAGCTGTACGCGATCCGCCAGGAGAGCGCAGCAGGAAATGGAAATTGGGCAAAGGTGGCAAAGATTGAAAGCGCCAATAGCTAAATCTAGTCACGAAAAGATGAGGTATAGAACAGCTTTGTCCCCTATCATTGAACATGACATGTGTGTCTTGCAAGTGATGATCGGCTAGCAGGCTTACTATACCGTTGTTTTGCTATGGTCTTGCAGAGCTTTTTGGAAATCTGTGGTGAACTGTAGATGTGGTCAACTCCTACTTCATGACAAATCCTCCTCACTGCTCCTTTCCCACCCTGCCGCTCCTCTCCTCCGGCCGCTCGAGTTTGCGATGTAGTATAGAAATGCACAATACCCTTTGGCCCAAAAGAGTGTGCGATTCACGATTATGCATACTTATAGCATACTATAGCATTATTCGTTTGGCGTAGGAAAGAGGTCGTAACTGTCTTGAGCACACAGGATCTCACACTAGACCACATGTTCTTGGGATTATGCCTCTCCAGCAGCAATCTTAGCATGGCCAACAACCAGTCCCAACTTCTTCGCTTCGGCCAAGACCGTGGCATCTATCTCCTCATTCAAACTGGGAGAAGACGCCTTCCATCCCAGCAGTTTTCCGGCTCTTATGGCTCGGCATCTGGAGTTGCACCCCCACGATGCAGAACCAGCGGACCTGATCTTCTCGACCTCGCCAGCTGAGTATTCTTTGACCTGATCATCTTTGAGGAAGCCTTGCTTTTGAGCTGACTTGGCCACTTAGTGTGCTACCTCTCCCCAGACGAGATCACCTGCCTCACAGAAGTAGTAGCCTTCATCATTCCAGGTAGCGGATCCGCCGCCGCTTGAAGCTGCCTCCACAAGCTTGAGATAGAGGTCTGACAGATCGTGAACGTGAACTTGAGTCCAGAAAGTCTTTCCAGCACCAACTTGGATACCATGGCCTTGCTGCATAGTGCATCGAGCAAGCGAAGGCACTTGGGCGCTTGTCTGGTTGCCTGGGCCCCTTCCAGCTCCGTAGATACATGGAGGGCAGACGATGGCGCTCTTGACGTTGTGTCCGTCACGTACCGATTGGACTATTTTGTCGACGTTCCTGTGAGGCGCATGGTCTGGAATACCAGTGATCATCTCCTCCACGTTGTCCCAGTCGTCGTGAATTTTGCTGGCGTCTTCACCGAACATTTTTTGATCGAGATCGGTGTACATGAGGATACCGGTGCCAGAGGTATGGATCAGGAAACCGGGTGTCTCGGATCGTCTGGTCGAGAGACCTTTGATGATGGCTTTGGCAGATGCTTCATGGTCCGCGTCGGCCCAATCTGATGAACATGTCACATTAGATATTGCTGGGAAATGGCATCAACGTTTGACGTACGACACACAACATCTGCCTTTCTTGATTCTTCTTCAAGCAGCTCAGAGGAGTTCAAGTCGCCATAGACTAGCTTTACCTTGGGATAA
Organism: Aureobasidium sp. EXF-10728; assembly: GCA_023848605.1. Taxonomy (NCBI): domain Eukaryota; kingdom Fungi; phylum Ascomycota; class Dothideomycetes; order Dothideales; family Saccotheciaceae; genus Aureobasidium; species Aureobasidium sp. EXF-10728. Next base: position 982,843 of record SWBG01000001.1, on the reverse strand, counting down.
CCCGCTGCGATCAGGGAACCCTTATCAGAGTTGCGAACGAGAGCTGTGATTTCGTATTCTGGATGGGCCTTGACAATGGTATGCAGTGCATCACCTCCGATATATCCTGTGGCTCCTGTCCTATTGCAAGTCGGTCAGTGATGAGCTGATGACGGTTACACAAGAACCTACACGAAAAGCTTCATCTTGACTGAGATACAGCAGGAGGCTGAGAGTTGAAACAGTAATTATTGTAACGTGTGCAAGTTATCTAGGTTGTCGAGAAGAAACAGGATTGGATGATATTTGGTGCCAGAGTCACTTTTACCAAGGAACAAGCAATCAGTCAGCCAGGTCAAGACCGAGGTGGAGGAAGGTGCCACTTGACGTACGTCCAACTTGAATTCGATAACTACAAAACCCCTGAAATTGACTGCGGAAAACTCACAAAGAGACGAACATGTAATTTAGTTTGTGAAATGTGATAGCAAGAGATCATTTAATGTTGGTGATCCGAATCGTGAATGTTGTGCGGGCAGCCCTGGCTTGTGCCTCACGCTCGAGCTGGACCTTGCGCTCGTCACGTCTTCAATCGTGCCATCGTTTGTTTCAGCTCGAGAAGTCATCTGCAGCAATGCGAAATGGTTTGGACAAACTGACATCTAGATCCCAACATCCGAATTAGTCGACATGTGGTCAGGACTCTTCATGTTGCTCGTCTTGAGCACCATCATGACAGTCGCGTAGGTGAGCATCCCTCTGTAGACAAGTAACCCCAACGACTGACACAGTGCGACCAGTTCCTTTCTCGCCGGATCCTTACCACTATCCTTCTCTCTTTCTCAACGTCAGCTGCGTTTGACCACAGCAATTGGTACCGGTGTCCTAGTAGGGACCGCCCTTATCGTCATCATTCCCGAGGGCATTGAAACATTGTACAGTGCCCGGGAGGTCGGAGGCCATACGCATGCAGCACGATCACTCTCCTCACAGCCCAGGAAACACAATGGGCTGAGTGATGTAACCCCTCTCGACCTGTCACGTCGCGACTATCCGACTGTCGATCTGCATACTAGAGATACAGACTTGACCGGACCCGATGATGGACGCCCAGAGGACGGACAACCCTCCCAGCAAGAGCCTGATCACAAAGCAGAAGAACATAAATCAGAGGATCACGATGATTGGGAGCCTCACGCGTGGATTGGTGTCTCTCTCGTCTCGGGCTTTGTCTTGATGTACCTGATCGACCAGCTGCCTCGCCATGCGGCAGCTTCTTCCCAACCTCAGAGATTCCATATAGCGCTGGATCGCTTCAATCTCCAGAGATCTACAAACCAATCTTCCGAGGCAGAAGACTCAGATGGTCCACCGCCCGATCCTATGCAGCAATCACGCCCATCCTCTACCACTGTGGGTTTGGTCATCCATGCTGCTGCAGATGGCATCGCTCTTGGAGCCTCGTCAACTGCTTCGTCGCGAAGACTGGGGTTCATCGTTTTTGTGGCCTTGATGATACACAAGGCTCCCGCAGCGTTTGGCTTGACTTCGGCCTTGCTCAAGCAAGGCCTCTCCAAGAGAAGAGCGCGAAATCACCTTGTGGTATTCAGCTTGGCCGCACCCATCGGCGCTTTGTTGACTTGGGCTCTTGTCAACATATTCGAAGGAGGCATTGGCCAGGATGAACATGGCACTCGTTTCTTCACCGGTCTGCTATTATTGTTTTCGGGCGGCACCTTCTTGTAAGTTTATGCGAACTGTCTGGAGTCTCCTGTACCCTTAGTCTGACCACCCAAACAGATACGTAGCGATGCATGCCATGCAAGACACGAAGCACGGCCATGACATGGGCAGTGCCTCTCCCAATGGTTATGGCGACTCAAATGGGTATGATGGCTATCAGCCAACATCGAGCAAACAGGAGAGTCCTGTGCTGAGTGACACGCTGGCTGTAGTAGGTGGCATGCTGCTTCCGCTCTTGACACAGGTGTTTGGACACGGCCATTGATCTCATTAGATTATTAAATTATTGCTTGATGTCCTGATTTCACGATAATTTGACAGAACCATTGTCTTCGTGCAAAACGACTTTAGGTTCCCAGCATTGAGATTAATTCCGACCTGTATTGGCCAAAAAAAAGTTGTAGTAAGTATCCGGTGCTCGAGGTTTGATGAGAGAAGTGTATGCTTGGGCGAGACAGGTTTCAACACATGGCGAAATCGATGGCTGGACAATGGTAACGGTATGGAGGGCAGCAGTATTGGTTCGCTGCATGCAGGGCCGGTAGATAAGGTAGCAGGTGGAGAAGGTCAACGGCTGGATATTCTGGACATGTGAACGGAAGCGGAATGCAGGCGTGACCCAGGGCATTGCCGCTCTTGACCGAACGCAGCATCAGACAAGGTCAACTGCGTGAGTCGTGGTTGGGCGCATATCGCTATCGGTGAGTAGATGCATGAGACGTCTTCAAAATCGAGATTTGAGTTTGAACAGAACAAGGCTCTTCACGTCATCTATAGAGTCTGAATTGGGGTAACCTAGAAGAGTGCCTTGGCGGGCGGTGACCGTTTACACTGATAGTTGTCGCTACCACAGACGAGGTACTGATGTTGAGCTGGGCTGGCAGGAGCAAGGGAACAAAAGTCGACGTGAAGGCGTCCGAGTCATTCTCAATATAGGAGTTGTTTTGAAAGGGCACAATAGATTGTAGGGCGGGCTTATTGTTCAGGCGTGCTCTTGTGTTTCAGAGTAACCAGCACCTCTTCAGACTTTCCCGGCCTCGACTATTGCGCAACCCAGCCCATTCCATTTTTCCCTACCCTCCTCTCTCTCCGGCACAAACACGCTTCCCGCGAGCCTCGCAAACAACTGCATCCATTCTTTGGCCAATCTCCGGTCTTGGTCCCACTTTCGACAGCGTGCAGACACTGTGCCGTCGTTGATCACCTTCGTCCCCGCCGACCCGCCGTCCGATCGCAAATCCGCCCGACCACGAGGGTTGATAGGGCCTGAACAAACACACGAGCGTCCGTCACTCGCACAGGACAGCACAACCATGGACGACCCCTCCGACTGGCATCCTTCGTATCCGCAGACTCAGCGTCCTTTGTCCATGCCCGTCGAATACGACCCCGAAGCCGCGTCGGGCAGTGAAGCGCGCATCTTTGGTCAGCGTCATCACAAGCCCCAGACTTCCGTCTCGCGTCCATCAGCACGCTCAATATCCTCGTCGTCGACCAGCGTACCCATACCCATTCCATCGAATCCAAATGTCATCCCCGGCAATCTACTCCCCTCAGCGCCTGCATCTCCGCCGACCCCGGCCCCGTCGCCAACACCTGGCCGTCGTCTTCCCAGCTGGACCTCTTCAACGGCACCATCTCTCGATTTGCACATGGCCGACGATGGCCATCTGGACGACCTTGGCAGTGACGCGACTTTCACCTTGGACAAAGGCTTGAGGTTCAGGCATATGAAGACCATGTTCTCCGACATGGACAACGACGAACGCAAACGCATCTTGACGGAGCTATTAGCCAGCTGCGACGGAAAGCTACTGGGCTATGTTGCCAATTTTGTTGCACCACGATTAAAGAGAGATCCATTCGGCGTATTGCCTAATGAGCTCTGCCTGAGAGTATGAAGCCTGCCTTGTTTGGGTTGGTCTGGTTCTAACGTGACTACAGATACTCACTTTCATTGATGATGCCAAAACACTTGCCCGCTCGTCGCAGGTATCGAAACGATGGCACGAGCTGGTCAGCGACGACATGGCTTGGAAGAGCCTCTGTGAGAAGCACGCTTATCGTCGCATGTCAGATGACACTCCTTCGACCAATACCAGGCAGCAACATTCGTCGCCCTACGAGCCGTCCCACTCGGCATCGTCTCTCAGCTTCGCCACGCATGCTCTTCGCATACATAACCCCGCATTTGCCAGCTTCAGCACTTCAACTCCTGACCTAAGTCGTGTCAAGAGTCTCGACAGAACAACCTCCGCTCCGGTCCTGCCTTCTTCGGCCATCCGCCGACGACCACAAGCCATGACTTACCGCTCTCACTTCAAGCAAAAGTATCAGGTCGAAACCGCTTGGCGAACCGGCGGCAAGGTCGATCAAAGACAAATCACACCAGACCAAGGCGTTGTGACCAGTCTGCATCTTACCGACAAATACATCATCGTTGCCCTGGACAACGCAAAAATACACGTCTTTGACACCGAAGGCAAGCATCTGAGATGCCTACAAGGCCATGTCATGGGTGTATGGGCCATGGTTCCTTGGGGTGACACTCTGGTGTCTGGTGGCTGTGACAGAGACGTCCGCGTCTGGAACATGGCGACTGGGTAAGTGGATATTCTCTTGATGGTAATGTACACGATGCTAATCACGCCTGACAGACAACCCATTCACATGCTGCGCGGTCATACTTCCACGGTTCGTTGTTTGAAGATGTCCAATGCCACCACCGCCATTTCTGGTTCCCGTGACACCACTCTTCGCATCTGGGACATTGAGAAGGGTCAGTGCAAACACGTCCTCATGGGCCATCAAGCAAGCGTTCGCTGCCTTGAGATTCATGGAGACCTGGTCGTTTCGGGAAGTTACGACACTACAGCGAGAATCTGGAGCATTAGTGAAGGCAAATGTCTCAGAACGTTGCAAGGACACTTCAGTCAGATCTATGCTGTCGCCTTCGATGGAAAGCGCGTCGCTACAGGCAGCTTGGACACCAGTGTCCGTGTCTGGAATGTGGCGGATGGGTAAGCATCTCCTCAACAAGCACTTGAAAATAAGGCACTGACGTTTTACAGCAAATGCCTCGCAATCCTTCAAGGTCATACTTCTCTCGTCGGTCAACTCCAGCTTCGTGGTGATACACTTGTGACTGGTGGCAGCGATGGCAGTGTTAGAGTCTGGTCATTGCAATCCTACACACCTATTCATCGTCTTGCGGCACACGATAACAGCGTGACGTCGCTGCAGTTCGATGAGTCGCGCATTGTATCTGGTGGATCCGACGGACGTGTCAAGGTATGGGATCTCCAACGCGGATGTCTCGTACGCGAACTTGGACAACCTGCCGAAGCAGTCTGGCGTGTTGTCTTTGAAGAAGAGAAAGCAGTAGTTCTTGCATCTAGGCAAGGCAAAACAGTCATGGAGGTCTGGAGTTTCGCCCCACCGGAGGATGGAAACACAAGCAGCACAGCATCGAGTCCCGCGGTCGTCTCCATGCCAGCGCTGCCAGCCAGTGAACCCTCACCAATGCACATACCAGATGCACCCTCATCTGAGATCCAGGCCGAGGACACAATAATGACAGACGAGACTCCGCGCGACAATGAGGTCTCTTCACCTGTGGCATCATCATGACAACGCTTCTTGCTATGAACAAGACACGGCATCGAGACATCTTATGACTATTTATGAGAAGCATTAGGCGCAGGGGAGCTCAAGAGACCAACTAACAAACTTCAGGAAAGGTATGGCGTCGTGGATCATGGAGATGCACAAAGTCTGGCTTTCGTCTCATTGTGTTTACGGCGTTTTTTGGGGGTCATTTTCAAGGCATGGCGGATCATGGTGGACTGGCAGGCAACTTTCTCGGTGAACAAGAAAGGGAAAAGGAGTTTGTTCTTGGTGTCCTTTTTTGCAGACGTTCTTCACTACAAAGCAGTAGACCCATTAGCGAAGCATTCATTATCATATACGCACCATATCGAATTCTAGATTAACACTCGGTCATGATCAATCGTGCCAGTTTCTAGCTCAACATGGCTTTACCTCTCCTCCCCATGTACTAAGTAAGTAATGCGCGTAACTATAGAAATGCACGTTGCTATCAAGACATGCAGTATCCATTGAGAGCCAACAGCTTAGCAGCTCTCTAAAGCTACTCCTCTGCTTGGGAATATGATTGTGCATTTCTGTAGCATACGCTCCGTGCTATTCTCTTGTAGAAGAAGAGTAGAGGAACAGACTTTAGCACACTCCTAGTCTGCACATCTCTATCTCAACATGGCTGGCGAGGGAACGGCATTGGGCGGGTTGGGAAAAGATAGGTCGGTGGTCGGTCTTTCGGTATAAACGGCAGGCGGGTCCAGACTGACATCATCGCCGTAGCATCCGGGGGAGGGAAGGAGCAGGTTGTTGGAGAACACCCGTTCAGTCGAGATACTTTTGGTCTACGATTCTTCTTTTGTTTTGCTACTCTTTTTGTTCAACTCTTGTCTCGTGCCTGCTTCTCGCGTCGTCTCGTCGTACCGTCGCATCTTCTTCAGTCCATTGCGAAGTTGTCCAGCTCTATACAGCAGCAGCATTACATCATAGCTTTGTAGCTCTCCAATCTACAAGAAAGACACGACGAAAATGGTTCAAACCAAGCCCGAGGCGCCTGGCGCTGTTACTCCTCAGAGAAAGATTGAGCTCTTCTCTGGCACCTACTTTGCTGCTTGCACACTGGGCGGAATCATTGGTAAGTCGTCTCCGTATCTTGAGCAGACTTGCAGCAGCTAATCTTCCTATCAACACAGCTTGCGGACCTACCCACACAGCAGTCACACCTCTAGATCTCGTCAAGTGCCGTCGCCAAGTAGATAGCAAGCTATACTCATCCAACATTCAAGCCTGGGGCACAATTTTCCGCAAAGAAGGACTTCGCGGCGTCTTTTTCGGATGGTCTCCCACTTTCATTGGTTACTCATTCCAGGGTGCCGGCAAGTACGGTGCCTATGAGTTCTTCAAGTACACCTATGGCAACCTCTTCCCCAACACCAACCAGACCGTTGTCTACCTTGGTGCTTCCGCCACCGCAGAGGCCATTGCCGATTTGTTCCTGTGCCCGTTCGAGGCCCTCAAGGTCCGCATGCAGACCACCCTGCCACCATTCGCCTCGAACCTGCGCGAAGGATGGGGCAAGGTCGTCGCACAAGAAGGCTACGCCGGTCTGTACAAGGGCCTTTACCCTCTCTGGGCGCGCCAGATCCCCTACACCATGGTCAAGTTTGCAACCTTTGAGTCGGCCGTCGCGCAAATCTACAAGCAACTCGGCAAGCCCAAGGAGAGCTACGGCACCTTGGCCCAAACTGGTGTCTCGTTCCTCGGTGGTTACATTGCCGGTGTCGGTTGCGCCGTCGTCTCCCACCCTGCCGACGTCATGGTCAGCAAGTTGAACAGCGACCGCAAGGCCGGCGAAGGCGCTGGCCAGGCCGTCAGCAGAATCTACGGCCAGATTGGTTTCAGGGGCCTGTGGTCGGGTGTGGGTTTGAGAATCGTCATGATTGGCACTCTGACCGCTTTCCAGTGGTTGATCTACGACTCTTTCAAGGTCTCCATCGGTCTGCCTACCACTGGTGGCCACTAGATTGTCAAGACGACGTCTTTTTCTCTTTTCTCTCTCTTCGTTGCTGTGTTTTCCACAATATAATGTTTATGAATTTCTGGATTCCAAGCGGTGGGCGTTCAAAGGGTTCGAGCGTACTGATAGATATGGAACATACAAACTTTTCAAAAAATCAGTCTCAAAGTATTACAGTGAATTGAAGCCTGACTTTGATAAAAAGCTGTTGTAGAGCGCGTTCGCTTTTGAAAGCTAAGGTCTTGTCAAGAACGCGAAGCAGCAACTTCTCCTTTACGATCAAAGACTAGACAAGACAATGGAAAATTTTGGAGACTCAGGCTCTTGAAAAATGTTGGAAGAAAAAAGGGTTGCTTTTTGTTTGCGTGCTCTCTCTCTGTCTAGAAGAAGCAGGTATTACTTGAGGGCGGACCTGTACAAGAAAAAGGTACTCGCACCTCGTCTCGGGAAGTGTAGAAGAAAAAAGTCTATAGATGAGGGGGCTAAGGAAGGAAATGCCGAAGAAAAGAGGCATAGGAGGAGTAGTCTCGACGCCTGATGCCATGCCATGTGTGTAACGAAAGTAGAAAAGGTCCCAGAAAAGTGCGCCGCCCAAAGAAGAGTCGTTAAAGAAGTCCAAAAGCAAAAGGTTTACTTGAGCTTCTTGGTCTCGGGCTCGTAGCTTCTATCGTCTTCGCCCTCGACGTCCTTGACAATGTTCTCCATCTCCTTGACCTGGCGTTGCCACTCGGCTTGACCCATCTTGGTCTCGCGGCGGAAGAGCTCGTCGTTGGGCTTGCGGTAACTGCCACCAAGACGGTCCCACAGAGTGGTGAATTGTCCGTAGTTGTAGTTGAAGTACAGGTGGTGCATGGTGTGGCAGGCAGCGCCGTTGATGATGGGGCTGTTGGCAACGTACTCACCATCGTGGATCATGACGGTCCAGATGTTGATGAACATGAAAAGAGCAATGTAGGCGAACTTTTGCAGCGGGAAGATGAAAGGGAAAACGTGGTAGGGCAGCGATTGAGCGTAGCCGTCGAGAGGGTGGAAGGCGTGCGAGGCGAAAGGCGAGGGCATGATCCACTTGTGGTGAGGCTTGTGCAGCTTCTTGTAGACCATGGGGTGGTGCAGGCCGCGGTGAATCCAGTAAACGAAGAAGTCGGTGAAGCAGACGAAGAAGGGGAACTGGAGAAGCAAGTACCAGCCACCAAGGTTCCACGATGAACTCTCAGGCAACACATCGTAGATGTTGGAGTAGCCACGGACCTCGCCCAGGAACCAAGGAACAGTCAAAGCGGACATGACAGGCATGGCTTCAAGCGCCTGGCGGATTTCGAGGCGCATCTGGTTCTTGAGGAACTTGGGGTGGTGGACTGTTGTTTTGTCGAAGACGAAGATGTATGAGAGACCGGCGCAGATGAAGTAGTTTAGCAGACCGAATACCCTATAAAATTGTTAGCCTGCGATGCAGTTTCTAGGGGCTGGCTATTCGCAAGGCATACCATGTGATAAGGAACAAAGAGACGGCTTGTCTGGCAATGTTGTCTCGCGGCCATCGGCTCATGTAGGCGTATGAACTGGGCTCGACCGAGAAGTACTGGCTCGCGGGCTCGAATTTGTAGGGGGTAACACCGCGGGCCATGCTCGACCAGGTAGCGTTGGGTGAGCCAGCAAAGTCACCGACAGTGCTCATGGCCAACATTGACGACGTCAAGGGCAGAACGGTCGCATATAGTCGATCGAAGGCATATGTGTCGAGTACCTCCAGTATGACATCCATCGTCGCGGTATTGCTGTGTGGCGCTGTTGTGGTTGTACGAAGTTTTGATTGTTGATAGGCGAGGATAAAGGAGATAAAAGGGTCCGGGCAGCTCCTTGGTAGAAAAGATTGGACTGTGAGGGCGTCAAAGGAGAAGGTGCAGCAGCCGGTAAAGAATGACAGGCGCGTGAAGCGATTGAAAAAGAACGACTTGTTTATCTATCAAAAGTGGCAGAGTGAGCGAGCGCGCTCCCGCAGCTCGGAATCAGCCCACAAAAAATCGAACCACAATCAGAGGCAAATGAGGGAGCAGTGGGGCCTGGCCGTCGGGTGAGGTTACGGAGCAGAGTCGGCCTCGACAGGGTCCTGCCAGACGTGCGTGCCGCTCCTGCCCGAACAAGCAACAATCGTCAGGGCCGCCGTGTGCCGCTGTCAGCCGCCTCTCCTCCCTAGTCTCAGCAGAACGCCTCTTTCTGAACCCCTTCCGAACGAACCCCTGCCATCAACTTTAACCCGACGTGCTCGTCGTGTCAACTGGGCTGGGCAATCATGCTTTTGTACACGCGATTCCCGCAGCCCGCACGTCTCCCTGACGCCATTTCAAGCGCCCAACACCTCACGAGTGGTCTGTCTCGTAGGTAGGCATTCCAACTTGCAGCCAAGCCCTGTCAGCGCTCCTCTATCTTCCCCTGGTGTCGTCTCATCTCGAAAAACACAACGCTCATATCTCGGCGCACGGAGATTGCAGCATCCGAAGACCCGAGCAGCGAGCAGCCTCGAAGGCCTTGTTTCTCTTTGTTGTTGTATTCTTGTCTTCCATCACAGCACAATAGGCGGCGGGCGCAGACTTGTAGTTGAAATGATTTAATTCGTGATCACCCATCAAAGAGACCCTTGAGAGCAATTCTCAATAAGCAAAGCGCCATGACTAGTCTTTGGCGCGCATGGTATCATCAGCCTCCCCCCTTCACGCCGTGCTGTAAAAACAAAGAACCCCATTAACCTGCAAATGATACGCCCCAGGAAATGCAGCCGCACCCCAGCTTTTACTGTCCCCACGGTCTTCACAAGACACCGTGCTCGCCGCATGTCGTTAGCTGCTGTCGTTAAATTGATCGAAGTGTAACCCTAGCCATCTCAGCTCCTAGAAGGGCTGTTGCTGTAGCTTTGCGAATCCCTGTAGGGGCCGGACCAGGTTGGTGCCCCGAATGGCCAAGGTAATCTTTGATCTTGTGGTAGTCCTCCATTCGGTTGCGGTGCTTTGATCGGAGGTAGTGCAAGAGTATCGCCAGGATTCATTGGTGGTAAGCCAGATCCTACTACGTTAGACGGTCTGTTGGCCAAGTCAGCAAACCTGCTGTCTTGTAGACTCGCCGGAGTATTGAAGGAAGTGTTCTGACTCGTGTTGGTGCGTTTAGCTGGCCGCGGGGGTTCATCCTCATCGTCCGATAGGGTCAAGTCGATTACGGCCGTGGAAGGGCGCTTCGCACTGGGTCGAGGTGCGACTGTCGATGCTTCACGCGAGACCGGTGGTGTCTGTTGTGCAAGGGCCGGAGTGGCCGATTCGTTCTCGGTCTTGATCTTTTCAACAACCTCAGACTTCTTGGGAGTGTCCTGGATCTCGATAATGTCGTCGTCACTGTCATTGTCGTAAGCTGCCCGTGCCTGAGACTTTTGGCGGCTGTTGGCATCGTCTCCATGGTCGACTGCTTTCCACTGTCCATCGGGCTCGATCGTAACTTGATCGATGGAGCTAGAAGTGTTCTGTAGAATGTCTTGTACATAGTTGTCGACACAGAGGCTCTGGTAAGAGAGGGTCTTGTTGCAGACGGGGCAAGTCCAAGTTGGTGCCTGTTCCTGGAGCTGCAAGAAGAATGAACCATCGAAGCACTGGTTGTGTGAGCAAACATTGGATCTGCAAGGAATGCTGATGCGCATGGTTGAGATAGGGTCCTTGAGTGACATGACGGTAGAAGTGGTGACAATATCCGGGTCTTGTGCTTTGGCCGCCACTAGTGTGTAAAGTCAGCTTTGGATGGCGCAGGAACGAACGTCTAAGAGACCTACTTTCTCGAAGCACAGTATCCCTAGGAATCCTGCTCCCCGTTTGCTTAAGTCGGGTTGCGAGGTCGTTCGCAGATGTCAACTTGACAAGGTTAACCATAAGAGAAAATCGCTTCGAGTCAAGTCAGTACACACATTCACAAAATTGATAGGGGGTGGTCCGACACACTTCCTTCGTGAGCGCATAAGTCACTTGGATGACATTCTGATAATTGGGTGTCTTGCGGATGAGATCGGTGATGTCAACAGGTTTGGTGGTACCTGGCTTGTTCTTCAAGCCCTTGAAGCTTTTGCGCACTTCGTCTCCGTTGACCTTGACCTCGATCTGACTCGGGAAGGCTATGTCAACATTGAAAGCGTAAGGACCCAGAGTCGAGGTAGTGGCGCAGTAGAGCATGACGCGCAGAGAAGAGTCGGCTTTGAGAGATGTACAGATAGGTTCGCTGAGGAAGACCCTCTCCTCTAGCGTATGGCGATTGTGTGGCATTTCTGTATCTACAGCGTCAGTCTCGTATGGTGGTCAGAAAATGTCTAGACAGGGGCGTGTAGCTACCTGACAATTCTTTGGGGGGTGCGAGTGCTTCCTTGATCTGATAGAAGGGACTCTCTCTGAACTTGACCGAGGCACGAGAGGCAGCGACTGTGCGCGCTGGTTGGGCCTGGTGGTATTGAGACAAGCCAGCGGGCCTTGAATAGGAAGGCATGCCGGCGGTAGTATGCGGAGCTGGAGAAATGGGAGTGATGGTGTCGCGGGCCAGCGAAGGCTGATGACTTTGTGCCGGAGGAGTGCGACCTTGGTGCTCTGCTCGGTAGCGCAGTCGCTCGAGTGCTTCCGCGTCGTTCTTGCGGAGGTAGTGGGCGATGACTGACCGACGAGTTGTTAGCGGCGGCGAGCTGTGAAAGTGGACGGACTCGTGGAATCAATACCTTCAGAGATGCGCTTCTGCAGAGCGGCCTTCACGCCAGACACCTGCAGACCCTCTTGACGGCAAATTTCCTTTAGGTCATTGTTGATGAGGGATTTTATCTTGCGGTCCACGAGAGACGCGAGGTCTCGAAGGCGGACGGGATCGCTTGCCATCTCTTTCAATCGTGCCTTCTTATCTTCATGCAGTGTCTTGTGCCAGGGTAGTTGCCAGGAGATGTTGCGAAAGAATGGGCGATTTGAAACCGGCCAAGGAGTTTGGCTAGTGAATAGCAGAGCACTTCAGTCAGATACTCTATCGTCGAAGTGAGTAAGTGAGGGCAAAGTGCTCATGTCCGAGAGACAGTTGAGAAGCGAAGGCGATTGGGACGGGCGGCTTCTAGCAGTGAAATGGTTGCAAAAAGCACGATATCTACGAATTCGACATGGAAACGATTGACGACTGCTCTATGCGCCAGTGCTAGAAGAACGACATTCACGGTGCTTGGACAGAGACATTGTTTCATTCGGTCGAGGGCGGCCTCCAGTGGGCAAACATCTTTCGGCCTTCTGGAAGAACGTGACCGTGCGTGGGTCGAGCAGCAGTGACGACCTCGCGCCAAAGTCCGGCCCGCCAGGTTCCATTGCCTAATGCGGCGACCTTCAGCGTGGCGCGCGACGAGGCAGAGAGAGAGAGGCTTGGCCTCGACGAGGAGTCACCTTGATTGCAACGCCACTCACAAAACCAACAGAAGTCCAACATCGCGACAATTCTTGTTCCTTGCATCACGAGTGTCCGTCAGTTGGCTGTGGTTTCACACGCGACTACTTTGGAGAATAAAATCACCAGACCCTGCACGCTCCAGCAGCAGGTGCAGCAGCTGCCTTTCAACAGTCGCCCGATCGTCCTTCTCCGCACGTTTAAGCGACTGCCCGCCGCCGACCCGCTTTCTTGTTGCATCCCAAGAGAATTTATCTCTTTCTTTCACCGCAATCTCGCACAACACAACCCCCTCCACACCGCAAAAATGGGCAAAGGTCTACGATCAAGCGTCAACAAGACCAACAACAGAAAGCTCAAGAAAAATGTCTTTGGCCCCGTCGAGGCCGCCCGCACCGAGCGTCTGTCGCAAAAGCTGCAGGAATTAGCCTCGCAGCCAAAGCCTCCAAAGTCGGACATGGAAGTCGAGGAATCGAGTGGTGAGACCTCCCTTTACCGCGACACCTTCTCGCCCAAACTGACGTCGTTGTTCACAGACTCGAAGCAGGCCGAGTCCGAGGCCAAGGCCACCAGCGCAAATGGTGCGTTAAATGCTCTTGCAATCCCGGTCCCAAAGTCGCTCGCCCATCAATGTCCCGCTACTGCTGCTGCCTCCATGAACATGCTCACTCCTCCGCCCACCGCTCCACTCGACATCTCCGACTTCAGCAACCGCTCCGTCAGATCTGCGCACAAACGCTATGCCAGCGAGCAGCTCTTCTTTCACCTCCTCGGTGTTTCGACCGACATCCACGGCTTCGACTCGTTCGGCAACATCTGTCTGGGGTTCGGATCCGATTCTGAGAGCGACAATGAGAGCAGCAGCAGTAGCAGCAGCCTTGGCAGCGGCTATGAGTGAGCCAGTTGACTGTCTGAACGAGGCTAACCCGCCTTTTTCATCATCAGACACCGCAATGGACCTCGACTTGACCAACGCCCCTAGATCAAGCTGGATCAAGGCCGAGAAGAGAGCCAAGGAAGAAAAGCGCAACCGCATCGCAAAGAAGCAAAAGCGCAAGGTTATCAACCAAATGACCTTCAAGAAGAACCCTCGTACCGGAAAGAAGTGAGAGCCCCGGCATGCCAATTTCACACTTCGAGGCACAGAGGCGAGACCGAGACACTCGATCTCAAGGATGGACAGGCGGAAAGGGAAGAAGCAAGCATCAGGGTGCGGCCTCGTTGCCGCAGCCCAACGGAGTTTCTGGAATGGGTACAAGGTCTGTCTTGGGTTCCAACAAGAGGATTCTCGGCGTAAGACATACCAAAGGTTGGCGGCACTGTCGGAACAAAATGACGTTTTAAAGGGTGTAGATGAAGTTTTGCTTAATACACGCGACTTTCATATCCATGCGAAGAATCGAGTTGCATGTTTTTGTTCGGGAATTTGAGTTTGGGTTTCAAATAATGTGACCAATGATAAAGCAATGCTATATGGGTATCCATGCCCGAACTCCTAGCTATAAACCATCTTCCCATAATTACAGCGTACCGGCGGTACGCTCAACACCTACTATTGCACCCTTCCACGCATTCCATATATTCCATGGACTCCAATATCTGATGTCCAACGTGCTCCATGATCACATTGACATGACATCCCCCTCGCCAACATCGATATGCGGATCCGGAATCTGTATATCCAGACTCAGGAAGCCTGTCCTCCGTAGATCAATCAACCTGACCTCTCTGCCTTCCCTTTCAGCCTCAGTGTTCCATCCCTCGACCCATCTCTCCATATCTCTGACTCCTCTCTTCACTCCAGTCCAGCCAAAGTTGTCCCACAAGAATCCTGTCGCAACACCCATCAAGGCATCAAACCAACTGGCCCAAGTGTTCGGCTCAAAGGCGTGCTTCAACATGGGATTCAGCGTCTCAATGACGTTTCTGAATTCAGATTCGGACATCCACAGATCAAGGATTTCTGGATATAGGTTTTGGAGAGCTGGGTAGAGGTCTCCTGCGGCCAGCCAATCTCGCTGCACTCTGATGACACGAGTGTTTGCGTACAGGGGAGAGGAAATGGCGACGTGGGGATTCAGATGTGGAAAACAAGGGTGTGAAGGACCCCAGGGTAGTTCGTCGTCCAGCTGTGTGTCGTGGCTGTGTGCGCTGGCCGTGTAGTCAACGTTGGGTATGCCTTGCCATCCTGGACTCGGTGGGAGGAGGCTGGGATGTAGACTTGGAGGGCGAAATGAGTTGTGACTGGATTGCTCGTGGAGAGTGCGTCGGCTGGGTTTGCGATTTACAGGGAGGGAGGCTCGTGAGGGTCGTGAGTGGAGGCTGTGTGGTGGTTGCGATTCGAGGTCGGGAATTGGCGGAGGTGGCGGGTGGTTTTGGATGTTTGAGGCCTCTTCTACGCCGGCCAGTTTGTTGAAGGGTTGCATCTTGTTTGCTGCGAGTCGATCGTCTCCCTCGTCTTGGTTGATGGATGTCGAGCGGTGGTTCGAGGATTGTTTGCGCCAGCACTTGTAGAGCTCCTTGGTGGCACGAGATTTCAGATTCGAGATTTGTATGCCCGAGACAGCGAAGAGTGCAATGCAGACAGTGGCTTTCTGGTGTGATCAAAAACGGTGTGTATGGCCTTTCTGTCGATGGTAGTCGCAATTTCCGAGGGTCTTGATGGCGCTCAAGGTGCACGGCCCTCGTCCATCTCCAGTCACGTTCTAATATTCTAGAAGCATTAACTCGCCATCTCCTTTGCACTTGATTCTGTTACAATATAGCATGACTAGACACGAGCTTCAAGAGGGGTGGCTCAGAGGTGCCTAGAGCATCGAGTAGGCAATATTGATAGTTTGAAGGTTGGCTCTTTGCTTCCTTTTGATGCGTTAAGCAATCTTTACCAGCGACATGTCTCTTGGTTGTGAACATAATCTCTCAGAGCAGAGTTATAGCACGTCAGAATCGCCTCTGCTTCTTCGGCGGCAAGAAACTCGGCCGTTCTCACACTACTGGGCAGACAGTTAAGTCGAAGCACGCCGGCCGACCAAGCGAAAATGTGCGAAGTCTACTGAAATTGAACTCGTGTGACACGAATCATCCATCAACTTTCACGTCCAAACTCTCTCACAATTGATTTGCGAACGGTGTCCTTGGGTCTGACTGAAGATCGCACTTGTTTTCTGACTCAAAGCAAGCAAGCATTATTCGGGCTCATCGGCGAATTCTACAATTCGTCTCACAAACCGGAAGCTGGAAGAAAGGCTTCATTATTTTGAGCAGTGAGTGGAACGCAAATACATGCGACAGCACAAGACCTACAGGACCGACAGTGTTCGGTTTCGGTAATGCGGAAAGGCGACTTGCTCGATAAGTTCGAAGCCTTGGATGGCTTGTCGTTGCAGCGCACGCGCCAGAGAACATGTCTGACAGGAGAGGGCTGATCGTGCCGAGCCAAGTGCCCTGCCTGCACGGCGAGTCAACCGAGTTTGCAGGAGGCACCTTGCACTACCAACGGCCGGTAAATCTGGAGAGAAGCCTGTTTCGAGCCCGCACGGTCAAAAGCTGATGGCTGTGAGATATCGCAGCGGTGAAACACACAGCACATGTGTCTCGACGACTACTCGGCGACTCTTGCGCAGTGTTCAACAGACAAAGAGCCACGGGGAGGATGTCAAACATGGAGAAGCAGGCAGTTGAGATTATTCCCGATTTGCACATAAGAGTGGAATCTACTGCATCCCGAACGGGGTGGCTGATCTCGGGACCCACACGCTGGCACAGCTCAAATTGAGTTTTGGCGCAACCGTGCCGACTGGTCGAAGAACAGTCGGAGTTGTGGGAACGGGGGCTTGATGAGGTTCTTGTGTGCAGGCGTTTTGCCATCTTCATACGTGTCTCTCCTGTCGGCCTGCACTCATCACCATCTCTCCACAGCATACCATCGCGTCGGCGCCAGCATCTCGAGTCCTTCGGCGCAAGCCCATCGTCGGGAGTCTTAGTACGGTTTAGGGTCACCTAAACATTGTGCCTGTTCGCGACGCACGCCGAGCAAAGTCGCGACGCGCTTTGAAGTGTAGCGCCCATCGACCCTCAGTTCTTCCCATCAGCAAGCGACACCGCCAACCACCAGGTCGCCATGTACAACGCGCATCGTGGCATAGCTGGGGCACCGGCTCCGCCAAACAACCGTCTTGTCGAGCTGCTCGAGCAGGTCCGCGCCGAGTTTGAGGCTCAGGGTGGACGTGCAAACGAGTATGAGCATCAGCGTGAGTCGTCTCCGTTTGTCCCGACAAACACCTGCCCTTTGGGCTAGTTATCTATCCATGCATGCGCCGTCTGCTGTGCTTTTGCAACTCTTCCCTCGCTCTCCCTCTTCCCGTTGCCGGCGACATGGCCTTCCCCAACCCCGATGTTGTGTATACCGATTACAACGGAAGCTTATACGATTTAGTCGCAAACCAGATCCAGGAGATGGAGCTCGTACGCAGCAAAATCTTCCAGCTTGAGCAGACACACATGCAGATGAAGCAAAAGTATGTTACCCCTCTGCCGCTGTGTCTCACGACAGACGCCAATTAAACTTCAAATGCAGGTACGAAGAAGACATCTCCCGTTTGCGCCGCGACCTCGAGGCTCGTGGAGGCCCAAGTCAGTCTTCGCACACCGGCCCTTCGCAGCCCCCTCCGCCTTCAATCGGCCACGGTCCCGCCAATCTCTTTCAGGGTATCATGGCAGGCGCCACTGCTCAGGGTGGCCCGGGTCTTGCTCCTCCTCCTCAAGATGGGCCCCCTCAGGGAGTCCCTGCCCACATTCAAGGCCCACCTGGTTTGAACCCTCCTCCGGGTCCTCCTCAGCACGCTCCTTTCGGTGGTTACGGTCAGCCTCCTGCTGGCGTCAATGGTATGATCAATCCATGAAAAAGCCTCGAGCGGAACTAACACACTGCTGCAGGATATGGCCCTGCACCACCCCAGCCTACCGCTTCTCCCGGTCCTGGTAAGCCCCGAACCAACGCTCGCGGTCCACCTGGTATCCCTGGAACACCTCAGCAGAACAACGCAAACCCTTACCCCGGCTCTCCTGCTATGGCGCGTCCCACCCCTCCTCCCGCTCTTGCTCAACAACAGCAAGCCCTTTCTCTGCCTCAGCACCAGCAATACGCTCAAGAGCTTGGCGGAAGCGGTAACCAATTGGTCGACTTGGCGGTCGAAACTCTTCCCAGCAACCTCAAGCGTGAGGGTGAAGACTGGTATGCTGTTTTCAACCCCCGCGTTCGTCGTACTCTGGACGTTGAGCTCGTCCACAACCTGGCACACCAGAGTGTAGTCTGCTGTGTTCGTTTTAGCCGCGACGGAAGATTTGTCGCTACTGGATGTAATAGATCTGCTCAAATCTTCGATGTCGAGAGTGGCCAGCAGGTCAAGCATCTGCAGGACACTAGCCTTCCCCAGGATGGCGACCTTTACATCAGAAGTGTCTGTTTCAGCCCTGACGGTCAATACTTGGCCACCGGTGCCGAAGACAAGATTATTCGCGTTCGTACAATCTTCCATGTTGACAATGTTTGTATGCTGACTCAAGGATATAGATCTGGGAGATTGCCGCTGGTCAGATTCGTCATCAATTTGCCGGCCACGAGCAAGACATCTATTCTCTTGACTATTCTTCTGATGGTCGTTACATTGCATCTGGATCTGGCGATCGTACCGTCCGTGTCTGGGACATTCCCAACAACCAGTGTGTTCTATGCCTGACCATCGAAGACGGTGTCACTACCGTCGCCATTTCACCCGACAACCGGTTCCTGGCCGCTGGCAGTCTGGACAAGAGTGTTAGAGTATGGGAGCTGGCGAGTGGAAACCTACTCGAGAGGCTCGAGGAGGCTGGTGGCAACCCTGGTCACAAGGATAGTGTCTACTCCGTCGCATTCTCGCCTACCAGTAGAGAGCTTGTTTCTGGCAGTCTGGACCGAACTATCAGAATGTGGGAGCTTCAGAGCCACTACCCCGGTAACCAAAATATGCCCCCAAGAAACCCTCGTGGAGGCAAGTGTATTCGCACTTTCGAGGGCCACAAGGTTTGTTTTCCGCTCATGATGTTGGTGATCGAACGCTGACGTGTGTGTACAGGACTTCGTCCTCAGCGTTGCCCTCTCGCCCGATGGCGAATGGGTTCTGTCTGGCTCAAAAGACAGAGGTGTCCAGTTCTGGAACCCTCAGACTGGTGATGCCCAACTCATGCTCCAAGGGCATAAGAACTCTGTCATCTCGGTCGCACCCAGTCCTGTCCAAGGCGGTCTGTTCGCTACTGGAAGCGGAGACATGCGTGCGAGAATCTGGAGGTTCGTTGCATCCTGCCAACCGATTATGTTTACTTGACTGACAATCTTCTAGGTTCTCGAGATACGACCCCGCCCGTGGCTGAGCAGCTGGGGCCAAATGATGTGACCAAAGTCAATGTTATTGGATTCTTACGTATATTGTTTTCAATTTCGCTTTCATTTGCTGGCTCTCTGGTCGTTCTCACTCAGCCTGCCTGTCTAGCTGCCATGTGGTAGATAAGAGCGTCAAAGCATTGCATCAATACGGGAAGACCGAAGAGCAACAAAGAATGTTGAAATTTGGTAAGGCGAAGAGACAGGCGGAGTGTCTGTGGGGGACATGGCCAACAGCGACAGTTCATGAGTACCAACATTTTGAGGCGACGGATGTGTCTCGTGCTGCGAGCGTATAGGTCAGTGTGCAGAGAGGTTGGCTTAGTACCCTTTTGTAGCTTTCCCAGATCATGTCAATCAAGTTTATACCCTTTTATCGTTTGATAGCTTCTATGCTTCCGCTGTATGGAGAATCCTTGATATGATTTTGTGTCCAAGTGCTTGATGACAGGTTTAATTTGCGCAGGCACATCTTCTCACGACAAAAGAGTTCCAGACTCTCCTGTTGTTGTGGTCTTGTTCCTAGGCTGAGGTTTTGCAAGAAGGGCGGCTCGGAGGAGCGCCAAGCTTCGATGACCAGAGGAAGTCGCAGTCGACTTGCGCGAAGCTGCTCTTGCCCGGCATCTTCTCACTCTGTCAACTTTGTCAGGCAGCAGAACCTTTGACTCGAGAGTTCCTTCTAGACGCGAACCAGAGGGCGACTCAAAAATCAGCATCATCGTCGACCGAGACTCCTTCGACGCTCCACCTTCCATCGAGGAAAAGACCCGTCCGGGACCAGCGTTAACTCCGAACGCGATCGCGCGCATTCAGTCCGTACCATCTTTCGAGCACTCGATACGTAGCCTGTCGCACAGCCGTCCAGTCGCGTCATGACACCTACGCCCCCGACAACCAATTCGTCGACGGGCGCATCTCCCGACAATGGCCAGTTTCGCGTCGTGCGCAAGAGGAACCGAATCCCTCTCTCATGCGGTCCTTGTAGGCATAGAAAGTGAGTTTTCTCGCAAAGGACTTGGTTACAGACATCTGACTGCTGTTGGAGGCTGAAGTGCAATCGTGGACACCCTTGCGACAACTGCACCAAGCGCGGCGACACTGCCTCGTGTCTCTATGCTTCTCCCAGCGCTCGCAAGAAGCCTGGCATCCACCACGTACCCACCGGCACCCCGGACGACATGCAGAATCGCATCGATCGACTCGAGAGCCTGGTTCTGTCGCTCATGACCAACGGATCCCAGGCTGCTGGTCCCTCAGCTGCGCACGCTGCTATAAACTCAAGCAGGAGCAATAGTCTTGGTACCTCGATCAGCATGCCCTTGGATCCCCATAGGGACAGCATCAGAGAAGTCGAGGGAGAAGACAGCGATATCAATGACGTCGCTCAGGACATTGGTATCATGAAGATCGATGGTGCAAAAGCCTTCTTCGTGCCCGATGCGCATTGGTATGCCATCTTGTCGGACATTGCTGAAGTCAAGAATTACTTTGCCAGTCACAAAGAGCAATACCAGGAACAGTTCAGAAAGGTTGAGGCGTCAAAACAGGATGATGCCTCGGGCTCGTTTCTGTTCAAAGGCCCAAGACTGAACAACAAAACTGAAGTTCTCGTCACCATGCCCGACAAGAATGCCGTCGATGATCTGGTGAAACGCTACTTCCAATCATACGATCCAGCCGTCCGTACGTACATGCTTTGAACGCTATGCTCGTCTTTTCGGAAGCTAATTCTCCTAGACATCATCCACGGCCCGACATTCCAAGGCCAATACGACAGACACTGGCAAAACCCTAACGAGACACCCGTAACTTTCCTCGCGTTGCTGTACGGCATGATGACTCTCGCATTGCAATCATACACCAGAGCAGGCGACGAGCCCCCGGAATACCAGGGCAGATCGCATGACTTGTCCATCTCCTTCAAGCGTCTTACGGCGCAATGCATTGTACTCGCAGACGTCACCCAGCCAATGCCGCAGCTAGTCGAAGCTCTTATACTACACATTCAGGCCGAACACAGCAGCAGCAATGACGCCGAAACTGGCATTCTCTTGCTCGTCAATCTATGCACCCGTCTGGCGATGCGTATGGGCTATCATAGAGATTCTGGTCCGTATCCTAATGTTTCACCATTCACTGCCGAGATAAGAAGACGGGTTTGGGCTTTTGTACGACAGGCTGATTTGCTCTTCTCGTGTCAATTCGGCCTTCCTCCTTTAGTTCGCTCAGATGCGACCGACTCTGACCTCCCCCACAACATCTTTGACGATGAGTTCACCGAAGACATGAAGTTGTTGCCTCCTTCTCGACCAGAGGCAGAAGTCACTCCCGCATCGTACATGATCGCCAAGGCTCGGTTGATATCATGTTTGGGCCAGATTGTGGAGCGTATTCAATCGGTGACATCGTCTCCTACCTACGAGGAGATCATGAAACTGGATGCTCAGCTTCGCGAGGCTCGTACTCAGATCCCTCCTCATCTTCAGATGAAGCCTCCTTCTGAGCTGGCCACGGTTGCTCCGAACCTCATTATGCAAACATATGCCTTGGAGTTGATCTATCTTAAGTCGCAATGCATGTTGCATCGCAAATTCATTGCAAGAGGACGTGACTCGCCGCGTTATGCTTACTCCAGAAGGACTTGCATTGATGCCTCGATGGAGATGCTTAGCCATCAAGCTACCCTGTACCTGGAGTCACGAGACGGCGGCAAGTTGCGATCGGTCAAATGGTCCATCTCTTCGCTCACAACCCACGACTTCTTGCTTGCGGCCATGATCGTGTGTCTCGACCTTTACCATACCTCGGAATCTGATAGAAGCGTGATCAAATCCTCTTCATCAAATCCATCGTCCCCATTGACGGGAGATGTGTGGACACAAGACCGAAGAGAGCAGATGATTGTAGCGCTTCAGCATTGCGCCTCCATCTGGGAGAGTTTGCGAGATAAGAGTATGGAGGCTTACAAAGCATCTACGCAGCTTCGCGTAATGCTGGGTAAACTGAGAGCACAGGAACAGCAACAGACAGCAATGGTTGGTGGCAGGGAGCAGCAGATGCGTAATCCTAGCCAATACGCTATGCGTGGCCATGCTTTTGGTGCTTTCCCCAACGGCCAAGTGTCTGATCTCGTTGAGGACGAGGTTCCGCCTGAGCACTCTGCCGCAATGACGTTAGGTCTACTGTCCTCAGGCGGCGTCAGTCCCAACGCCGGATTTGCCTCGAATGCACCAGGCTCGCTAGGCATGGAAACGCGTGGATACCCAGCCAGTATGGCTGGTTTGCTCAACGAGCCCATGTCTGAGCGTACAGGATTAACACCACAGTACAGTGGCGTGGATGTCAGCGGCGCACAAGCTGTCCAAGGGGCAGCATCTCCGTTTACACAGCTCTTTGGCGGCGCGGCACCAGAAGTAGATTGGGTATGTGTTCCACGTCGGCACAGTTTCGATGAAACGTATGGCTAATTTGAGATAGGGCGCGTGGGACTCGTATGTTCAAGGAGATCCTATGCAGATGTGGTCGATGAATCTTGAGGTGAATCCGTTGGACGGTCAACAAGCTCAACAGCAGCAGGCGCAACAACAGGCTCAACAGCAGTTGGTGCAACAGGCTCAGCAAGCGAGCATGAACAATATGTTCATGGGTCCAGCTGGTGCAGCCAACATGATGTGAAAGGAAAAATGAACGGGACTTACGCGACGAACGAATCAAGGAGACAAATGCGGGACAAAATATCATTCGAGCATTAGGCGTTCTTGTCAAGGCTGGCTATATTGTTTGCTCAGGAGGATGGATTGTGTTGACAGAAAGTAGCTAAGAGCATGAACTAAGTAATTCGTGTGACATTCGTGGCTATGGCTATCATTACAAGCAGTTCCTCTTAGTGGATCAAGTAAACTTCATGTCTATTTGTAATCGGAGTTTGGGTAACCGCCCTTGTCAACAGGGTTGGCAGGACCTCCTCTTTGTCCCAGCACACCAGCAACGTCAACATCTTCCTTCTTCTGTGCCTTGATGTCCTCTCTGGCCTCCTTCTGCTCCTCCTTCTTGCGGTCCAGATCAGAAGCTAGGTCGGGTGCTGCTCCAGTGGCTCCTGGCTTTTTGTCGACAACGTCAGCAACCTTTCCTTCGCCCGGAGCAGCCATCTGTTGTGCGTCAAGTTCTTGATTTCTGCCGACAGACTCGTGCGTCTCGCCCTTGGCCTCTTCGCCAGGGGGAGCACCACGAATACCACGGGCTACTGAGGTCGGGGTAGCTTCGGATTGAGAGTGTGCTTGCTCGGAGGGGATGCGCTTGTCGCTGTCATGTATTAGTGGGCGGCAACGAAACAGACGACCAACGGGGCCAGGACATACATTGCGGGAGAGTCATCCTGCTGGTTTGCTTGGGCACGTTCTGCGGGCTCCTTGGTGGCAGGATTGCCGGCAGTAGTGTATGCTGCGTCCAAGTTGGGCTGCGAGGGGCCCTTGGGATCGAGGCCAGAGGACGACATGACGGTGCTGTTTTGGGTGTATGCGGTCGGTATATGCGGGACTATGGCAGCAATTGGATGTACGAGTTGTCTTTTGAATAATAATACTTTGCTGATAAGAAGCTGTCATGCTCTAGCGGTCGCTGTCTCTCCTGCACATCGTCATGCTTTCCCCACCAAAACATGCTGTGCGACGTCATGGCTCATCATGAGCTCGAGGATTGTCTACCGCGTACAAAGACCTCTTCTCGCCCGTTTTTCACTTTGCAATACCAATCTTGAATTTTAAACAATCTTAGAAAATTCGAAACACATTCACAATGGCATCTCGCAAGGAAATCATCAACAAGATCTACAAGATCGTCCCTCCCATGCTCGAGAGCTTCCACAAGGGTATGCGGACCCTCGACCAAAGTCTATACAAGAAACTTATCTGACTTTTGTGCAACAGGTCAGCTCGGTCGCGTGGCCGTCATTGGCGGTAGCGAGGACTACACCGGTGCCCCCTACTTCTCCGGCATGGCCTCTGCTAAGCTCGGTGCCGACATGTCACACGTCATCTGCGAGCCCGGCGCCGGCCAGGTCATCAAGACCTACTCGCCCAACCTCATGGTCCACCCCTACATGCGTCAGAGCAAGAACATGAAGGAGGGCGAGACCATCGACAACATCTCAAAGACCGTCACCGACATGCTGTCCCGTCTGCATGTCGTTGTCATTGGCCCTGGTCTCGGCCGCGACGAGGCCATGCAAGAGACCTGTGCTCGTGTCATTACCGAGGCCCGCAAACAGGGCATCCCCTTCATCGTCGATGCCGATGGTCTTTTCATCATCCAGAACAGACCCGAGTTGGTCGAGGGCTGCACCGAGTGTATCCTCACACCAAACGTCGTCGAGTTCGGCCGTCTGGCAAAGTCAAAGGGCATTGACGCCAGCGGCGACCCTACAAAGTTGTGCGAGGAGCTGGCCAAGGCATTCGGCGGTCCCACCATCATCCAGAAGGGTGCCAAGGACTACATCTCCAACGGCAAGGTCACCTTTGTCAACGACAACGAGGGCGGTCTCAAGCGTTCCGGAGGTCAAGGTGACACCCTGACCGGTTCTCTCGCCACTCTTCTCGCTTACCGAAAGGCCTACCACGACAAGCTCTGGGACCACGAGAACGACCTGTCCGAGCCTGAGACTCTGGCTCTGGTCGCTTTTGGTGGCTCTGCCATCACCAGAGAGTGCTCCCGTCTCGCATACAAGGAAAAGGGTCGTTCGTTGCAGGCTGGCGACTTGACCGAGCACGTCCACACTGCTTTCCTCAACACTATTGGCGAAAAGACCAAGATCTGAACATGTCGCTTGTAATGACTTTGACGGCTTTGATACAAAATATTCTCTTACCCTCTTATTGTAATGTAGCGTTTGCATCATGAATGGAAATGACCATGACCTTTTTATCAACTATTTCCCTCTCGCCATAATCTTCCTTGTGTAGAGAGAAACATGTGGTGTTTGAGTGATGTCAAATGAGCCTGTGGCTAGAGTCGTTCTTGGGAATGCATTTATCGAGCGCCACTCGCATATTCGCTGTCCAGGTGCAGTGTGAACCTTGAGGGAAGCTCCCTTGCAGCAAATTCAATTGGCTCCGTGATCGTGACAAGCATCAACCACACCTTGCCTCGAAGATATGCCCATGCGAACAGCATCGTGAGTAGTCATAGCAGCCATGCAGATACGACATACTATGAAAATAGGCACCTGAAGTAATGGACATTATCTTTAGGAGACGGGCAGGGTCACTACGTCGACAATCAAGCATGTCAATCACAAGGTGTCCATATCCGGTCTTCGGATTATTAGGAACGGCAGCCCTTGAAGCTCTAGGAAGCGACCGCTTCGTCCTTTGACCTAATCAGGACATGGAGGCTCAAAGTTGCGACGCTCAACGGCCTTAAACAACATCCAAGATGCGTCACTATGCAGTCAAACGTGCCAACAGCAAAAACAAGGTCAAGAGGTGAGGTTTGGGAGCGCAGATCGTGGAGAAAGGTCCTCCAACACGTTGATCCACAAGAATAGTGGAACCGTAGGTACGGTCCGTCAACTCACCATGAATGATCGTAAGACGTTTTCGGGCCCTGGACTTGCGAGCTTGAGCTTCAAACCATATACGATCAGCAAGAAACTACTGAATAGGGTGGCTGTAGAGCAAAGAAAGACACGGTGCCAATGTGCATGATCCTAGTTAGATGACGCTTCAGCTGTTCGCATGCTCGGAATCGACGATCAGCTTAGGCGCGTGTGAATAAAAGGTTGCGTCCCCATGTTCTTGCTCGACACGATATCAACACAGCTACTCATCTCTACCAACTACAGATTTACACCAGCTGCCTAGCTGCCCCCAGTCAACATTTCAAAAAAGACCAGGAACAAGAACAGAAAAATGGCAGACAAGGTGTACGTCCGAACTTCCGTACCGCGCGAGTCTCGGCGCATAGAGACTGATTAAAAGACACCAACAGTACCCAGAACACACCCGATGTCGCAAAGGAGCCATTGCCCACTGGTCGCAACCCGCTCAATGGCAACCCTGGCAACGCACTGAGCCAGCGCAGCCCCACAGACACTGCAGCAGGAGAGGACAACAAGAAGGGCAAGGATGACAGGGACTCCAGCTTGAAGATCAAGATTGAGCTGGACCTCGATGTAGAAGTACATCTGACTGCGAGAATCAAGGGAGATATCACTATCGGCCTCTTGTAAACAAGGTCGCTGCAATTAATGTTAATGGAAAACAGAAATTGTACATCACCAAAGACAATGGTCTGTAGATATCACGAATTATTGATTAAAGAAGACTGAAGAAATTTGCCCATTGTACGGGCGATTGCTGCAAACACAGAGCAAGTGACTATCTGTAACCATACCGTACGAGAAGAAATTGTCCATCGAATACAAATGCATTAAAAAATGACATCACAGAGATTTCGCGGGCAACGAAAACCGTGTGTACGAATGCGACTCAGCCAGGTATATATATAAGCCTTGAGAAGCTCCATGGTGACAGCTGTCCCTCAAATCAGAAGTAAACATCTGCATCTGGCTCCATGGTCTTTGGTATCCTAACAGCCGTGGCGGCCTGTCCCGCCATCATCGGTACGACTGAGGCCATCCGACAAGGACAGCGCCAAAATGCTCGCGAGGAACACCGAGGAAGGAAATCAAACCTGACGATTACTTTGCCAGTCAGGAACTCTTATAGCGAACAATTCGATGGCGCAATGGTCGTGCTAAAGGACAACAAACTGTATATCGACACAGAACACAGCCGTCTGGGTGCGAACATGGCTCACCCATTTTCTGGATATTACCTACCTATACCATGGATTGGCGACAAGTGGAAGAAGGCAGGATTCAGGAATGGCGAGGGAATGGTCACTACCATCAGCGATGATCCACCTTTCTTGAATTGGGTCTATCTGGACAGAAACACACACGAGGTCAAATATGGCATACGTGTCGAAGCGGAACCGCATCACGTCGGTCCTTGGGACTGCACTCCCATCGATCGTCGGTTGACTTTTGAAGGATGGGAGGGTTTCGTCATTGTACAAGAAGACGAAGAAAGTGACCTCTGGGCACTGTATTTCGACCGCGATGATGACGGTTTGCGAGGCGAAGGCAAAGTCGGCACCCAAGGCAAGAGAATGCTCTTGGCTGAGGTTTCGCGAAAAGAGATGCGGAGGACCAAATTGGTCTCTGATGAAGAAAGAATTACACGAATCCGCGAGCAAGCGGATAAGGAGAAAAAACGAGCACAAGCAGAACTCGAGGTCACAGTGACAGCACCTACAGAGGAAGAACCACAAAACTCAGGCTCACACTCTGCAACGAGCGTCACGATAGAGTCTCAGAAGCCCAGCATCGAGGCTTCAGAAGTCCACGATGACACTATTGAACGAGGTCTTTCTAAATCTCTAGACTCCTTGCACATCGGGGCCTCGAATGCCGATACCAAAGCGAGGGCCAACGAGACTACAGACGGGGCAGGATTAACAACTCACCACACCAACAACTCGAGTGAATCCATTTACCAAGGGTCATCTCAGTCATCAAGCTCGTATCACACCGCTAGCTGTGAGATATCTTCCGAGACTCATACTACCACTACAACATGGTGACAGATGATCCTACCAATTTTAGCGATAGAGAATATACAAGATGAACTCAACAACGACCAACTCGACCATGACTGGCGATCTAAACAATTCTGAGTAGCAAGAATCGGTGAAGTCGACCGTGGGCAACAAGAAGGGAAGGTGCTCTTGCAGGGCACTGTTTGCCCGCTTCCTTGTGGGATGGTTGTATGCTTTTGCTGTGGTTATCATGGAGAGAAGAAGGCAAGAACTGTGAGAAGAAGAATCGCCGACTTGCGTGGCGTACGGTTAAACTTGCAAGCTTGGTTCAACGTAACTTGTGCCGAGTTGTCAAACAGCTTACCCCACAAACTTGTGAACTGGGTCAAACATCTTTCTCCGTCCCTCGGACTACCTCCTCCCTCTCAAGAATACACCACTCAAAACTTGCTTTTCACCCTGACTCTGAAATCCGACCAGACAATGACCACCGCGATACTGATGTCATGCTCAATGGATCAGACACCTTTGCTCAATTGTGGCCACACTCCGCTTTACTGAGAGATGCTCGATCCAGTGGTGCAGTGAGATCCGCAAGAGACCATAAAGGCTTGCATACAAGCTTCTTACTGTCGACATCTTTGATTGAGGCGCCTGTCGGACGGCTCCGCACTGCGAATTAGCAGCCTTGGGATCAATGCTTGGTTTAGCCGTGTCGCGAAAGGGATATAGATGGCTGGTCTTCCCCGCCATGATCGACATGAATTGCCTTCGAATCAGGCACAGCACATTTAGCCAGAAGTACATACTCCATATCCACGAGTACATCCTGTTGCTCTGCGGGGATACCCAGGTCTGCAGGACGACTAGCAAAGCGCCAGGTCCGGAATATGCGGTCGACATGCCGTCTTCCGACTTCACCTCCTGTAGCTCATGCCTGCGGCTGGCCATGATGATCCTATTCAGGTGGTCCGGCTACCGATTTATGCACCTACGTAACCACAGCTCTCCAATGTTCCCGTGGCATTCAAGGCGGGGACGATAGAAAGTGCTGAAAAATTGTCATGTCCAATTTTGCCATAACATCCGCCGGCGGTATAAATTCTCGAGCTAACCTCTCTCTAAGAAGTGCCCTGTATCCTGACCCATCTTCCGTGTTGAGGAAAAGTCAAACCCAGTATGAAGAACTCTCTTATGTTGATGGCTCTTGCGAGCACCGTAACAGCCAAAGGATGGGGCCCTTACCACCCTCCCGCCTACTCGAACAATTCCCTGAGCTTCGATGCAACTATCAGAGTCAACGCAGAGCAGCGATACCAGACCATGCTTGGTGGTGGATGCTCAGGCGCGTTTGGAGCAGCTTGCACAACCAACACTCTTTCAGCAGCCGACCAGGATACAGTAGTCAGAACATTGTTCGATGAGAACATCGGTGCTCTGTCCATCCTCCGCAATTTGATCGGATCTTCTCCTGGCACGACTATACTACCTACGTGCCCAGCCACTCCTGCCGGCCCCTTCAACTACACCTTCCCGGCTGCCAACAACGACAGCTGCCAGTTGACACTGGCCCAAAACGCACTCAAGTACAACCCGGACCTCTACTTGTACGCAGATGCTTGGTCAGCCCCAGGCTGCTTTAAGACCACTGGTCGCGAAGCTGGCGGCGGTTTCATCTGCGGTGTCAGACGCTCCAACTGCACTTATGACTGGCGTGAGGCCTACGCCAACTACCTGATCGAATACGTCAGACTTTATCAGCAGCGTGGTATCAAAGTTTCTCTTCTAGGCGCCTACAACGAACCTGACTTCAATCCTGTAACCTACTCGGCAATGCTTTCCGACGGCTACCAAGCCTACGACTTCCTGAGTATTTTCTACCCTATGGTCAAGAAGGCTTTCCCCAGCCTGGCTGTGTCCTGCTGTGACTCAACCGGTGCCCGCCAACAGCGAGACCTTCTGTACGAACTTGGTCGCCTTGGTGGAAAGACTCTTTTCGATGTCAATACCTACCACAACTACCAGTCTGACGTGAAGAGGCCTTTTGACGATCTGTTGGCTGGTCAACCTACCCTCGAGACTGAATGGAGTGATGGCGGCAACACCTGGACCAGGACCTGGGATGTCTCAGGCAACAACTTTGAGGGCTTCCAATGGGCGATATATATGCACAACGCTTTCCGCAACAATGTGGCTGGCTGGTCGCATTGGTGGTGTTCTTGGACCAGTCCCACCGACGCCTCCCTCGTCCAGGTAAACGGCACTTCTTACCAAGTCTCTGCTCGCTTGTGGGCCTTCGCTGGTTATTTCCGTTTCGCTCGCCCTGGCGCCGTGCGCTTGTTCACCGATACCAGTGTCGAAGAGGTCTATGTCACCGCATGGCAGAACAAGAATGGCACCATTGCGATTCCCGTCATCAACGCTGCACATTACACATACACCCTGGATGTGCAGTTGTCCGCCACCAATGTGTCGATAGCGACTGCTTACCTGACAGATAACGACCACAACGTCACCCAGGCCGGTCAATTCACTTTTGAAGGTGGCAGGTTCACAGCTCAGATCGAGCCCAGAGCCATGAAGACATTCTTCTTGGAGGAGGCCGCAGCCTAGATATGACTGTACGCTAGTCCGACGGGCATAGAATGCTGGTATCCAGGGCGAAATGTTTCGAGCAAATCATCTTCTCTACACTCTCTAGCTTGCTTTCACGGCGTGCATGTGCTCAGATAGATATCAGAATTGATAGAATTTGAGCCAGAAGTTACACCTCGTCAGAATTCAAGACTGCGCTTGCCAACCGACGAACGGCAACATGTGACTGTTCGGAATAAGACGAGAAGGTTACAACTCGGAAAAGACGGCAGGAAGAGAAAAAGCAGAATGCACTGCAGCAGTATTTGCATATGGTCATGCAGCGTATGACTAAATCTGTCACTCACTGCTCATCTCCATATAGTAGAGCGGACGGGTGACGATAAAAGAATGCACAAGAACGATATTTTGATTGTGTCAAAGAAGTTGAGGGAAAGACAGAGACGTGTTGAGAAAACGTTTATAGGTTAGGTCTGGATCAAGGAAGAATGAGTTCGCTAGACACACAATCAATGGCAGTCCGCTCAAGCTAAAATGCACAACTGAGCAAGCATAAGTCGTCTCTGAGTGCTTATTTGTTTTCATAAATCGTCATCCAGAGCTAGCTGATCGATGTGATGCCTCACTGCTCCGCTCCAGTGTTCTCACAATCATCAAATGCTTGGGAGAAGGACTTGTCAATCCTTTACATGAACTTGTTGGCCTCCTGGTCGACAAAGCCGTCGATGGCGCCGTCGGCACCTTGAGGGACACCCTCCTTGGTCAAGAACTTGTTGGCCTCTGAACAGGTTGTTAGTAGTCATCGCAGGTAGGATTGAATGGAGCAGTCATGCGTACCGGTGTTGAGCATAGCATCTTCACCGCCAGTCTTGAGGGTGTTTTCGAAGCCACCGCCGCTGCTATTGTTGCTGTCCGAGTTTCCACCCTGGTTGCCGCTCTGCTGAGAAAAGTCACGCTCAGCGTCTTGAGCGAGACCACTGTCTTGCTGGTTGTTGTCACCGCCCTCGAAGGCTTGCTCAGCGTCACGAATGAATCCAGACATCTTGGTGGACGTGTTTGGAGGGGTGAGCGAAGTAGTGTTGGTTTGCGTGTGAATTTGAATGAGATGTTGATAGAGGTCGTAAGTAGGTAAGGAAAGCAAGACTCTTTGACCTTCTTATACCCGTTCTTCATTTGACCGCTTGTTGTTCCGCTTAACCATCCTGACGTCTTCTGAGCTCATGCTGCAACCAAAGAAACCAGCTTGACAAGATCCAGACCTTGGA
Organism: Aureobasidium sp. EXF-10728; assembly: GCA_023848605.1. NCBI lineage: Eukaryota > Fungi > Ascomycota > Dothideomycetes > Dothideales > Saccotheciaceae > Aureobasidium > Aureobasidium sp. EXF-10728. The sequence continues at coordinate 951,201 of SWBG01000001.1, read as the reverse complement.
AATGTACCCCTGCCACGCACGCACGGCAATGACGAATCAATTGGCTTTTCTAGGCGATGCTTATCGCCACTTGGCATTGTCTGACAGGCAACCTATCAATGCTTATAACCGCCGTGGAAGAGGGGTCATCTTGCCCACCTCCTTTGACGGCTTGTCTCGACCGTGACTGTGTAGCCATCGGTGATATAGGTCCTCGGGAGTTCTTATCCCCGAGACTTGATAGCGAACGAGGAGCCAAGATTAGAGAACGCGGAGATCCACCCACCAAAAGTCGACCATCTTATGACAGCCACGACATGCTTCAACACACTCCTGTTGATCATCTTCTCTGCGATGACTTGCCCGACTCTGCCAATATTTCATATCGCGACATGCTTCCATATCAGGGAAGCACTGTTCCATCACGCGCCCGCATGTATATTCCCCTCGAAGCAAGCGTGTTCGTGATTTTGATTGGACGGACTTCTTACGTTTGGCCGGATCGATGGGCCCTACCTTCCATTTCTGGTCCCTCTGATCTAGTAGAGAAATTCAAGCGAGGTGCTGCAATCAATTTTTTAGGGCGACGGCTCGTAATATGCAGGACAGAGCAGTAGGTCAACGGTGGTCGCGACGAGTAACGTCTATGCTTTACAATACTGTCGAAGCGTCCAGCACCGCCATGACGGTCCATCGACTTTAGCTCGAATCCTTCACGAGGTTTTGGCATATACAGGAGAGCAAAGTTTCTGCTCTCAACTTCTCCTTGTCCCATGACATAGCTGAGCACAACTCCTGCCAGACAACATGCTGCTTCTTTCGGTAGCGGTCACTCTTATGAGTGCGAGCCATGTGCAAGCTAAGGCAGTCTTCGCTCATTTCATGGTATGCTTTTTTGGTAACAACACGATATCGATGCTAACATACCACAGGTAGGCAATGTCAACTCGTGGGGCACATCAGACTGGCAGAGAGATATTCGTCTAGCCCAGGACTCCCACATTGATGCCTTCGCTCTAAACATTGCGAACAACGGCGGCTACGCCAGCCAGGTCGCCAATGCATTCTCCACAGCCAATTCACTTGGTTTCAAACTCTTCTTCTCCTTCGACTACGCTGCTCAAGGAGCATTCGCACAGCAGGATGTCATCAATCTAATCAACCAGTATCGTTCTAACGGTGCATACTACCAATACAATGGCAAGCCATTTGTATCTACTTTTGAAGGGCCTGGAGACTCTGGTGACTGGAACACCATCAAATCTCAGACTGGGTGCTTCTTCATTCCTGACTGGTCGTCATTGGGGGCTCAAACTGCTGTCAGTCGTGGCGTTGTGGATGGTCTTTTCAGTTGGGAGGCATGGCCGTCAGGACCAAACGACATGACCACAAAGCCAGACGAGTCTTACAAGAGCGCTCTGGGAGGTAAGCCCTACATGATGCCTGTTTCCCCATGGTTCTACACCAACTTGCCTGGTTATAGCAAGAACTGGTTGTGGCGAGGCGATGATCTGTGGTTTGACCGCTGGGACCAGGTCATGTCTGTGCAACCAGACTTTGTAGAGATTCTGACATGGAACGATTGGGGCGAGTCGCACTACATTGCTCCTTTGGACAATAGACAATGGGGTCTGTTCAGTGCTGGCAACGGCAACGCGCCTTACAATTACGCTGAAGGCATGCCTCATGATGGGTGGCGACAGTTCCTTCCCTACGTTATCGACATGTACAAGAATGGCAAGGCCTCTATCTCGACAGAAGGTCTCGTCGCATGGTACAGAAAATCGCCCAGCTCAGCGTGCTCCAGTGGAGGCACTACCGGTAACTCGGCGAGCCAAGGCCAGCAAGAATACCCACCAACTGAAGTCGCACAAGACAAGGTTTTCTTCTCTGCACTGCTTACATCTTCTGCCGATGTGGTTGTCAGTATCGGCGGTACGACCCAGACCGGAGCCTGGGAGAATGCTCCAAGTGGTGGTTCTGGAATATACCACGGTAGCGTGCCATTCAACGGTCGTGGTGCTGTGGCTATCAAGATATCCAGAAACGGAAAAGTCATCATGCAGATGAACGGAGACTCATTCACAGACAGCTGTACCAACGGTATCGAGAACTGGAACGCATGGGTAGGCAGTGCTAGTGCTAGTGTTACAGGCTCCGGGTCCAGCAGTGGATCGAGCTCGTCTTTCAGCAAGGTTCCCTCCACTCTCAAAACTTCTACAACCGCCCCTGCTTCCACCCCCACCAGTGGTAGTGGGTCGTTATGCATTGCTGGTACCGGAAATGGCAGCTTGGCCGGTCTCTGTAGTTTTTCCTGTAATTATGGATTCTGTCCCTCGAACGCTTGTACCTGCACACTGCGAGGACGTCAGGTCACCCCTCCTGCCGCCTCCATCACTATCGGGTTCCCTGTAGTGGGCCAAGATGTCGCTCTCTACAGTGGTCTCTGCGAGTTTGCCTGTAGTCATGGATATTGCCCTTCAGGCGCTTGCACATCTGATCCTTCAAAGGCAGCAAATGGCGTTGGCTCCTTCTGCACCGGTGGTACCGGAAACGGAAACTTGGCAGGGCTTTGCAGTTTCTCTTGCAATTATGGATTCTGCCCCAGCAATGCTTGCATTTGTACTCGAAAAGGAAGTCAGATCAGTCCTCCTGCTTCCTCCAACACTCTTGGTTTTCCGGTCGCTGGCCAGGATGTGGCTCAGTACAGCGGTCTTTGTGAATTCGCTTGCAGTCATGGCTACTGTCCTTCGGGTGCTTGCACTTCTGATCCTTCTAAGGCAGCTTAGACGAGTGTTCTGGCCTGCATACTGCTGCTGCTTCACGTTTGTCTGTTATCTTCTGTTTCCCGCGTTGGCAAAAATCACTACTAACGAATACATCTACTTTCATACATACATGCCTGTATCGTCGATGTCTTATGTGGTAACCTCGCCTCGCAAGATGTTTGAACGGTAGACTTGAAGCACGCGGGCTGGGCGTCGCCAATCTCTTAGAAATGGGATGACTTCGAGTATCTATATTCTCTAGAAAGCTTCACCTCTAACGTATAAATAGTGTAGTGTGGACAGACGAGGACGTTAAGTAATACAAAGGCCTGTGAGAAGATGTGTGGAGGAGTGATAGAACGAAGGAAGCAGGGGTCCATGATCAAGTACGCCGGTCAAGCAAAAACCGTCCAGCCACGGCAGGAGGTTAGATTAGTGACTGTCTCACCACTTTTGAAGCAGGAATATTTGCACGTGAAGACCTTGACCCAGCAAGAACATTATCACGGCAGATTTGGCAAGTACTGAAGGCTTTCGCCGCCACTTTCTTCATAGGCTGTCTACGCTTTTCAGTTACTTTTGCACCGATCCGTTTGACAACATATCTTCCACAGCCTTGCGCAATTCGATCTTCATCACCTTTCCAGTCACGTTGATTGGGAACTTCTGCATGCCCAACTCTTTCAGAGTAAACACTTTGCTAATCGGATAGTCAGGGCCCAAATGTTCGACAACCAGATCTTGAAGTCTTTGTGAGGTCGTTCCTGTCATGTCAGCTACGACTGCCACTGCCTCTTCTCCCAATTTCGGGTTGGGAAGGCCAAAGATTGATGCCTGTAATTGTCAGCGACTACTCAAAAACTCTGACTGAATAGGCTTACCTGAACACCCCCAAATTGAGCAAGCACATTTTCCAACAAGATTGGCGGAACTGGTATGCCGAGTCGTTTGATAACATCCTTCTTTCTTCCAAGTACGTAGACAAGGTCGTTTTCGTCGATGAACCCGATGTCGCCTGTCTTGAACCATCTTCCTTCTTCGTCCTCGTAGAAAGTATCAGCGGCCGCATTGTCGCGATACGCATGAATTGCCACTGGACTCTGAATGTGCATGTCTCCAGTCTGTCCTCTCTTTGCAATGCTACCGTCGTCATTGACGATTTTCAGAATGCTTCCAGAGAGAATCGTTCCCTGTGCCAACAAGCCCGTCGATGTCGGGATCTGGCCACGTGCTGGAGCTTGAGACGAAGGCCACCCGGTAATCCAAAGACCTTCCGTCATTGCCCAGCCAGAAACAAATTGTGCGTTTGGGAAGTACTCGACGGCCAAGTCTTGGTAGTCTACTGCCGCAATGTCTCCGCCGATGAGTATCTTCGATAAACTCTGAACCTTTTCTTTTGAGAAAGATGGATGCTTCACCACTGCTCTCATCATTGGTGGGATAAACGTGAGGCATGTGATTTTCTCTTGTTCAATAGATGATATCACTCCTTCAGGTGTGAAGCCCGTGGACAGGTATGCTATCGTGCCACCGGCGAGCCAGGTCTCGCTACTCAAATGCAGATTTATAGCTCGTGAGTTTGCGAACATCATCATGGTCATGCCGTCACCAATCGGGACGGGGTTCTGGGCGTACCAACCGTAGATGAGGTTCTTCTCCGTCAAAGGGCAGCCTTTGGGTTGGCCAGTCGAAGTTCCCGAGGTGTATAGGATCACAGCTGTGCGGTCGTAATCCGTATCTTGGTTATCAAGTCCAGAATTGTGTGCTTGAGCAGAGCAATCAAATCTTGCTAGTCCAATCCAATCATGCGCTTGCTCGCCGGCATCGAGAGCAATCTTGCAGTCGATTGAATGTTGCAACTCTGCACAGACTTTGTCCACGGCTTCGGTGCCATCGGACTCATGAACAACCACGGTTGCTGGCTGAAGGGAGCGAATGTAGAATGTCAACTCATCCACTCTTGCTGGTTCGAGAGCTCGCTTGTCAATGGTGACCAGAGTGACTCCGAAACAGTTTGCCGCCATCCAGAGCAAGGACCATTCCGCACATATTGGAGGAAGGAAAGCGAGAAGCACAGAGTTTGGCTTTACATCGTGGCTTCTGAAGATAGAAGCGATGTTTCTACCGCCCTGGATCATTTGCGGAAATGTCCATTCCACGCCTGATTTCGACGTAGAAGGGCCAACAACCGATGCTAGAAGGTCGGCAGGCTGATTACGTGCAACGACGGCGAGCCGGCCAGGCTTCTCTTTGGCCACATTGGAGAATGAAGACCAAATCGATTCTTTGATTGGAGATGGGCGTCCGCCATTCAATATGGCGTAGGATTTTCTGTCGCCATTCATGGTTGTATGGTGGTCAGGAACGATAAATAGCTGGGAGCGTATGTGAGATGACAAGGCAGGTCATTGCTACTTATATATGCACATCATATGCGCATACTGTTTCAGGCCAGGCATTGAAGCAAAGACGTGGAATTGGTTGACCAATAAGATTAGGGCCGTGATGCAGATCTCTCCGCAACAACCGGTGGAGACGGCTGGTATAAGGAGCGCCGGAAGTCTAATGTTCAGTTCGTGATTTACTTATCAGGCTGCTTGCATTGGCTTTCGTGCATTCTGACAAGATGAAGTAAGTCATTGTGGCAGAGATTAGAGTCGATTCGACCGCCGTGGCAACACCATTCACTCTTTTGCTCGACCATCTCACGTGCCTAGCGCTAAAACGGTGATACGAGCTTACAATCCTTCAGGATCATTCCGTCAGCACAAAGACTCTACACTTGCATGTAGTCTGACAGAGACACAGTAATACCGCGATCTGCAAATCCAGACTCAAACCCAATCGGGCCACATGAACCCCTCGTCGCTGAACGCGACTCCCTCGTCTCCAAACATTGGTCCTTCAGCTTCAGGGACATAGCCGTTGTGACAATAGTCCCACTGCACTTTGACCTGCCCTTCATAGAAGGTGTCATATCGCTCGGCCATCGCGTCCCTCAGACTCTGCACTGAACCATCTGGATGCAAAGACCTCCATGGCTCTCTACAATCTTTCCCTCTGCAAGATTTTTGCACCATGAGTAGGGCGTCCAATCTCTGCACCACCTTCTCTAGGGAATACCCAGACACTGAGTCCACCTTAGCATCACCTTCTAGTAGATTGTGCATCTGTCCCTGATCGCTCCTCATATCATACAGTTCGTGTTCGTTAGTACACCAAACCTGGTAGTAGAGATTATAGCCCTCTGCCACAGTCCTGATGCCTTTGAAAGTGTTGTTTTGGTGCAGTCTGCGATCATAGATCCCTTCGCCGCCAGCGAAACCCCAGTACTCTATCTGGACGTGCTCGCGTCTCTTGTTTTCTTCTGCTTCGATGGTCCGGTGAGTTACAGGGATGGGTGCTCCATCAAAATCTTCACGCAACGGTATATCCAGGAGTGAGAATATGGTGGCAGCAATGTCTGTGTGGCTGGTTACGAGTTGCGTGGACTGATTGATAGGAACATTGGGGCCACGGATTATCAGAGGTATGTTGATGTCTTCTTCGCAGCCCGTGGATTTTCCGGGTTGCATACGGTGGTTGCCGATGTGGAAGCCATTGTCACTGCTATAGATGATATATGTGTTGTTCAGAAGGCCATGCGACTCCAGGCGTGAAAACAGTGTATCGACAAGTTCATCGACGGCTTGGAGGGCGCGCAGGCGTTGGCGGTAGAAGTGGTCGTTCCAGTCTACGTTTGTCGTGTTTTGTCTTTCGAGTAAGCGGATCCAATTTGCTCCCGAGGGCACTTCTGGGTTGAAGTTTGCTGTTCTGGGTACTTTGATGTCTTTGAACAGATGAGCGTGTCTGGGTGCAGAAACGGGTGCGTCAAAAGTAAGTAAACCGCTGTTGTTCTGTATATCGGCATGAGGAGCACTTGGTGCAATCATGAGGAAGAAGGGCTTTTTTGCCTCTACAGCTTCGTCGAGAAGGCCATATGCTTTTTGAGCCAATACATCTGTGACATATTCGCCCTCGTGGCTTTGAGGTGGGTCTGTGTTGTGTTGGAAAGAGCTGTTCATGTAGTTGTATGTGTATGGATCTAGAAGAAAGTCGTGGCTCGTGAATCCAGCGGGATATGGCGTATTGTAGTTGTCTACGTTGTGGGCATTGAACAGTTTGCCAGTGTAGTAGACGTTGTATCCAGCTTCCTGCAACCACACTGGTAAGTATGCCGAGTTGAAGCCTTGTTTGACAAATTTAGGATAGCCGCCGTAGGGTGGGTTGACGTCTGTGATATTTGTGTTGTGCGCAGCTTTGCCCGTCATCAGAGTGACTCGAGCTGGACAGCAGACCGCAGTCGTACAATAGTGTTTGTCGTAATAAGTTCCTTTGTCGATCAAGTGTTTCTTCACCAGTGGCATGTATTCAAGAGATGAGAGATGGACATCTTGATCGTCGGTCAAAACGAAGACGATGTTTGGCGGGCTCGACTGCTGGCCGAGGACTTGTTGTTGAGCTGAGACGCCAATGACAGAAGCGCATGCAGCAGCTATCGGTGCTAATCTCATGTCGGCACTCCGAGACTGGATACAGTTCTGTTGAGAGACGAGTGCGAACAAGTTGAGAGAGGGTTGCTTCTCTCTTGTGTGCAGGTACCCCGCATCAAGAACGTCGGACCTTGATGGCGTGCTTGGAGAGGGCTGGGCAGAGAGGTGTTTGCGATCAAAGTCGGTGTTGTTACAATGATAGTATACAATTGTTTTGTCTTGAAGCAAAGACTCTAAATCTTCTCGGCCTCCTCCAAGAGCTCTTCGATTTTGAAGCTGCTGTCTCCCTGGCTGAATTGCTCCATCAACTTCCTGCGAGGACTTTGGTCGGCAGCCTTTCCGTAGAACTTTTGCAGACACATCAACAACCACTTGCCCTCCTCGACGGTGATTTGCTTGTCCTCAATTACAGTTCCCTCGAGCAAGACGAGGCCCTTGTCGTCGGCCAGATCCAGGTGGTGGGTGACGGTAGTGTGAGGCTGAGCGAACTCGCCCTTGAGCTTGAACTCGGCCAGAGCTGTGAACAGCACAGTGCAGGTAGTGGGCGAGGGGAAGGTCCACTGCAAAAAGTGAATCTCGGCACCTTGACCCTCCTTGGGCAGGGGCAGGACGAACTGGGGGTGCTTGCGGGCCGTCTCGACAATCTGCTGGTATGTGGGAGTGGGCACGACGGCGCACAGGGAGCTGGGAGAGCTGGCGTGGCGCAATCTCCAGATGTATTCAATCTCTTTCTGCGGCAGCTCTTTGGTCTTTGCCACGTCGATGAAGGACGCCAGTGTCTTGATGCCCGCCTTTTCCTCGGCTGATGCGGAGGCCTTGGACGAGGGCGACTGATGTGTTTGAGGCTGAGGCGGTGGAGGGGGTTGAAAAGGAGCATTGGGAGTCGTGGGAGCGGGCGTGGTGGCGTCTAGAGGAGCGTTTGCGCCAGGCACAATGGCCTTCTGTCGCAGCTCGACAATCTTGTCCTTGTATGCCGACTTGAGCTTGTCGACGTCGCCGTGGCCCTCCTGCTTTGCCTTTTGCTCGAGCTTGGCCTTGTACTTGTCAAGCACTCTCTGGTCGGGCTTCTGGTGCGTCGCCAGGAAACGGATGTCGTGTACCTGCGCCCATCGTCGCTGTGTGAGGCGTGTCGTGGGTGCAAACGCCCTGGCAATGTGCCGAGTCGGTGATACTAACGACGCCATGTTCTATTGTGTGCAATTCTTGCTGTCGGCGACGCCCTCCGAAGCATAAAGATGCTATACTTGGCGTCTTGCCGCTTTCGGCCGTCGGCTGTCTTCGGTCTGCAAAACCGCTATACCGCGGTACAATTCAACTTTCGTCTCGTAAACCTCTCCACAATCATGACCCCGGTTGTTGTCTGTATGCGGGGCTGATCACTTTGCCAGTGACGATGCTCGAGAGACAAGCCACTGCGCGCTGTGGATCGTGCTGGCTATTCGGCACACGATCATATACCTAAACATTGTCCCTACACATCCCTCCTACTCCCTCCCAATTTCCTCCCTCCTCTCCCTCTGCTTTCACTTTCCTCTCTTCCTGTACCAAAATGCCTACGGAGTCCCCATACCCACGCATCCAGGTCCCAGAAGTCGGTCTCTGGGACTTCTTGTTCGAACGAAAGGACAGGCCATACTCGGATGACCATAGTAAGCACTTCAGGTACACCCATCATCGTCTGGTCTAACATACTTCCAGTCGTCTTTCAAGATGCTTACACCAAACGCTCTTACACGTACGCTCAGACACGCAATGCCGCCATTGACTTTGGCAAAGGTCTCAAGGGTGCCTGGGACTGGCAGAAGGGAGACGTCATCGCCATGTTCACCCCAAATTCCATCGACACTCCCATTGTCATGTGGGGTGCTCACTGGGCAGGAGCCACTGTTTCGCCCGCCAACCCTGGCTACAGTGCAGACGAGCTGGCTTTCCAGCTGAAAGATTCCGGCGCAAAGGCTCTGGTCACACAATGGCCCGTTATCGCGACCGCCCGGGCCGCCGCAAAAAAGGTCGGGCTACCGGAAGACCGCATCATTCTGATCGGCGACCAGAGAGATCCCGACATGAGAGTCAAGCATTTCACCTCGATCCGCAACACCGCCGGTACCAATCGCTACCGACGAACCAAGGTCGATCCTGAAAAGGACCTGGCATTCTTGGTATATTCCAGCGGCACCACAGGTCTCCCCAAGGGTGTTATGCTGTGCCATAAGAACATTGTTGCAAACACGCTCCAAGTCGGTACAGCAGAAGCACCCTTAACTCCAGAAGACAGAATCCTTGCCTTCCTTCCCTTCTTCCACATCTACGGCTTGACCGTTATCCTGCACATGAGCTTCCACAAGGGCTGTCGCACAGTAGTAATGCCAAAGTTCGACATTGAGGACTTCTGCCGAATCACACAGGAAGAAAAAATCACATTCAGTTATGTTGCACCTCCGGTGGTCTTGCTTTTGAGCAAGCATCCTGTCGTCGAGAAGTACGACTTGAGCACGATACGCATGATGAACTCTGGGGCTGCCCCGCTCACCAAAGAGCTTGTGAATGCCGTATACGATCGTACGAAGCTCAAAGTCAAGCAAGGTTACGGCTTGAGTGAGACCTCTCCAACTACTCACACTCAGCAATGGGACGTCTGGCAGAGCACTGTAGGTAGTGTCGGCATCTTGTTGCCCAACATGACTGCCAAATACATGTCACCAGAGGAAAAGGAGGTACCAGTCGGAGAGGTCGGCGAGCTATGGCTCAAGGGACCCAATATTTTCAAGGGCTATTTGAACAACGCCGAAGGTACTGCAAATGCTTTGACAGCCGATGGCTACTTCAAGACTGGCGATGTCGGTTATCAAGACAAGGACAACAACTTTTTCATCACCGATCGAGTCAAGGAGTTGATCAAGTACAAGGTAAGTCCCATTACACGCTCAAGAATGATTGAGAATCTGACACGAGTCTTGCAGGGTTTCCAAGTCCCGCCGGCAGAGCTCGAGGGTTACCTTGTTGCACACGACAAGATTGATGACGTCGCAGTCATTGGCATCTACAGAGAAGATCTCGCGACAGAAGTCCCCAGAGCATATGTCGTACCACGCAAAGGTGTCGAGGCCGGCAAAGCTCTCGAGGACGACATTGTCAACTGGATTGGTGCAAAGGTCGCAAACCACAAAAAGCTGAGAGGCGGTGTCAGATTTGTCGATCAAATTCCCAAGAGCATCAGCGGTAAAATTCTACGACGAGTCTTGAAGGCACAGGCCGAGGAAGAGGCAAAGAAGGGTCAAAAGGCCAAGCTGTAGATTGGACATGGCCCAATGGAGTGTTCTGCTCCAAGTCCTGCGCCGACATTTTGTATGCCAAGCAAGCTGACAGTGTAAAGAAGTGCTAGATAGATTGTTGTATGACCAGAAGAGTTATACTCTGCACGCAAGAACACACAGCCGGTCATCAGTCTGCCGAGGTGCCGAGGAATGCTGAACGTCGGGTCCTTCTTTGACAACCACCGGTGCTCTTTCCTTTCTACCGTTCGACTTGCCGTTACACAAGAACAACGACGATTGTTTTCACACACGAGTTTACTTGATCTCTTCAAGCATCATATTTCAACAACAATGATTTTTCATCGACTCGCCATGTTCTGGATGCACTTTCCTTGTTGGCGTTCATCGCAATGGTGGCCGAAAGCAGCCGAATCTTTACGAATCGATCAATCAAAGAAAATGCAACCAAGAGAACTAAGTCAGCCGAATCCGGCTCGAACAAAGATGTTCGATGTAGAGAAAGATGATTGAGCATCAATTATATGCATTCTACCAGATCTTACACTATTTCATTTTATACATACTGACTTAGTGAAATTCAACATGGCGCCCAAACGACCCCTGGATAGCGATGGATCGGCCAAGTCTGGAGCAAAGAAACCTCGCATAGAATCAGATGGAGATGGCGATGTAGAGATGGCTGATGAACTATCAGCATCTGCCGATCAGTACGAGATTGACGACGAGCCTTTCCTCGTTAGCAGTAAAGAAGAAGTGGTTGATGAAACCATGATACCTCCGATTCGACTTGATGACCTCGACTACGACAATGGCGACTTCCCCGACGATATTGTCTACGATGACTATGGGACTGTTCACTCTGGATATTACAACCCAATCGCTCCAAGCTATCCAATGCCCAAGTCATCTGACATGACATCTAAAGCTTCACCCTCGGAAATCTCGTTTCCCGCCAGCATGATTTCGAGGGTCAAGAAAGCAGTGTTGAAGTTTCCCAAGCTCCTAATACCTCAGATCATAAAGTCGACACCAGAGAAACACGAAGTCCTTGAACTATTCGAGAGTGTCAAACGGCTAGACGGAGGCTGGATTGGCGTCGAGGGAAAGCTGGGAAAAGGCGGTCAGGGCTGTGCTCGACTGTTTGTCAAGGTCGACGACCAGAGGAGAATCACCCAACGAGTCGTGATCAAAGATTCGTGGCAACCAATACAGATGTGGACTCACGAATCCTGGTGGGAAAAAGGCAGGCTTGGATGCGATCCTCGAGAATCGATAGTGAACAAACTGTTGAGCTTGCCGACACCCGAGAGATGGGAGCGATATATCGTCGAGTATCTGGGTCATTCCATCAACCATACATGGCAGGTCAACAGGACTTATATGGAGTATTGCGACGGAGGCGATCTGCACAAATTGATGAACGCCCAGAAGAAAGCCTAGTGAGTTTGTCAATGGTGCACACGGCGTCCAAAAACTGACATTCAAAATAGCCGGCATCCCAACCCGAACTATGTATCTGGCGCTGAAAGTGGAGATGACTCCCCCAAGTGGATTGACTCTGAAGCTGGAACAAGAGTGCCTGAGCCGTTTGTATGGTACTATCTGAAGCAGATGGCTGTCGCATTGCATCGCATGAACAACATACCCTTGCGCAGATACAAAGGCAACTACGAAGTGGTCCATCAGTAAGTGACAGCTGCCTGAACTGGGCGAAAACCATGACTGACCCGCAATGCAGAGACATCAAACCACAGAATAGTAGGTCAGCTATGAATGGCAATCGATTGAATCTACTGACTCGACTTTAGTTTTCCTGGCAAAACCAGACCCTGACGATTTTCCAAAGTATCCAGTTTGCAAGGTCAGTACTTTTATGGTCCAAACGATCTTACAATAGATTTCTCACCATGCTGCAAAGATCGGCGACTTTGGTTCTTCACATGTCACCTTTCCCCTCGATCTTGATAATCCGGTGGGATTCTTCGATGCAGTGACAGCTGGTTATATTGCCCCAGAAATGGACGAAACCGTGGCTGATAAAGAGGCATGGCCGCTCAGTCCTGCCACAAACGTGAGTCACACTCTCTGAACCTGCGAAGAGGGAAGGATCAAGTGTGAGAAGACCTGAAAGCTAACCATTGAATGACTCACAACAGGTCTGGCAGATTGCAATGTCAGCTGTAACCCTGATGAGGCTGGAGAATCCGGACGCGATAAACTACGAGGAAAAAGGCTGGGATGAAGAATTCACGCATACTCTCGGAGATCTACAATTCGACTACAGTAATGAACTCACAGAAATACTTGAGGCAATGCTGTCGAACAAGCCTGCGTCACGACCCACACCAAAATACATTCTCGAGTGGATGTACAGTAAAGAGGTTCAACCTCGCTGGAGAACAATGGCCACAGCACCAGAATGCAACGATCTTGACCTGAGTTCTTCATGGTTGCACTGGTCGCCGAATGAGAAGAACCAAATCAACGACCTTTTCGCTGATGTTCCATCGTTGCCCAAGAAAAAGAAGACAAAGATTGGAGGATTGCCGGTGCCAGGTGCGTCTTCGGATGATGACGATGACGACGACGATGAAGAAGAAGACAATGACGTCGGAGTTGTCAAGGCAAAGGGGAAGAATCTCCTTGATGTTGTAATGGCAGGTTCGGATGACGACGATGAGGATCTTCCAGGTGCGGATGAAGATGATTTTGGGAGTGAAGAAGAGGAAGATGATGAAGAAGAAGACGAAGAAGAGGAGGAAGATGAAGAGGAAGACGAAGAGGATGGAACCGAAGATCTCGACCCAGATTTCAATGATCCCATGGCAGGTTCGAGTGGTCCGTCTCTCTCGAGCGGAAGCCCATACAATCCTCCTCGCAAAAGATGAAGACAAGTTCGTAGAGCGTTAGTGGTAGTTTTTGATATGGTAGTTTTTGATAGCAATGTAGGTAATTTTCAATTGAAGGTATTCTCAGAGAGACCTGAGTTGTTGATTTCGATTATTTTTTCTGGATATTGCCATGTCTTCGGGAAATCTTGCGCATTGTCACGCCATGTAACCAGACGCAGGTGTCTGAAATAACTCACTGTCTTGATTGCCAGGTTACTACCCTTCAGGGCGCATGGTTACTTTCCCTTTCCGCAATCCTGACATTGATCTTTGGCAGAGAATTTAGAAAGGGTCAGCATTCTGGCGGTTGATGTTTTTGACATATACTGTACCCGACTCTTGTTTACCCGTCCTCTCCTGGCACTCCCGAACCTCTCTTCGACGACCCGTGTCTCAAATACCAACCATCTCCGCGCAAAACAGGCACTTTGATATCAGCAGGGTACCGAGGATTTGAAGGAAGCGGACCAGTTCCATCACAAAGGTCACACTTGCAGTTGTCCAGGTCGCCCAGCACGATACTGACCAGATGTTGCCCAAAGCGTGCAACTGTCTTGAAGGGCTTCGTGGAGGGGTGACCGTACACGTAGATTTCGCCGCTGGAAATGTGTTGGCTCCAGTATTCTGTGTAGCCCCTGGGCGGAGAGTTGACAAAGTTTACATAATGACCTGGTGTGCGTAGTGTCAGTCGCCTGGTTGACAAGATTTTCGAGAAACAAAGCATACCAAAGGCGGTAAGTGCGTAGCCACGCGTGTTGAAGATGTGTGTCAGGTGTTCAAGAAATTCATCCGTCTGGTATTTGACAGTGATCAAGCTGGAACATTCTTCTCCTGTTCCGTCGCTGCAGTATTGGCCGAGGTCAATATCTTGGGCCTGGGTGGCGATGGGAATGGGTAGTGGATTGTTCATTGTTGAAAAATTGTTCTGATGGTGGTCCGAACTACAGCGCGAGGTGTCGTTACAGTGGAAAACATGAGTGAAAGTTGAGTTCTGCTCTTGTGTCGTCAAGCAGCGTTTGCTCGATTTGCTCCCGGCTACTCGTTTGCTCAGTTCGGCCCCCCTTCGTGTCTTTGTGCAGGGTTGTGGGTTGAGCCTGCCTTTTCAGTACCGGGTCTGTCAACCGGACTGCTAGGGGTTGTTCGTCACAAGCTGCTCTCCGAATCATCTCCTCCTGAGTTATGCAGATCCTATCTTTTCGTGTATCTCGGCAGCCAGTCACCTCAAAACAGATGGCAGGATAAGAGAGGTGCAATTAAAACGCTGCATTGAGTACCTGCCTGCGATCGTTGCTTAGTTCTTTCCTTTCATAGACATATCAAGTTCTTTGTGATCAGATCGAATGCCAGATGTGTATCTTGTGTCCTATAGCTTGTTGCGACTTGTTCAAATAGGAGTATGTCCTGGCGTCAAGAGATTATCGCAGATTCGGTGTCTTGCGACTTCTTTGCATAGGAGCGTACAGCCTCTACAGCAGCTCGTTGATTGAATCTCCGTAAGACTGCGCGTCCCATGTCTCGTTGCTTGTCGTGGATGTTTCTGCGTACGCGCCTCGCCGTGTGCAAGTCATGTTCTCCTCTACGAACTTCTCATACCCGCGTGACACGGAGTCCGCAGCACTTTTCTCGCTGTCCGCTCGTCGTCTGACATGTGATTGCGGGAGTGCGGGGCGCACGGGTTCCACGGCCTTACCATGTTTACGTTCTTGACCGACTCGTCACGCAAACCAACACACATCATGAGTTCAGACGACAAGAGACACAAGAACAAGCTGATCCTGCGTGGGATCAAGCAGAGCAGCCCTCTGGGGACAGGTCTCTTTATAGGCCTCCGCAGTCTCGACCCGGTCCTTCAGTATGGTCTCCTTGCCAAAGGCATTGCAGCCCCTGTTATCCACAAGCTCGGAGGAAAGACTCTGGCCCAAGGGCCCCCGGTCGTTACAAACACATTCCTCGATCGTCTCGCGTTATCGCCCTACCGATTGATCCTCCTCGGCATGGCTGCAGGCAGCGCCATCAAGCAGAACTACTGGCTCATCGGCATCTGTCAAGAGGAGTTCCCGCCCTTGTCTGCCATCGAGGTCTCGGTCTTCAACACCGTCTTCAATTCCGTCAACTCGCTGCTCTTCACCTGCTCCATGACGTCTGCTTCGGTCAACGGCGAACACTTCCCGCAGACCCCCCTGCTGGTCGGCTCCGCGTTATATCTCGTTGGCATCTTCACCGAGACCTTTTCCGAATGGCAGAGGCTGCAGTTCAAGAAGAAGCCTGAAAACAAGGGCAAAGTCTACACCGGAGGCCTTTTCCGCTTCGCAAGACACATCAACTATGCAGGATACACACTCTGGCGTGCTGGCTACGCCTTGGCTGCTGGAGGCTGGACCTGGGGAGCCATCGTTGGCGCTTTCTTCTCCTACAACTTCATCTCCGACGGCATACCGGAGTTGAATAGATACTGCCATGAGAGGGTAAGTTGCCCTTGGGCCAGGTCCTGCTTCGCTGCTAACAAGACCCTTCAGTACGGCGAACAATGGCAGAATTACAGAAAGCAGACTCCCTACAAGCTCTTCCCATACATCTACTGAGCGTGCTTCCCCGGGTGGGAGGTTGGAAAGAAATTATTATAATGGCTCTAGAGGTATCTTTTGTAGCATAGCTTGCGCGTGCTTTACTTGCTTCTCTTGTAAATCTTGCGGAGGAACTCCTCAAACACCTCCTTCTTGAGACCCTCGCTTTCGTCGACATCGGCAATGTGTTTTCTGATGTCGCCGACCTTTTCTTCTTCGTATGCATGGTAGACTTGATCGAGCTGCAGCTCGTTGAAGAGAGCCTTGACCTTGGCCTCGTCGTCCTTGTTCTTTCTTCCGTAGTGTTGCTCGAGGACGGCACGCTGCTCCTTGGTGGCGCGCTTCAAGGCCTGGTTCACCAGCCAACTGCACTTGTTGTCCTGGATGTCGGTGCCGATCTTGCCAAGAGTCTCGGGATCGGCGTAGTTGTCGAGGTAGTCGTCCTGGACCTGGAAGTATTCGCCCATGGGGATCAAGATGTCGTGTGCCTGCTTGAGGTTCTTTTCGGTGGCCATGCCGCAGAAGTGGAGGGCCAAAGCGACGGGGAGGTAGAATGAATAGTATGCCGTCTTGTAAATAACGATGAAGGTGTACTTTTCCAGACTGAAATTGTCAAGGTCGACGTGGTCCTCGGGGGCAGTCAACAAGTCGCAGGCCTGGCCCAGCTCGGTCTGGAAGGTGACCTCGTGGAACAGCTCCATCAAGTCGACATAGTTCTTTTCTTGACGGAAGTACTTCTTGAGCAGAATGTAAATGGCGCTCTCGAGCATAAAGGCGTCGTTGATGGCGATCATGCCGACGTTGGGCATCAGGTACCAGCAGGGGGAGCCACGGCGGGTCTTGGACGAGTCCATGATGTCGTCGGAGACGAGGAAGAAGGCCTGGAGCAGCTCAATCATCCAGCCGAGGGTGGCAGAGCGGAAGTACTCGTCGTCGGTCAGGTCACGCTTGAGGAGCAGGGCCGATGTGTCGACGACCGACATGCCGCGGTTGCACTTGCCGCCAACCGTGTTGTGCTGGAGAGACTCCTCGAACCATGTGAGGGCCTGGGTGGGGAGCTTGTATTGCTTGCAGTGGTCGCTCAGGTCCCGGATGAGCTGGGGGAAGACGGACTCGAATTGCTTGAGAGTGGTGGGCATGATGGCGGTGCTCGTGCGTGGGCGCAAAGAGTGGATAGGTTTCGCTGATGTGCTGTTCAGGATGCGGCGAGGACCTGGAGAGTGCAGTCTATACAACGAGTGGGCGAGACGAGAAATGGCGACGACACGAAGAATGAGTGTGGTGAAGAACAAAAAGTCGTTCGATTTGTTTGGCCAAATTGACCTCCGTCTGTCTCCCCTTGCCGCAGCCAGAACCCCACCAATCTCCCTCCTGATGCACGACTCAATCCAATCTGACAAACCGCTCTACAGCTAGTCATCTTCTCCGACCACGCCCATTCATGTTACAGACAGGATATACGGAGTACTGCGCTTGCTGGTGAATAAATAAACATCAACAAAAACAATTTCGGGCAACCATCTCCCCGACATACACCGATATGGCTACTCTGTCCACCGAGCAAACATTACAATTACGCACTCAATTGCATCAGGCTGTAGCCGCATGCAACGATCGCTGCTTGTACCGTTCTGCGAAATGGTAACTCCATATACGCCTATCTAACATCATGCTTTTGTTGACAAACGACCAGGGCTGCAGAACTTCTCAATGCTTTTCCAGACTCGGACCATGACCTTGACTACGCCTACGATACAGAACCAAACTCTCCGAATGGCCAAGATAACCCATGGTCCAATTTCCAGTTCTCACAAGACGCACACGAAGCCCGACTAGAACGCAGAGAGTACCCCAAATTTCTCATGGCCAAATCTTTTTTCGATTGCCGTGAATTCGATCGTTGTGCTGCTACCTTACTACCTAGTCTTGTTCCACAACAACCCGTTGCCAGAGATGCGGCCACCAAAACCAAACAAAAGCCAACGAATCCCCTACCAGGCCTACCACAGCTCAGCCAACGTTCTCTTTTTCTTGCCTTGTATGCGAAATACATGGCTGGCGAGAAACGCAAGGAAGAAGACAGTGAGATGATTCTAGGTCCCACTGATGGTTCTGTGACTCTAAACAAGGAGCTCATCAGAATATCCAGCATCCTTGATGAATACCTGAGCGCCCGAGGAGGCCTCTCAAGTACACACGAATCACAAGGTTTCTTGGAGTATCTCTACGGCGTTGTCTTGCTGAAAGGCAAAAACGAGACACTTGCAAAGGCATGGCTTCTCAAAAGTGTCAACCATTGTCCCTGGAATTGGGGGGCATGGCAGGAACTTGCAGACCTCTTGAGTTCAGCCGAGGAGGTCAGTAGAAGAATCCTTTTCTGGAGGGTCTACTAACACATCTATCCAGCTTAACGAGATAACCGAACATCTGCCACAAAACATTATGACCTTCATGTTCCACATACACTGTAGCCAAGAGCTCTTTCAGTCGACAGAAAAGGTCTATAACGAGATCAATCAAATCAGCAGCATCTTTCCCAACTCGGCCTTCTTGCAAACGCAGCGTGCTCTTCTGCATTACCACTCCAAAGGTGAGGAGTTTCGCACACCTTCGGTCATCCGCATCTTATTGATTTTGTGCAGAGTTTGAGGAGGCCGATGGGCTTTTCGCTGACCTTCTTTTGCGGCATCCTTATCGACTCGACTCAATGGACTCATATTCCAACATTCTCTACGTGATGCCCTCGAGACCGAAGCTAGCACATCTCGCATCAGTCGCGTCAGCCATCGACAAGTTCCGCCCCGAGACATGCTGCATCATTGGAAACTATTACTCTCAGTGTTCAGAGCACGAAAAGGCAGTCATGTACTTCAGACGGGCTCTTACTCTAGATCGGCAGTTTCTGTCGGCG
This sequence comes from Aureobasidium sp. EXF-10728, assembly GCA_023848605.1. Taxonomy (NCBI): domain Eukaryota; kingdom Fungi; phylum Ascomycota; class Dothideomycetes; order Dothideales; family Saccotheciaceae; genus Aureobasidium; species Aureobasidium sp. EXF-10728. The sequence continues at coordinate 932,281 of SWBG01000001.1, read as the reverse complement.
TGGACTCTGATGGGCCACGAGTACATTGAGCTCAAGAACACCCAAGCAGCCATTGAAAGCTACAGACGAGCCGTTGACGCCAACAGAAAGGATTACCGAGCGTGGTACGGTCTGGGTCAGGGCTATGAACTCTTGGACATGCATTCGTATGCTCTTTTCTACTTTCAACGCGCGGTCGCTCTACAACCTTGGGACCCGAAGATGTGGATGGCCGTGGCAAACTCATTCGCCAACTGTGGCAGGTTACAGAATGCGATACGGTCATACAAGAGGGCATTGGTTGCTGGTAGCTATCTTGACAATGGTGGTGGCACAGTCAGCTTTGCATCCTCAGCAGACCCACTCGCTGGAGCAGTCGGAGGCGCACTGGACCCAGAGATACTCTATCAGATCGCTCTCCTCTATGAACAGGACAATAACATGGACGAGGCATCCGCGTACATGGAACTCACGCTGGCGCAAGAGGAAGGGCCGGACGAGGACGATTTACCACCGGGGGCACCACTATCCAGCGCTGGAGGAGGTGTCGGGATCACGCAGACGACAAGCAAAGCAAGATTATGGCTGGCCAAGTGGAGCTTTGTCAAGCAGGATTGGCAGCGTGCGTCGGAGTTGGCAAACGAACTTTGTCAAGATGGAGTCGAAGTGGAGGAAGCCAAAGCGCTCGTCAGGGATGTGAGAGCCAGATTAGAAGCCGATGGCCATGTGGGTGGATGAGAGGGCGTAATACTCTAGTTGATAACGCAATGAAGAGTTATGGCAACAAGGTCAAGAGGAAGAATAGATTCATAATGGATAAAGTCGGATATGGGACAGAACAAGAAAGGGGGAATCTACAGAAGAGCCAGAACGAAGCTGGTGAAGACGCTCAGTCCAACGACAGTCCAGCCAGTGACCTGGACCTGCTTGTTGGTGATGCCCTTGCCCATGTCCCACATCAAGTGGCGAAGGCCGTTGAAGCTGTGGTAGGTGAAGGGGAAGCTGGCAACGAGCTTGGCCAGGATGGCAAGAGCAGCAGGCCATGCGGCAAAAGAAGCGGCAAGACTGGCGCTCTCGAGGTGCCAGCCAAAGGCGGGAGCGATGAGGTATGAGAGACCGAAGGCGTAGAAGGCGCCGGAGAGGGTGACGCCGGTGACACGGTTGAGAGCGGAGCCGTACCAGGTAATCTGAGGCTTGTAGATGCCCAAGTGAGGCGAGACGGGGCGGTTCAGGCGCTGCTTGGCCAGGATTTGTTGCGAGGCCTCCGAGTCGGACACGGTTTGGAAGGCAGCATGTCTGAACAGAGCACGTGTGTGAGATTGATGCAAGCTAGAGCGGCGCGAACAGAAGCAGTCCGTACCTTTGCTGGACCAGGCCGGCGGACGAGAGAAGCTGGGGAGTGCGCGACGAGAGGAGCGAAGGCTGGCGGACCGCCACTGCTGCCACGTTAGTCCATGTCGCGAGGAGACTGATTCAGGTAGACGTACGGCGGCGCGCTGTTTGCAGACCAAGTCTCTGAGCAAGCATTGTGATTGTTGTGTCTACTGCGTCGTCGTCGTCAAGTCGAGTTCGAGTGCGGTATGAACATCGGAATCCCCAGCCAATTGAAGCCGAGGCTAGCCTTCTCCCCGTCGACCAATCAGCGTGCCTCAGAGGTAATTCCTCCCGGGGTACAAATTCTTCGCTTTCCGTTTTGTTTTCTTCCTTTCTCTTCTTAACATGGGACCTGTCACCCACCGCTTGGACTATCTCAGTATGATATACCGGTGTTTTTTGTTCGACATTCTGTCGGACCCCATTTCAGGTTTCTAGACCGAAACTGCCCGTCGCGTTAATCGCCCATTATTGCCTGTGACCTATGGCTCGGTGGGTTTCAATTCAGGGCCACATCTTTTTGTTTTCTTTTTAGTTATTGTGTAAATGGCATCGGACAAGACGCATACAAGCAATACCGGCATTTGTCTTATACAGAACACGCTGCTTCGCAGACCGTCGTACACTCTTGATTCACGTCTCGTCACTCTCTGACGCAGAGCATTGTACTATAGCTACGCACATGCGAGCATGATAATGCCCGTGGATCGTATCGCAGGTTACTGCATTTCCCCAGCATTCACGATGGTTGTGATCCATCTGGAGTGCTACCCAAGGTTCTCACAACACCAGATTAGATCATCCCTTATCACTCATCAATCCCCATGCCCACCTCCCTCGTCCTTCTTGGCCATCTTTTTCAAGAAGCCCACGAAACCTCCTCGTTCGCTCTGACCCTGACTTGACTTTCTCCTTGCGGCTCTCGGTGCTTTTGGTCCTCCAGTGTACTCGTCCATGGTCTTGTACCCAAAAAAGCCAGACAGCGTCTGGGCTTCCTCGCTAGGTTGAACATACTTCTTGTGCTCTGCCCACTCAGTCAAGGCGGCCATATACGCTGCTTCGCTAGGGAAGCCTTTGTAGCTCCCTGTTTCGGCATAGGTGGGGAGGATGGTGGAAGCCGTTGTCTGTGTGCTTGGTGTTGGAGAGGGCGGACGAGCATAGTCTGAATTGTCGGTTGCCGATGCGGGAGGATCGGGAGCATAGTGCTCCTGCAGTGTCGTCGACTGCGACCGCGGTTGAGTTTGGGCTTGTGGTAGGCTATTGCGCGAATTGGCTTGAGACGGGGGAGCTCGAGAAGAGCCGAGCAGAGTTGACGGTGTCGATGCTGGGTCTCGTCGCGTGTACTCTGGCGGTGGCGCCACAGGCTGTGGTTGCTGCATGGTGTGTATGTGTTTCTCTACCGCTTGTCTCTTGCTAGCTACAGAACATACGAGTCGTCCAATGGCTGTCAGTGTGATAAGCTCCTTCAAGAAAAACAGCAGCAGTATATGAGTGCTATGGAAACAGCGATGCAGATATGGAAAGAAACAAAGATTTGACCTAGCCTTAAGAACAAAAAGAACCATCTATTCTGGTACGGGCTGTGCCTGGCAGTGTTTGACACAAATTGTGCTTGTACCTTTCGAAGAATATGTTTGTCCAATGTGTGTGCTGGACGGCACCATGTGCTTGAAGTCGTTCCGTCATGATCGACAGTGACAAAACAAAGGTTGGACCTCCGCCTCAGCCTCAGCCGCGAGAGCCGCATTCTTCTTCAGCCTCAAGACAAGCAGCATCTTGAATGCCATCTGAGCCACTTCGTATCTGGACGTACTTGAGTAGGAGCACATCGCCTCTCAAACTTTGAGATGCGGGCGTGAGAGGACATCCGATGGTTGACGCTCAAGCACCTACAGCATGCATGACCCCTCATGTAGGAATATGTGCCTTCCCGAATCAGCCAGACCTGTAGGCAACAGCATCTGTCGCTGATAAGCCGGTCAACAGCACGCTTGAAATTCATAAAGCAGGTACTCGCATGGGTTTGCCTTGCCGGTCTGGCTCTTGTGCTATCTTGATTGGAAAAGACGCACAACATGAATACCTTATGGTCTTTCTTTGGCAAAGGCAGTCAAGTCAAGCACGCCCAAAATGAAGACATCCAAACGGAGATTGGTGATGGTTTTCCTGTGCCAAATCATACCCTCTCATACTGGCGATCCGAGTTGCATCCTATAGACTCATACTGCTCATCCGAGCAGCTGCCCTCAGAATGTGATATCGCCATCGTCGGAGCTGGCATGACTGGTGTCAGCACAGCCTACCACCTTTCACGCCTACATGCCGCAAGCGGCCTAGGGAAGAAACAATCAATCGTTGTTCTCGATGCTCGTGAGGTCTGCTCCGGAGCCACAGGACGCAACGGCGTATGGTGAGCCACCTCGAACTTTTGCTACTTCAACTGACATGTAAGAAAGGGCCACTCGAAAATTCAAGCGTCCAGTTTGCACAGAGTGATGCAGGATCGTGGTTTGGATGCTGCCAATGAGATTGCCGCTTTCGTATCTGCTCAGAAATATCACATGAAGGACGCAGTGGACAGAGAGGGACTGAGTTGCGAATTCGAGATGCGACGCAGTTATGATGTCTTTGTCGATAGGCAAGAGGCAGTTGAGGCTGAACAGTTGTATCGTACTGCCGTAAAAGAAGGTTACCAATGGGCGAGGGACCTAGATTTTGTGGGACCTGAAATCGCCGAGCAGGTATGCCATATTCACCCATCCCTATCGATGCACGTAGTGACAAGCATATAGGTCACGTCAATAAAAGGTGCAAAGTCAGCCATCAGCATGTCTGTCTGCAGCCTTTGGCCTTACAAATTCGTTACACAGCTCCTCTCGCGGTTGGTTGACTCGGGAGTGGTGACCTTGTACACAAATACACCTGTACTATCCATCGACTCCTCCGATGCATTGTCCACCGTTCTCCACACGCCTCGCGGAAGTTTGACAACCAAAAGACTCATATTTGCTACCAATGCTTATACCCCAGCAATTTGTCTTCCATACAAAGACGAGATTGTCCCCTACAAAGGAACAGCCTGCCATATCAAACCTGAAAACCCGGTTTCTCCACATCTGAGCCATACCTATAACATTTCCTATGACCATCCGGCCGACCAAGCCACAAGGGTAGACTACTTGAATCCGAGACCAGACAGTGGCATTGTAGTTGGCGGCGCAAAGTTCTGCTTCGATGCCGACAAAGACTGCTGGCACGATACTACGGATGACAGTACACTACTCCCGAATGTCCGGCCGTACTTCACCACTTACATGCAGTCGAACTTTAAAGGCTGGGAGAAGAGCAATGCTAAAATCACACATCTATGGACAGGAATCCAAGGCGAAACAAAAGACGGCTTCCCTTTTGTGGGCAAGGTCCCTGGCAAAAAGAATTGGTTCATTGCCGCTGGTTTCAATGGAGGCGGCATGTCATTCATCTTTTCCTGCAGTGCGGCATTGGCAGAGATGGTAGACGGCAAGACGTATGAGGAGACTAGGCTGCCAAAGATGTTCGATGCTGAGAGAATGGCAGATTGATGTGCTTTCAGTGGGCATGATCCAGTTTCTTAATGAAATTGTGCATTTTGATGGAGATAATCTTGAGTAGGATTATCGATAGCATGCTGTCACAGAACGTGCGTCTCATCAACCTGGTGATGGACAACACTCTTGCCCCTACATGTGGCAGGGTCTATGATCGCATGTTTAGTTTCTGCATCCCGACGAAATGGCCAAAGCCAGCATGCTGATCTTGTGCAGCAGCAAGAGACAAGTGATCAAGACGCTCAAGAAGCGTAGGGAACGGTGTGAAATCGGCCAAGTCGTACTGGCTTGTACCCGGAGAGTGTATCATGATTTTATTCCCCGAGGGCGCTTTATTGAAGAGAAGTGGTTGCGTTATAACAGAATTTACCATACAGACTATCCCAGGGGTAGTTTGGGATATGGTCCTTCAGTTACATTGTTTACACACGAAGAAGACTGGAATGCATCAATAAAGGGAGGGGATGAATGGATTTCAATTCTTGACTGTTTTCATGTATTCGAAAAGAGAAAGAGAGGCAGTAGTAATCATCATGATTAACATCACCGGGCTCCTAAAACTTTGAACAGCTACACACGACGCCGGCGACAGGGCTAGGGCGAGAAGGTTCCACGGGCACCTCAATGGGAGCGACGTAGTTGATAGCCAAAGCAGAATTGCGAGCAGTCTGGACGTTTGCAAGATGAGCCTCATGGAGGACGGCGTCGGTGCCTTCTCTGCTGATTCTCTCGGCGACCTGCTCGTTGAAGGGGTTGATGAAGTTGGCCAGGGGGTTGAGAGCGTTTTGAGCTGCAGCGGCACCAGCGTTCGCACAGGCAGCAGCATGACGAGCAGCAGCGTCGTCGACCGCCATCTGGTTTTGCTTGTTGCGAGCGATGATCTCAGCTACATGGTTTGCGAAGTTCTCAGCCGAGCGGAAATGGTTTCCGGAGGGATGACCAAGGATCTCGTCGACATTTCTGACGTTACTACCAGATTTGAGGTAACGCCACAGGGAGTATCCCTTGGGAAGGCCTCCGATGAACTGGACTCGACGACCTGAGGATCTCGGATTAGTACATGTTGTGTTCGTTTGTGTCGTGCTCAGGGATAAACTGACCACCGTGGGCTTGGACTAGGCTGGCGCTGTCATTGAAGCGCCTGCTCAAGGTCTTCAGGTAATTGGTGACAACTTGGCCAATCTGTTAAACGCGTATCGAGCCTGCTGCAGGAACTTCAAAGGTTCCATCAGAGATGGTGAGCGTGCTGAGGTCGATGTTGTCGACCTGGGCCATCTTGGAGAAGGTCTCGTGTAAAGTTGCCGTTGTGAGAAGATGGACCGTGCGTCGCCATCGGAAGTAATTATAGCCGGTGCTTCTGGACGACGGAAAGTTTTGGGGGTCGATTTCGTCTTCCGGAAGCCGCTGATCGACGAACTGAAAGTGACTACAGTGACCAAGGATTCTTCACAAGCGGTCCACGGGACTGTCACAGGCATCCGTTGATACCCGGTAGCCTTGTTCTCTTCGACCAGCTCTTCCCCGTTCTCCTAGGTCCCCTCTGATTAATTGTCCAATTTCTTGGTGTTGCTCATCAGCGAACTCTCCACAGGCAGGCTTTGTCTTTTGAGCATCTGCGTTGTCGGCGTTGCTTTCAGGTACTCCTCTGGCCCCTGATATCCTGATCTAGACTTCCATGCTAGACTTCATATACTTGAGATGGTCAATCTACCGTCGGGCTACACCGACGTTCATAGCTATGCCCTAAATGTCATAGCATTCATGCATGAGCCATTGTCAGTACAGATCACAGGAGGAATCCATGTCAATGATGCTTTCATCTACGATGCCTGGGAGGAACTGCCTCGCGAATGGACGACATGGTGGGAGTCGTTGCCCAGCCCACAAGATGCACAAAAAGATCTCATCCACAGTCTTCACGAACACCAAGAAGCTAGACACCACGACCTGTCTGGCCGACCAAGAAGCTTATCGCGATGGTTGGAACGGATACGCAGCCTGAGTCTCAATCGCGAACAGTTGATCTTACCCGACGACGTCCCACACATTGAAATACCAAAGATCTTGGCCAGTCGTATGGTGACCAAGAAAATGGCAGAAGTTCGGGCAGGCGCTCGATATCTAAATCATATCTGCAAAACACACAACATCACCCGTGTCATCGACATTGGCAGTGGACAAGGCTACCTCTCCTTAACTTTGGCAGCAGCATGTGGTCTCAAGGTTCTCGCCATCGATGGCAGTGAGAAGCAAATTCAAGGCTCAAAAGCAGCAGCTCAACAAGCTGGACTCGTCGAAAACCAGCAAGTCACACATCTCGCTCGGTTTGTCACCGGTACAGACGAACTAAGTGCAGAAGTAACACGCTGGGCCGAGGGAGAGAAGTGTCTACTGACTGGTCTACACGCCTGCGGTTCGCTTTCAGAGCACATGATTCGTCTCTTCGCCATCGTCCCCTGCATAACTCAGCTTGCAGTTGTAGGGTGCTGCTTCAACCACATAGGCCCTCTCACAGCTGAGAACCCTGCAGGCTTCCCAATTTCGTCCTTCATGCGTACAAACAATCTTAACCTCTCTGCTTCAGCCTTGATCACTGGTTGTCAAGCCCCAACAAACTGGACACACAACCCCGACTCGATATTCGCACGAAAGCACTGGTATCGTGCCGTCCTAGAAAAACTGCTATTCGATAAGAAGCTAGTTAAAGAGGGCGATCAACGACCAGTCTGGGGTATCAGAAACGGCGATTTGAGGAGTTTCTCTGCATACACCACTCGTGCTCTTTCGTCATTGAAGTTACAAATTGGTCAGGATGTCACAGAGCAGGAGATTGCAGAGTACGAAGAGAGATATCAGTATAGAATGGCGGAGACAGCCATATTGTGGACGTTGTCGGTATTGTTGTGTAGGGTTGTTGAATCCGTGATTGCTTTGGATAGAGTGTTTTTCTTGAAGGAAGCTGGAATGGCAGAGGTGAATGCGTTGCCAATCTTTGAGTACAGGGAGAGCCCGAGAAATCTGATGATTGTGGCTTCCAAGAAGGAGCTAACGGATTCAACAGAGCAGTAACGATACAGAAGTTGCGCTGGTCTGGAGGTCGCTCAAGGGAGAAAGGCTCTGCTGGGGCCCTCAATGGACAAGACTCTGATTTAATAAGATTTCTACTTTGAAAGACGTGAACTCGGTTGACCGTAGCTATATAGATATATCACACGGTACAATGAACACTGCTTCTTGTCATCGAGATCTGAACGCCTAGACCTCAACGGCTTCTTGACACAGTGAGTTATGAGTTTATGATAGAGTTGCCCAAGGAGAGCGTGATCATGATTGCAACGTGCCTGAGAGTTTGCTTGCGTTCTGTGTTTCGTGATGCGTTCGTTGCGAAGTGAGGCTTGATTGTCTTGACTTGTGTTGCAAGTGTGGCTCGGACAAAGAAGTCTCACTCGTGTTGATTCAGTACTCGCAATGAGTTGAGGCAGGCTGCAAAGAAAGCTCGCGACCAAACCTTTCTCCCAGTTGTTCTCGCCACTCGCAATCCACTCACATTGGATATCGCTCAGCCCTGAGTACGAAAGCAGCCATCTGATCACCTACTCATAACAACCAGATCAGCATCAAAGTAGGTCTTCCTGTCACAAAAGCACCATTGCAAAGCTGAATTCTGAGTTAGGAAAGAGCGACCATCATGCCTTCCTCAAGCGACCACAACACAGACAAGGAACGTCGCCTTATCGGAGTCTTCATCTACTCGCACGTCCGCCTCCGCCGTGCCGCTGAGCATTACCTCAACATTCACCTCACTTCCGCCTTCGCCGCCGTCCTTGAACTGGAAGAGGAAGACCTCGAGTCTCAGCTCGCAGACAAAGAAGGGCGTGCGATGGTCCATGCCGAGGAAGACAAACTCGCCAGATGGAAGGGAGGCACCAAGAGCGCCCTTGTGCGTTCAGCCGCCGAGCTCGTGGAAGACGCTGCAAGAGATACAGTGGGTGAATTTGGAGCCAATGAGCAAGAAGTCATGTTTCAACTCGCCGAGACCATGTATGGCGTTGCGAGGGACTTGAAGTCGCCGAAGATTGACTTTATCACCATCGATGACTGAGCTTCTTTGGAACCTCAAGCAATGCATTCGCAGCCACCAACTCTCTTCTCGCTGGCGAGGATGAACACGAAGCAAGTCCTCAGCGGGGATGTGATTGAGGAGATTTGGTGTTCATCTACGCAGAGACGGTTCAGCACAAACAGTCTGATGACGGGTAGTGGACAAAGAATCAAGACCAGTGTCTTTATCACTCTCGAAGAATTGCAATGCGCGATGTATTGTTTTGATGAAAGTGAAATTGAAAAAGATACTTAATATCTAGAGATGTCGGGATCTTCTGACACCGCCTACACAACAGGATTATGCGTAGCCAGTTCTTATAGAACCACTTGTCCGTCTTCGCATCGACCTGATCGCAAACCAGCAATTGAAATACAGCACAGACTTACACATAACGTGAAGTCTGCACCAGATGCCGGCAAGAACTGTCTAAAAGGCTGCGTTGAAGGAAAGAAAGCGAAGATTCGGCAACCAAGACTGAAGTTTTATGGGAAAGCGGGCTGGTCAGTGCGCCATGTGGGGAACTCATTAGGGGACAACCAACATCCAGGACGCTTGGCTGCTGGTCACAACTCAGTAGCAACAACAATTCAACACGAGTCGTCGCCCACCAACGAGGAAGTCGCTGCTTGCTGCCTGCCCGGACCTCACAAATCGAGCGCCAGTACCTAATCACATAGCGACCGGCGGCGCCCTTACTACACGATGGCTTCGGCCCTCTTCTTCCTCGACCTCAAGGGCAAGGTACGCATGAATAGACAGCTCTGTACGAGCGCACCCTGACAGCACAACAGACCCTTCTGGCGCGCAACTACCGCGGCGACATCCCTATGAGTGCCGTCGACAAGTTTCCTGTCCTCCTATCCGAAGCCGAAGAAGAGAGCTCGGCCGTCCCCCCCTGCTTCAGCGACGAGGGCATCAACTACCTCTACATCCGTCACAACAACCTCTACCTCCTCGCCCTCACAAAGCGCAATTCTAACGCCGCCGAGATCCTGCTTTTCCTTCACAAAATCGTCGAGGTCTTTACCGAGTACTTTAAAGAGCTGGAAGAGGAGAGTATCCGTGACAACTTTGTCATCATCTACGAATTGCTCGATGAAATGATGGATTTTGGACACCCCCAAACGACAGAAAGCAAAATCTTGCAAGAATACATCACCCAGGAATCACACAAGCTGGAAGTGCAGGCACGACCACCCATCGCAGTCACAAACGCCGTCTCGTGGCGTTCAGAAGGCATCCGCTACCGCAAGAACGAGGTCTTCCTCGATGTCGTCGAATCCCTCAACCTGCTCGTCTCGTCTACCGGAAACGTCCTACGCTCAGAAATTCTTGGTGCCATCAAGATGAAGTGCTATCTGTCCGGTATGCCCGAGCTGCGTCTAGGTCTCAACGACAAGGCCATGTTCGAGACCACCGGTCGCGCGACTCGCGGCAAGGCTGTCGAGATGGAGGATGTCAAGTTCCACCAGTGTGTCCGCCTATCACGATTCGAGAACGACCGCACAATTAGCTTCATCCCTCCGGACGGCGAGTTCGAGCTCATGAGCTACCGTCTCAACACCCAAGTCAAGCCTCTCATCTGGGTCGAGTGTATTGTCGAGAACCACTCTGGCAGTCGTATCGAATACATGCTCAAGGCAAAAGCACAGTTCAAGCGCCGCTCTACCGCCAACAATGTCGAAATCTCCATTCCCGTACCAGAGGACGCCGACACACCACGCTTCAGGACGAATATTGGCTCAGTGCACTATGCTCCCGAGCAGAGTGCTATCGTCTGGAAGATCAAACAGTTTGGTGGTGGCAAGGAGTTCTTGATGCGTGCTGAGCTGGGCTTGCCATCAGTACGTGGTGATGATGAGAAGGGTGGCGGCATGATGGGCGGCTTCGGTGGCAGTATGGGTGGTGTTGGCGACCGTGGCAAGAGCAAGCGACCCATCAACGTCAAGTTTGAGGTATGTCTTGTGTGTGCTCTATTATCTCTTACGCTTACTGACTTGTCCCTAGATTCCATACTTTACCACATCGGGCATCAACGTGAGGTATCTCAAGATCATCGAACCCAAGGTAATGAGGAGAGCTACAGACTACCTCAGGCAAACGCTAACTTTTCGCAGCTCCAATACCCGTCCCTGCCATGGGTTCGCTACATTACACAATCCGGCGACATTGCTGTGCGTCTACCGGACACGCAATCATGACAATATAATAATGAAGAATCCTTTTCCCATTGATACTAGATTGCTGTCAGCCGCACTCGTTCGCTTGATAACATCCTCAACCTTCTGTGTTCATCTCCTGCTCATGGCTACATCAGATTCGGCTCCCACGAATGACCTTCTTGAAGCGTTGCCAATCCAACATCAAGTATGTGTTTAGCACATAGAGACCAATCTTGGAACCTGCATCTCAAAGATGAACAATCACGCGAGACCAGAAGTGAAGGCAAGTTTGCTCAGCGCGCAAATCTTAGGAGCGTACAACTTCAGATGTGTCCAACAACATCTGAAACAATGAGTTGTCCAGAGAAAACTACCATCTTTATAGGCTCTTTCTGGATGAATGACCGGTTTCAGAAGCTTTCGTGCAATTCGACATGATACTGTTTAAAGGTCTGGCCGAAGAAGAGAAAAAGTGATGAGAGGAGAGCAAGTGTGGTAAGCACATGAGGCACATTCGAAGTCATCAAGCTTTTTCCATTGCTGATATACACAAAGACTACCTCTGACCTTCCGTGCTTGGCTGCAGATCTTCACTTGCAGACACGGCCAGTGAGAAGAAAAGGAGGCTAGAAGGGCTCCGACTCAGTCTCTATTCTGTCTCGTGAGGATGGCACACGATGCAGCGACAGCTGGCAACCGTCTCCGTCATGATACTGTGCACATGGTCGACGAAGAGCTTGACTGATCTGAACGATCTGCCGCTGGGATGTCCATGAACGGTCAGATCAGATTGTCTGAACAGCGCGTAACCCTGGGGAGGTCCGCCTTCGAAGTTGATGGGTTGTCCGCCTGTTGCTCATAACAAGCACGGTCAGCCACAGTACGAAACTCGGGTCAAGAACGCTGATTGCACTTACTCCACTGGTCGACAAGGTCTTTACGTGCGTTGTATGCAGTGGTGAGCTTCTTCAGAAACTCCTCATCTGGAACGCGAATCTTCTTTTTGGTGATGGGCCAGTTTCCATCTCCATCGCTCGTGAATTGTTCATCACTCAGGTCGAAGTTTTGATGCCCTGGGTTGATGCCTTTGGTAGTCGATCTCGCAGCTGGTCTTGGGGTCGAGACTTTGGGTTTGGGTGGGTATCTCCACATGTTGGGATCGGGGTCTACCATTCTGGATGCTCGGTGACCTGGTGAGCGAAGGGTGTGTGTGTGGCTGTGAGAGATGCAGTAGAAGGAATTGCTTGGAATCAAGAATTCTTATAAGTGAGGCAGCGGTCTCCGGAGCGATGAGAATGAGAAAGAAGGTTCCGGACCCATGGCTGAGCTTCTTTGGGCGGCTGTGAGGTTCAAAAGGCCCTTTGCGTCGAGACAGAAATAGTTTGCTGGTCGGGTTATCAGGCAGAAAGAAGCCTTGGATATGTTCCAGTGCCAGGTTGGTATCATTCCTAACAACTGCAGTACTTCAGGACTTCTTCTGACTCACTTCTTCCAGGTGCTTTTCTGGTGCATGGCCACATCCTCGTTGCCATGTAACGGTACGCCTCTAAGAATCCATACAGTGCATATTGAAACTACTGCAGTGCCGTCGTATCCTTGCTTTCTGGTCAATGGTTTGAAGACAGTTATATTCTGAATGGCAGTAGATGTGACAGAGATTTGCATCTGGACAGACGAAGCGGGAGTTTTGCTTCGTACCTGCCTTCCGCCCATCAAAAACAGGACAACGAACCGAGGTGAGAAGGTACCAGACCAATTCTAAATCATGAGCTTCTTCACAGAGGGCAAGTTCGAGGGTTGTTGCACCTGCCATACTGTATCTTCTGCTTCCTACACTCATGCGAAACACCAGGCACTGAAGAACAACCTTTGTTCGCATTGGCTTTCCTCGCATCTTGTCACATCCATCAACAACATCGTTTCAAAATGATTAATCAACTTTCCACCCAAGGTCCCGCCTTTGCTCCCGTGCCCAGCATCAACGACGATTTACCATGCTTCACCACCGACCTCAGCACATTCGCAAGCGATGGCACCAGCCAACATCCTACACACATGACCGGAGCAGACGATCAGCACGCTCTCTACTACCTCACTCAAGTCTTTAATTCAAGTGGCCAGGGCCAGGGCGGTAAGCACTCATTCATCCGCTTCTTCAACTCCAATCCTGACTGATGCGTGAACCAAGTGTACAACATCAGCTTCATAGGCGCTCTTCCTCACGGTTACGCGGCATTCAGCTACAGAAGTTCCAGTGGACATGCTCTGATCGAAATTTGGGGGCATCCCAGCGGACGGCCTTTCACAAACTTCCAGAGCTTTTCCAGACATGCAATGAGCACGATGACTGGCAGTCTTACTAGGTGCAGATGCCCTCTCTGCGACATCACTCGTCCGACTCAGCCAACATCACATGATACCAATGTCGCAGGCACATCTGACCTGACTTCCAAGGACTCTTCCGATACAGCTTCAGGTACTTGGGATAGTGCTTCTGGCACGCCCGATACCTTCACACCTCCTACCACTTAAGCCTCAACAAAGCTGTTGCTTAGCTCGGGACAATTGACGAAAGCAGAGCAATGAAACGTACTCAAGCAAGAGCAGACATTGTCAATGAGACCGCTTCTGCTTGTGGTCTACCCTGAAGCTCTGATTTTGTAGCAGAAAGGTCAAGATCAATCACTAGCTCAATTTCTCACATTTTCCCGTTATTTCCTGTTGCAAGTCTTGTCTTTGTTCACTGTCGAATGGTTCTTTAGATGCAAAAGAGAGCTTGATAGGTAATCTGTCGTCCGGGTTTGTGAAGCTATCACTTGCTGCAGCCAAGACCAAGCAAAGCAAGCCTGTTCACGCCAAACTTGTGTGGACCAACCCCATGCAGAGAGTGAACCTCTTGAGTTCTGGCGACCTTGCAAAACAAGAATATGTTTATAGGCATAGTGACGTGGTCTCGATCTCGAATAATGACAAGATTAGAAGACAGACTCGGACGCGGAAGAATGACAAGACTGGAGACACAAAATCGAGGTCAACAGGTCGATATTCAGAGTCGACGTACTACAAGTCTGAAGGTTGTAATCTGCCTTGGAGTTTATGAGCTAATCTACGCGGGTTTAGAGAAACGTGGAGCAGCAGTAACTTACTGTATTTTAAAGCGAACGTCAACGGAAGATGCCAATCCCGATGCGTCAGGCATTGTTCCCAACGCCGAGGTACCGACGCGCCATCTTGGAGCCCCTCGTCGCGTCTTCCTCAGACAAGGAACTCTCACCACGTTTGAGCTTTTGGTTATATCTTATTTTCATTGTTCTTTTGCATCCTTGCTTGTTATTGCTTGCATATTCGCCACTAATCGAGCCACAATATCTGCTTCTTGGAGCCCGTACTCGCTATGCTTTAGCAAATGTCCTTCAAGTTCGCATATATCTGCGATTATCTTGAGCGTTGCGAAGAATTATCATGCCACGACCCTCCTTTGCCCCCAGCCGAATTGAAGTCGAGGCTCTACCGTCAACATGTCTCTTGGTTTGCATCGCACCACAAAACTATCGATGCCCTGGATGAACTTGAAACAACTGCATTACTATCGACCTTTCTCCCATGCAAAAGAAAGGATCGCGTCTATGGATTACAGTCTGCGTCCCTCCTGAAGTTACTCGGTCGATGTCTCGGACTGAGTGCCTCTGCTAGACAGGAGCTTGCATCGTTTCAGAATCCTAATCATGGTGATCTTGGAGATTGCTTGCAGCGCCTTCTAAAGGTTCGTGGTCCACCAGCTCTTCCGTGTGTCGGTCTGCAGGAGGCGGATGACGTGTTGCACGCTCTTGCCGCAGGGAACAGATTCTCTGCTTCATCGGTCCGCCAGTCCTTTTGTCCTTCAGCAAGCATTGATTCCTCCCTCGCCGATATCTTCATGCGCCTTCACCCTATCGAAGCCAAATGGTTTGTACGACTCATCTTGAAAGACTTTGCTCCAGTTTCTCTGAACGAAAGGTCGATCATGGCCTCCATTCACTTTTTACTTCCGGACTTGCTTGGTATGCAAGACAGCTTTGAGAATGCATGCGCGGTTTTGAAGACAACCTTTGCTGATTATCCGAGTCACCCGGATCCTCGATCCAAAAATATCTTGAGGCAAACTGCCCTTTCATCATTTAGACCAAGCCCTGGTGTCAAGGTTGGTCGACCTGAGTACACCAAAGCCAGGTCTATAAAACATTGTTTGCAGATGACTGCTGGGAGAAAATGGCTGTTGGAAAGAAAGTATGATGGGGAATACTGCCAGGTATGCGCTCTCGTATCATTTGCTTGCCTAAACACTCACTGGTGATTTGTGTGTGTAGATACATGTCGATCTCACTCGAGGCGATAACTGGCTAAAGATATATTCGAAGAGCGGCAGAGACTCTACCGAAGATCGAGCAGGTCTGCGGGACACTATCAGGAGATGCCTACGCATAGGAAGTGACAACTGCAGATTCAAACGCGCATGTATTCTGGTAGGAGAGATGGTGGTCTTTTCTGACGCCGAAAGCGGCATTCTTGGATTCGACGAGATCCGCAAACACGTTACCCGTGCTGGCTCGTTTATCGGTGCTGAGAATGAGCCTCCAGGCCGACCAGGCGAACACTTGATGATCATATTGTTTGATCTTCTCTTGCTTGACGACGAAGATGTCTTGTCAAAATCTGTCGAGGAACGCAAAGCCCGGCTGGGCAGTATCTACAAGAAAATCCACGGCCGAGCAGCCTCAGCCGAGTCTTGTGTGATGGATTTTTCTCAAGTCAATGCTGAACGCAGGCTCATGAACCAATTTGCAGCATCGATTGCATGTCGCCATGAGGGTCTGGTCCTCAAACCATGTGGTGTTCCTTATCTCACACACGATTCACCGAATGGCATCAAGCTCAAAAAGGACTACATAGCCGGACTTGGTGACGAGGCTGATTTTGCTGTTGTGGCCGCATCGTACAGTGCTCAGGAAGCGAAAAAGCGATCGAATCTACGCTTGAAGTACACACACTTTCATTTAGGATGCCTCTTGAATAAAGGTGCGCTCAATCAAAATGGTACCAAGCCTAGATTCAGGATTGTGGCGACGATTGCGTATGATCATTGCATGTCGACAGAAATCTTGGAAAGGCTCAACGTCGAGGGCGGCTTGCTTGCAGAACCATACAGCGAGAGTACCTCGACATTCTCGATCGAACCAGAGAGCACGGTACAGATTCGGGACTATTTTCGAGACCCTTTGGTTTTCGAGGTGTTGGGTAGCTCGTACAGTAAGCTTCCTGGCGGCTATTTCATGTTACGACACCCTCGAGTGAGAAAGCTACATCGAGACCGGACATGGAGAGATTGCATCAGTTTCGAGGAACTTCAGTCTGCAGCAGCCCAAGCTCTGAATTCCCCTCAGATTTCAGAAACACAGGAAAACGTCAATTGGATGACCAAGTTGGAGATCAGTCACAAGCGGAGGTACGCAAGACAGAGCCTCAACACGACGCCACGATCGAGCGTTACCGATACGACTCCTCGATCAGCCTGTAGACATACTCCACACCTGACCACTGGATCGAAGGTAGAGCCCCTGGCTGTTCTGGAGGACAGCCCGCGCATGAGGACGATTCAACAGACTAATGTCGTTCCTGTCAAGCACAGTGTTCCTTTGCCTACGCCACCAGAATCGTCACCACTGGATGGATTGACAAAGGTAAAGCCATCCACGGTGCTAGGCAAGCGCAGGTTGGGTGAAAGCAGAGCACAGATTTGCCTTCCTCTCGCGTCCACACGTTTTGAACAGAAGAAGCAATTCCTGGAATCATCGCCACGGACGCCACTCTCAGATATTACTCAGCATATGGTCCCAAGATCGGTCGAATCAAGCAGCGATAAAGCACGTGGACGCAGCGGAACTGAGGGATGTTGTAGTTTTGGACAGGCTACGTCACTTGCTCAAGGAGACAAATGCATATTCAGCCGGTCAGTTGTCTTCATAGCAGACTTGGCAAAAGTGGAAAAAGAGAAGATTCGACGCAAGGTACTCGAGCATGGCGCGGTGGTCATCGGCGACTTGACGTATTGGGATCGAGACACTCAGGCGCACGAACAAGGCCCGGATACGGTGTGTGAAAGTCAGGCTTACAGGGGCATGCGAAAAATGGTACTGGTGGACCCTCGCGAGACAAAGCAGTATCGTGCATGTTATGCAAAGGTCGAGGGGTTAGGTTTGGACAGAGTCGAAATCTTCGACTACCGTATTGTCAAGGCCATGTGCAGCAATGTAGGCAGGGGTGATGCGAACGGGTGATCTGTGCCGTATTCGGAGCATGAGACGTTATCAACGCGGATACATAGTCCAGAGGGAATAGCAACGAATTGGTGTGGATTCGGAACAAAAAGGCATGGCGAGCAAACAGAGACGAGCACGGTGTGAAGAAGGGGTGACGGTATTGTGCATCGAAATAGGCAACGGGTGTTTGATTGGCTGAAACGCGCCCTCCTGTCAGGGTCCGGCCGGCGGAGGTGGTGATTAATCCCAAACATGGGTGCGCAGCGAAAGGCAAGACCGACGACGACTCCGATGCAGCTGTCAGATGTGACGCTTCGCATTCCCTGCTCCTGAGCAACACCATCATGGACGAACAACGGCCCTGGAGCAGGAGCGGCGTCAGTCCTCACGCGCGATCCATGTCGGAGCGAAAGGCGAAGCGCTTCAGCCTCACATTCCCTATCCAAACATCCGTCTCGCCAACCTCGGCAACCCTCTCACCAGTCCTTCCCTACACTCCTCTGCTGGCCGAGAAGCCCGCCCTCGTTGCCGGTCCGACCGATTCTGCCTTTCTCACCGCACTGGCCGCCCACGAGCGACGCGTCCTGGAATTGAGAGAGGAGCTGATCAAGGCCGAGCATGAACTGCATCGTCTCAAGCAGACATGGGCTGCCCACGAAGCCCACAAGAAGCGTCAACACGACCCACGCAAGGTACACAAGATGCAATCACTGCATGCCACGGCCGACACGGACCCGCTACTCGCCTCCCGACACCACGACATGGAGCGACGGAGGGCCTTGTTAAGCAGCAACAAGAACTCGACCCGTACAGTCTTTTCGGGCTCTCGCCATGCTCGTGCCTTGTCACTATTGTCGCCTGACGCTATGCGCCCGCCGCCACCTCGCTCGCAACCTCAGCCACGCCCTGACCAAGACTCTTCGCGACCCCCACATCCTACTCGCGTACCCACCGACGCCGACTTGACCACCGAGGTGGCACGTACTGCAGACGATGCGATTGATTTGGGCCTGCCTCGCGAGGTTCTGCTCAAGACTGGCAAACAAATGGCTTCAGACTTTCGAGACGGCTTGTGGACATTTATTGAGGACTTAAGACAGGCTACTGTCGGCGACGAGGGCATCAATGGAACAACCTCACGAACACAGTCTCGCTCCCCAAACCCATCAAGGTCTCCCAGGCCTCAGCCCAGTAGAGGCAGTCTCAAACCTTCGCCTAATCCCCAGCCCCTGAAGAGAAGTGCCACAACCGGTAGTCGACGAACCGATTCTCGCTCGCCAGCACCATCGACCGCCGAAGAAATCGCATATCTCGATATTGGTAATTCATTCTGGAAAGAACACGAAACCACACCTGCTCCAGTTCTTCGCAAACCCTCCAAGAAGAAATCTGCTCCTCCTCCAGTCAAGGTCAACCGTGCCTCGACGACCTCTCTCGATACATGGGAGAATTGGGAAGCCACTGTCCCCAGCTCTGACCCGAAGCCGTCACGATCCAACTCGTCAACCTCTGAGCTCCACACGTCCTCAAGCCCAGATGACACTAGTCCCACAACCAGCACAAGGTCGGTTATCCTTTTCTTTTAAAATACTTCATAGGCTAACATGGTGTACAGTTCATCCAGAGACACAAAGAGGGACTCGTTGCCATGGCCGGCGCTGAACAAACTAGCCCCGAGCAATCTTAGACGCACCGCTTCACATCTCATGAACGAGTGGGAGAGGAGTTTGTCTCCTACCTTGGGCGATACCGATAGGCAGGGCGATTATTTGGAAAGAGCCATCTCCCCTGCAGGGTCCTGCAAGGAGACCAAGAACGATTGATTTCACGAACGTAACGACCATATGTTACAATATGTAGCCTGACAGCTTGTACATAAAAGGCCATATAAACTCAAATGGTGCAAATGACAATCACTTCATATTCCATGCTTCTTGCTACATGTCAGATTATGCTTGCGTCGCTGTTGAGCTGCACTACGTGCGAGGGTTGTTATGTCTGTGTAGGGGTAAACTGCACACGGGTTGGAAATACCCGACAACGACCATGGACTCGTTTGACCGCATTGCATAGATCAACACTCACACAGCCAGTTAACGACGTTCAGGTCGACATCTTCTCAGAGCCTTGACCCGTATATCCCAGGAACGGACGCTCCACGCAACGGAATTGTATTTCATGCTCATATTTCTGGGACGACCCTGACCAAAGCTTGCTCGGTGATTAGCTAAGCTCGCCGCAATTCCCTGGCTTCTTGGCATGATGGTCGGGCTTGTCAGGTCGCGCGAGCTTTTGTCAAAGCGATCTCGTCGTTGTTGCGCAGAGTCGAATACCATTCTTGAAGATGGCTTTTCCCGGCATGTCGGCTCCTGGCTTGGGCGGCCAAGGTGCTGGTCTGGATGAGCAGAAGTTGAAGGAGCAGCAGATGATCAAATTTGTGCGCATGCACCGCCTCTACCAAACAAGACGAGCAGCAAGAACTGACGAATAACTAGATGCAACAAGCCATGGAGTCATGTCCCGCAAAGACTGCCATGTCGGGTGTCATGGGTTTCGGTCTGGGTGGTCTGTTCGGTCTCTTCATGTCAAGTGTAAGCCTCCTCTGCATCGATTCGTGAACACAGGCTAACCAAGACTATCTCTTATAGATGCGATACGATGCCCCCATGACGGCCGGCGCAGACGCAATCACCAAACTTCCCGTCAAGGATCAGCTGCGACAAGGGTTCAAAGAGATGGGCAAGGCGAGTTGGAGCAGCGCAAAGAACTTTGGTCTCGTCGGTAGCATTTTCGCTGGAACCGAGTGCTGCATCGAGGGTGTAAGTCGACTCGCCACACATGCCGCCTCTCGCTGGGACATTCACTGATCGCGACCACACAGTTCCGCGCAAAGAACGACTTGTACAACGGCGTAGCAGCCGGCTGCATCACAGGCGGTGCCCTCGCCGCCAAAGCTGGTCCGCAGGCCGCTGCTCTTGGCTGCGCTGGTTTTGCTGGCTTCAGTGCCGCTATCGATTACTACATGCGCATGCCAAACGACGACACGGCTGCCGATCCCATCGCTTAGGCCTAGGACATCGGTCCATGTAATACCAGGAGCGAATGCTTCTTCTTTTTGGAAAAACGGCGTTCAAGAGAAAGGTCTCCCGACCATGGAGTTTGTGGCGCACAAGGCAAATCTCGTCTCTTTCTGGTGGAGGGCATCCGTCTGTTCGATTATTCGACTATGCAATACCACGTTACTTGTGGAATACACATCTCAGCTATATCTGCAGCAGCCTGCAATGACCAGACGATATCGGCTCTGCTTTGAGCCTCCTTACACCCGAGCATAGCATCTCGGCACGGCTAAACCATTCCTTGCCCCTGCTTCCATCGGGGTAGCCGGGTAGATCATCAAATATCTGCAAGGCGCATGCTTGTGGTTCTAGACATCAACGAGGCGTCGCATGGAGAGAATCGCCCCTCTTGAATTTAGCCAAGTCGAAACCTGTGGTATGGCTGCGTATAGTGGGAATCCCGGCATCTGTCATGCTAATCGACGGCTACAGTGCTTGGTAATGCTTGGTAAGTGTGACCAAGCTTTCACTTAATCGGCGTCTTGGTATACCGATATTTTGGAAGGACATGCCATATCACGGCCACATATCAGAATAGAAGCAGAGGCTCGCGCTTCGAACACCATCTCACCACGAAAGTCCAATGTTTAACCGCTCCTCCCCGCGTCTCCACATTAGAGAGATGGGAATGCGGGTGCGGGTGCGGAGCAACAGAGCAGGGCACGATAGCTCTTTGCCTGTTCGCCTGCCGCTTTGGTGGGGCCCCGAGGGCCAGTGCTCTCTATACTCACCTTCTGCTTCCATTTGTGAGAGCGAACGGAGCTTCTGCAATCTCCAGCCAGAAAACCTTGTCCTTTTAGCCTGTTCGCGTATGCAATAGGTCGCTGTCAAGGGACTTGCATGCAGGAACATCGAATTGCTAGAACATGATCAGATTATCCGGCCATTTGTAGGCAGGAAAGGACTCTGTAGAGCAGTATATATATGTAGGCACTCATCTCTGTTACACCCATCATCAAGCAAGAAGCCGCAGTCCCCTCGTTACACTACAATCTTTCCACCATGTCTATTCGTTCTTTGCTCAGCTTCGGCTTGTTGGCGGCACCTCTTGTTTCCGCCCTGCCTGCTGCAGACTACAAGTCGACCTCTTGTAGCACCAGCACTTCCCACAGCACCTCTCACAGCACTTCCCACTCTTCTTCCCACTCTTCTTCCCACTCCTCGACCAAGTCTTCGACACACAGCTCTGCGACTTCTGCCGTCACCACCACCACCAGCTCCGCTTCCAACACCGTCCAAACCACGACTCTGTTGGCAACAGCCACCGGCAGAAAGGGCCTCAACGACTACGCAAAGAAGGCCGGCAAGCTCTACTTTGGTACAGCTGCGGATATTCCTGGAACCAACGAGACCACCGACAGATACTACCGCGCCGAACTTGCCAACAGAGATGACTGGGGCCAAGTCACACCTGCCAATGCCATGAAGTAAGAAAGACCTACCATTTTGTTAAGTGTATGACTAACCGCCACCAGATGGGTCTTTACAGAACCCGAGCAGAACGTTTTCAACTACACCGAGGCAGAGGTCTTCCTCGCTGACGCTGCGCCCGGAAAACTCGTCAGATGCCACAACTTGAACTGGTAAAACCGCTTCGGGCACATGGACAAACGAAACCATGACCGCAGTGCTTCAGAACCACGTCACTAACCTCGTCGAGCAGGTACAACCAGCTTCCCAACTGGCTCACCTCGGGCACATGGACAAACGAAACCCTGACCGCGGTGCTCCAGAACCACGTAACTAACCTCGTCGAGTACTTTGGCGACCGTTGTTACGCTTGGGACGTTGTCAACGAGGCCCTCAGCGACAGCGGCACTGGCAACCTGGCTGACAGCGCCACCTGGAGATCTGATATCTGGTATAACACCATCGGCCCCGGTTATGTTGCCATTGCTTTCAAGGCCGCAGAAGCTGCCGTCAAGAAGAACAAGCTCAAGGTCAAGCTCTACTACAACGACTACAACATTGAGAACGCTGGAGCCAAGTCCACTGCTGCACAAGCACTTGTCAAGAGTCTCAAGGACGCCAAGATTCAGATTGACGGCGTTGGTCTGCAATCTCACTTCATCGTTGGAGAGACTCCCTCCAGAGCCGCTCAATCTGCCAACATGAAGGCATTTGCCGCGCTTGGTGTTGATGTAGCCATTACCGAGCTCGACATCCGTACCACTACACCTCCCACTCTTGCAGCTCAGCAACAGCAAGTCGTTGACTACACGAGCTCTGTTGGTGCATGCGCAGACGTGGATGCTTGTGTCGGCGTCACTGCTTGGGACTTTGACGATGCATACAGCTGGATCCCTTCGACTTTCCCTGGTCAAGGATATGGCGACCTTTTCTTCCAGCCTGGAGGATACAACACTCCTCTCGTCCGCAAGGCAGCCTACGATGGCTGCATCGACGTAAGTTTGAACGTGATGCTCGGGTTATCAGCCTGCTAACACAGCGACAGGGCCTTACGAGCTAAGCTTCTTCACGAGTGAGTTGAGATGAGTGAGGCGGCTCGTTCTTGAACTGTCCAAAAACTTGGCAGACTCGCAAAATTTGCCGAACGACTTGAATCTGGAAGGATGGAAACACGTGGGGTATATGTGCATAGTCGATTCGTATGATGATTTCGTTTTTGCTCCTTGTGCTGATAGTCTTTGATTGTGATTTCAGTGTTGTGGCTTCGGTGATGTTTCCGATTGGCAGAGGCATGGAAACATGGCAACAATTGACCTTGTCGTTCGGCGATGCTCCTGTCTTTGCGAAATCGATTTGGTCAGCTTGTGATGTGCCTCAGTTCGCGCGTACTTTTCGTGTTCGCCTATGATATTACACGTGCCAAGCTGGGTGGTGGTGCCTCCATGATGTCTTTACCCTCTGTGCTCGCGTCATCGAATCGGGTGGGACTTGTGCGACCTTGTATGTGGGTTGAGTTTGTCATTTGATCCTTGGAGGCGTCGAGATGGGTCTCGTGATCCTTTGCTGGATGGAGTCACGTAAACGAGCCTCGGAGCCATTCCAATGGGTTTTTACGACGCAACAACGCAGCAGCACCGGAGCCGCAGGCCGACGAGAACTTCTTCAGACTGCCGGCAAACGGTAAGTTGCGGCTTTGGGCGCACGAGGAAAATGGTCCGGGGCGATCTACCAACGGCCCATGGCACTCCTCATGGTTTGGCTGATGCTGATGATGCACACAGATGCTCGCGGCACAGAGATGTGGCTTTCAGGCGAGTCACGGCGGAGATGCTAGAAAATTGGTGACTTGGCAAACCTGTTCGACCTGCCTAATTCGCGCTTCCCCGCAAGACAGTCTTTGGGCTAGCCTTGTACGGTATGCTGTTACTCGAGCAAAACTCAGGTTCACGCCGTGCCTGCTGGTCACGCGGTTGCGTTGTTGGCTATATCGCGAGCTACGCAACAGGGCTCTACGTCTTGAAGGCGTGCAAATTCTTCGGCTGCCCATTTGGTGTCATGGTTGGGGACTGCTTCGTAGCCCCCATCCATCGTCCCGATCCCGGCCCATATGCCATCAGGAACGATTATGTAAAGTTGCTAAGCCTAGTCCGAAAATGATGAAAATGTGCTCGACAAAGGGTGCAGGAAATCACCACGAGGTCAAATCTCACCGGGCGTGTGATGTTGTACTCAAAATGCACGGCTCCGTCCTTTTCGCGCAGCCACAGTCTCATCTGATTCAAGGCGATCCAAGGAAGAAAAAAACCACAACGTCAACGACAGCCGGGTGCCAGCCAGCATCAGCAGCAACGTGTCGGCCCTCTCTTGCTGGCAGCGTGTTCCATCCTTCCGTCTCCTTGCCTCCCTCCTGCCCCGCACCTTTTCCCACACACTCGTACCTTGCACCAGAGGGGTCCTTGTCTCGAAGAGCCGCCAAAAAGTACAAAATTACGTCTGCTCGCCCTGAGCTCAGATCGAAACCTTGCTCCCCTGCGGTGAACCAAGCCGGCCAATCATCCGAGCGTGCCCCTTCTGCATCTGTCG
Organism: Aureobasidium sp. EXF-10728; assembly: GCA_023848605.1. Classification (NCBI taxonomy): domain Eukaryota; kingdom Fungi; phylum Ascomycota; class Dothideomycetes; order Dothideales; family Saccotheciaceae; genus Aureobasidium; species Aureobasidium sp. EXF-10728. Next base: position 907,666 of record SWBG01000001.1, on the reverse strand, counting down.
CGCATCAGGTTGCAGAAGCTTCTTCTCTGTCTGGTCTTGATCGTCTAAATTTGTTACCTTGACGCACCGGCACTCCAATCCACAGGCCCCCCTGGACCTTTCGACGCCTTTTTTTTCTCGACCGCTGCCCGCTCTCCAGCTCTCATCGCAGTTTTCTTCAAAAGAAAAAAACCGTTTCCTCGCAACTGGGCACGGTCGCCATATCACGTGGTGGCTTGCCCGATCACTCGTCCTGGTAGAATGCCACTGATGATGCCTACAAAGACTGTTGTTACAATTAATTCAACCGGTCGCCAGACGGCCTCATTTGTTCGCGTCGCCTCTGCTGTAGGCTGGCGCGTCAAAGCTCAGGTTCGGACTTGCGATGGTCTAGTCGCAGAGGAACTCGCCGCTTTGCCCAATGTCGAAATTGTCGAAGGAGATTTGTGCCAACCAAAGGCTGACCTGATCCCCTTTCTGAATCACCTCTTCGAAGGTGCCAAGCTGGCCTTTATCAACACTACTCACTGGGGCGATGAGGTCGCTATTGGCAAAGCGTGCGCCGATGCCGCCAAACGAGCGGGCGTAACTCACTACATCTACTCATCCATGCCGGATCACTCTGTCTACAATCCAGACTGGAGACCACTCCCGTTATGGTCGCAAAAATTCACAATCGAGAACTACGTCCGCCAACTTGGAATCCCGGCTACTTTTACCTATACTGGAATCTACAACAACAACTTTACCTCTCTACCTTATCCACTGTTCCGCATGGAACTCCAGGAAGACGGTAGCTTCCTCTGGCAAGCGCCATTCCACCCTCACGATCCACTGCCTTGGCTAGACGCGGAGCATGATGTAGGACCGGCCCTCTTGCAAATCTTCAAGATGGGTCCAAATGCCTGGAAGGGCCAAAGGTAATGACAGAAATACGATTGTTGAGTTTACCAAGCTCACGCTTTTCAAATAGGGTCACGCTTGCTTTTGAACGACTAAGCCCAGTCCAGGCCTGCATCAAGTTTTCACGTGGTGTAGGCAGGCCGGTCAAATACGTCCATGGCCCGATAGATATCGAGGTCTCCATTCCCAGCGGCTACCGGGAACATCTCGAATCCCTCCAGGAAACCCTTGGCGAAAAGAGAGCCCCCTACTTTGGACCTCTGGAATATCCTCAAGAAGCTAGGAGCCTGTGGGAGGGCTACCGATCACTCGAAGAATACGCTCGCGAAGTCTTTCCAGACGAGGAAGCCGCCAATGGCTTGACGTGGATGGACGACGACAAGGAGTTCCCCGAATACGCCGAGAGCACTGGGGATCCCGACGAGGATGGTGACGAGAGTAGTGTTGGAACCACGACGAATCTCACACCTTCTTGGACTCCAGGCATGCGGACACCGTTTAATCATCCCGAGGCGGATCGTGACAACTTCTTCGTCGGGAGTTGCTGAGTCTCGGCATTCCTCTTTCGCTTCCTCGGATGATTGGTGACTCCGTAGCATGCGCACATGCGAATACGAGTCCTTATCCGCCCAATCAAGTACAGCAAAAAGTGCATTTCAAGGTGTTTTTGGGGACTTTAGTACGACCGAAGCAAACATATTGGCGTTACACGGCATACAAAAGTTATCGACAAAATCCAAGGTCATCCGGTGTGATTCTACGATTACTATTGGAGGACACGAAGGTGACATTTGCTTGATGGCTGGCTGGCTGGCTGGATTCGGCTGCAACATCATATGCGTGGGGGAATTGTTTGTTTGTTCCTTGCAAAACCACAGCGTCGGCGTCTAGTGCACAGGTATTGCTTCCCTTTTCTGAGGCATCAGCGCTTGCGAACCAGTCTACATTTGAAATTCAGATATGAATCTGACGGTTTTTCAGATCTTATAATTCTTGAACATAGCAGAAGAAAAACCGTAGAGGTGAAGTAAAGTAAAGCACAATTGCTTGTTCGTTATATATCTATCAACAAGAAAAGAAAAAAACCCAGAGACCAGGTTGGCCACCTTTTTCCAAACTCCTACAAATCCAAAAAGTGTACAGAAGCAAAAATCAAATCGCTTGCGCTGTCCAACCAAATTTACTCCAGACCGACAATAGTCCCTCAGACAGGGTATCAAGCTAAACGACAAGAAAACAGAAAACCCAGGATGATGGAAAGAGCGATGAGGTGCCGGCCTCCTTGCTCGACAACGCCAGACCATGACCGACGCACGCTATGCTATATAGGGATTAATAAAAAAACATTAATGTCGAAGAACGTCAGAAAATTCGAGGATGTTCGGCAGCTAAGCATTGGGCCAACGCATACGCAGGCCCTCACTCCAGCGACCGTACAAGGCATCTGCTAGCATGCCAATGTGTTCGAGGCCAGTCTCGACCTTTCCTGGCATCTTGTCTTCCAAGATGGCGGTACGGAGGATTTTCTCGCGTTCGCTGTCAACAAAGGCGCTCTGGCGACGCATCGAGCGGGCTTGAGGAGCCATTTCAGACTTGTACGGTGAGGTTGGAGGTGTGATCTCCTTTTCGGTCACGAGGGACACCTTCTTGATTGAAGGGCTGCCACGAAGACTAGCAAGCTGCGACGCCGGCATGATCTGGGCTGAAAGTCTGGGATCTCTTTGAACTCGCTCAAAGATGGCCTTGAGCAATAACAATTCGCCTTCGGGGTCTGTTTCGTCCAAGACATTCCAAGCCTCCGCCATTCTGGCCAGAGCAGTCTGCTTGGGCCCAGGAGCTGTGGAGGCGTATAACTCTTGTAGTGCTGGATCGATGCATTTGACATAGGCGCGTCTTCCGAGAATGACTTCCTTTGTGTCCGGCATCATCACGGCAGCAGCAGGAGGCTGGTTCTCGGAATCCTCGACGGCTGTTTGTGACGAGCCAGAACTCGAGGGTCGAGCTCCGCCGGAGGGGACGCGCTTGAACTGACGCACCGTTGAAGCTCCATTTCCGAATGACATGTCGAGTCCCAGAGGCTGCTTTGCCTGAATCGATTGACGGCGAGTCGTGTTGTTAGAGCTTGAGCTTTGTTTGCTGACTCGGCGTGCAGTAGGAGTTGAGCCAGATACCTTGCGAGCTGTGGCGGAGAGATCAAGTTGACGAGCGGGAGAAGTGGGGTTTTGCTTTGGGTTGCGAATAGTGGCAGCGGGGTCGTACGAAGGCGACTCTCCCAGCGAAGCATCGAGGTTCTCCATGGCGGCGAATGCATCTTCGGCCTCGCTGTCCCAAGCAATCATGTGCGCAGGATCGCGTGGCTTGACGGTTTGAGAGTGGTAGTTTGCCGGTCTGACCGTGTCAAAGACCCAATCATCCTCTTCGGTTGGCGCGTGAAGCTCGTGCAAGGTCTGTTCGTAGTATCTCAGACGATCCTTCTTGTCGTTGGCGATGCGATTGCGGGCTCTGTCAACCAGCATCTTGAGAGAATCCACTCTTCCGGCGCGCTGGATGAATTTGTGCTTGAGAAGAGTCTTGGCGGTAGGTCGCGTGTCGGCATCCTTGTTCAGGCAGAGAGCAACAAATTCACGGAACTCCTTGGACCAAGTGCCACCTTCGAGTCTTGGGGCTCTTTCTTTGGGGATCAAGAACAGGACCTTCATGGGATGGACCTGACTGTGAGGGGGTTCGCCATTGGCGAGTTCCATGGCGGTGATGCCCAGACTCCAGATGTCTGCTTTGAAATCGTAGCCTGATTCTTGGATAACCTCAGGGGCCATCCAGAATGGAGTGCCGACAAAGGTCAGACGCTGTGACTGGATATTGGTCAGTTGGGCGGCAACACCAAAGTCGGCTATCTTGACTCTGCCCGAGCTGGACAGGAGAATATTAGCAGCCTTGATATCTCTGTGGATTTTGCCAGTGTTGTGCAGGTAGTCAAGGCCAAGCAGTAGTTCGCGCATGATGACGGCAATCTGAGCCTCGTTGATGGGGCCGGATTTGAGCTGGAAGGGTTAGAAAGTTGTTTTGTATAGGAACGTGTTGACATACCAAATCCAAGCACGAGCCTCCACCGAGGTATTCCATGACAATCCACAGCTTGGTGCCGCGCACAAAGCTGGCCTTGTATCGTGTTACGTGTTCGCTCAAGCATGTGCTCAGCAGAGAGATTTCTTGCTGGATTTCCTGAATGTCGTCGTCGCTGCCTTCGAGGTCAATCTGCGGGCGCGATGGTCAGCCAGTGCGAGGATGTGTTCAGGGGCAAGGGCGTGGGTACGTGTTTGATGGCGACCAGGTCGCCAGTGGCCTTCTCGACGGCCTTGTATACGACGCCGAAACTGCCACTGCCCAGCTCTTCCAGCATGTGATAGTCGTCGGCCATTGCGGCTTCTCCAAGAGTAGGATGCATTGTTGTGTTTGTTGTGCAGCAGCCTCGGTCTTGGGGGGCTCGGGGGTTGCGGCAGCAGCAGACAGAGAGAAGATGAGGATGGTGGTCGAGAGCGGAGCATGCATGCGAGTGGTTTGCGGCGGGCTTTTGTATCAGACTGCATGCCCGACGAGCAGCGAGAGGGTGGTGCTAGTCATGTCGCAGCTTGGGCACGCAGATGGCCCCCCGGACGCCAGCCACGCCAACCGCCCGCGTTGCCTGGCCAACCTCGGATGTGCTGCTGCCCTTCCATCGTCTATCCTCTGCTCTTCTAGAAGGCGCCTGCCGTGCACTCAATCTGATCGCCCGTGAGCCGCCTGCCTGCAGCGACTGTATCTTGACTGCACTCGCTGCCCGTCAGTCTGCCATGCGCCTGCTGCTCGTCGGCCTCTTCGTGTGCCCTCCTCGTCTGCACCCCCTTTGGGCCTCCAGAAATGCCGAATACCGCCTACGCACTGATAGTCCAATCTAACGTCGCAGCCAAGGACCTTCACACATGACGATTGTCTACCAACCATGGTACCAGCACCACCGCCAAAAGGTCAATGAGTCAAAGGGAGCCTCATCACCGCAGCAATCTTATTGTCGCCGTGCCCGTTGTTCGCCGCCTCCACCATCATAACGTTGGCTGCCAAAACACATTACTCGCTACCCGCCCAACCCTACACACCACCACACCACATGTCCTGTTATGACTCTCGACCATCTGCTCTCGCGCGTTTCCGTGACAGCGGCAGTCACTGCTCGACGCCTCCGTGTCTTGACTCTGTGAAAACAACACAGCTCCTGGCACTCTTTCTCCCGGCCGGTGTCATCAGGCCACCATCTATACCACGTACCCTTGACCGTTCCACAAGCTCATCCAGACAGGGTCCATTTCATTCCGTTCAGCACCACCAGACTCTCGACGTTATGAGCAGCCCCTGTCCTATCAGACGTTGTGGTATCATGCCATACGCCTTGTGACTCGCCCGACATGCTCTTGACTCGCTCGACATCAAGGTAATGTTGCAGCGGCCATTCGAGACAGGCAGACCTCGAAGACTGTTGCTATCTTGTTCCTTGATTTGCGCTGCGTCCAGCCCGAGATTGTCCCACCATCCCATAGAGTAGTCCTTGATTCTTGGCCAGTCACATGGTGCAAAACCGCCATCGTATCGGGCCGCCATAGCTCTCCACGTCTGAGGAGATTTGGGCCGCAACCATTGTACGACTATGAAGTCATGACTAAAGCACGAGCTGGCGGTCAGTCCTCACTTTTGACAGGCGACTAGGCTCCTGTTTACGAGATTAGTGCACAGAGATTTTTTCTCCCCTGTCCAGACTGTGGACACACGAACAGACAGCGGTGAAGTAAGGAGCGGATATAGGAGGGGTCGGTGTGTCTTTTTTTTTTTTTTTTTGAATCGACTAGTGAGCATGACGAGTGCAGGAGATCGACTTCGGTTATCGATGGTGCATAAATGAAACCGAACTTTATCCCAGCCCTGCAGTTCACGAAGGAGCAGCAAGATGCGCGCGAAGATAAGAATCTGACAGTGGTTGGTGTTATCCGAGATGGAAGCGTCAATGCTTTTTACAAGTGAGGCGGCCAGCGGGTTTCTGGTTCTTCTCGAAGTTTCAAAAGCTTCCAGTCCAAAGCTCAGACTTGATATGCGACCTTGAGTGAACCAAGCAAGCGGTAGAGAGTATCATCGTGTTTGTTCAGATAATACTCCGTACCCCGTGCTTGAAAGAACCAAGAAGGGTGCGAACGTCATGATGTCAGGGCTGTTTGACTGGACGGGACGTCCTCCGACAATCAAGAAACGAACAACTGGAGGTGTGGGGCGGGCAGGTGACGTGAAAGAACGAACCGTGGCCACCCTGTCGCCAGAAGAGACAAACTGCCGTGTTGCGCTCACATCATGGCGGTTGGAGGCGTACGTCTGTTCATCTCATCAGCATCACTGAGCTCTTGTAAAAGCATCATGAGCCTTCAGCACAACAACACGCCCCACGCAACTCCGATCCACAATGAATGAGGCTACCAACGGAGCTTCTCCAAAGCGCTCGCCTTCGACTAAGGAAAAGGTCAAGAGCTTGGGCCGTGAAACCAAAGCGAAGACCAAGAACCTATTACATCTCAATAAACACACTTTGATTCCCGAGGAAGAAGCTGCAGAGGGCCAAGACGACGATCCGTACGAAGAAATCCGTCGCGACCCAGCCTTTGACCCATCTCAACTGGTTTCGCAAAAGCCCAAACTCTCGACTCGCATCGCTGGCGGTCTTTCGAATGGTGTCAAGATCATCATCCACCCGCAAGATGCTGCCAAGAAGCTGGCCGCCTCGAAAGCAGCCACAAAGGACCGTCCCTATCTGTCCGAGGAAGCCGATAGGGAATTTCTCGATGCACACGAAAGTCTCTCGAGAGCGAAAACATCGGCTTCGCGCTCAAATGCATCTGGTGATCACGACGCGGTTGATGACCAGCATGAGCGTGTCCAAAGGATCGAAGGCTTACGACAGAGCAGAAAGGTAGCCTGGACATCGAGCCGCCACTTTAGACGTGCTCTCGTCTTCCCCAAACGCGAGTTTCCAAACCCCGCAAAGGAGGACTATACTTATGTCGACAGTCAAACTGGCGAGCGCCGTGTCAACTGGCTGGGTTGGCTGAAAGCGCGCCAACTCAATGCCATACAAAGCTTCGCCACGAATCGTTTGGGTCAGATAGATTACACGGGGCAGCCTCCATTCGATAGAGAGGCTTCATCACGCTTTGTAGAGCGCATTCTCATCGCCTCTTCGCCATGGCAAACCTTCTTCCTCTCACTCCGGAGTCTATACCTCTGGGAGAACCCGGCAGAATCAAGAAAGTGGCTGGCCATCTGGCTGTTCATCTGGTACCTCGACTACTGCATCACATTCATTCTGGCATACTGCGCTGTCACTGTGCTACAAAACAGATTCCAACGCAAGCAGGTTGAAGAGATGCGCGAGGCGTACACATCTACCCTTCAAAAGGGTAGTTCTGCTTACAAGTTCAGTGCGCTTCTTCAGCAGCACGGAGCAGACTGGATCGACCCTGTCATTGAGAGTGCTGGACCCAAGATACAGATGCAGTTGTCTGACATGGCCGATACGCTAGAGTCATTGAACAACTTTTACGACTGGCGCGATCCGAAACTCACTTGGGCCACCCTTTTCTTCTTCTTCGCGGCGGTTCTGCTCGGCATCTTTACACCCAGCGAATACTCTATCAAAATTGTGAGCATGTGTTGCATTACCATGTTCTTCGGATCCCGCTACGTTGCTCACTACCACCCCGAATACCGACATGTTGTCAACGCCTTCAATTACATCTTCTGGGGTCTTCCAAATGATGCGGATTGGTCAATGAAATATCTCAGGGAAAAGGCCCAAGAGACTAGAGCGGAGGTTATTGCAAAGCGAGTCCAAGAAGAGTGGAACAAGGACATCTCTCAACCAGGAGGAGCACTGACCGACGGTAGCATGGACGTTCCCACAGTCACCAGGACGGCATGGCCAGAAGACGATCACTTGTCGGATATTGAAGATGACGATGCTGCGAGCTTCCACACAACAGACTCTTCGACCAGCATTCTCGCTGGCCTCGACATCTTGTCATTCCGATGCTCTATGCGCAATGCACCTGGTCGTCTGGTAATCTTTTCGGATGGCCTTTATTACCAACGAACGTCTCCAGTTGCGTCGGTACGCAAAGAAGTCTGGCGCCGTCTATGGTCGGAGCTTGTCGAGATTGAAAAGACCGAACCCAAGACCGCCGGGTTAGTCAAGTCGGACGGCATTCGTCTTGCCTTTGCAGACGGAGTCGAGGTGAAGCTCGAGCATGTTCGTCAGCGCGACAAGGCCTTCAACTGCATCATTGGCTTCTCTGGCCTGCAATTCCAAATCGTTCTTCCCGGAGCTGCGACGGGAGCCGACCACGAGACTTTCGGACAAGATAACACGGAGTTTGGGTTCAAGAAGGGCTGAGTGATGACTTGAGAGAAGAATGGAGAATCGAAAAATCAGTGCTCACTAGGATACCACGTGCAAACAGTGCTTATTATCAGCTTCAACACATTCTCGAGAGAGCTTCAACGTATCGTGAGTTCATGTTGTGTGAATATGTAGTGTGCATACCGTGATCGAATAAGCCGGTCGAGTTGACCATAGCATAAAAGACTGATCGTCCATCTAGCGCCTAATCAGATTCGAGCAACTCTTCAGGGTAGAGAAAGAGATGAGCTAGCTCATGAGATACTGCCTCCGAAACGCCTCTGCGCACAACCGGCTGTGTTGCCCATCCTTGCAACAGGAAAAATAAGCAAAAAGCAAGACCAAACACTGGTTGTATGACCCAACGCCGAAATGCAATATAAGAATAAAGGATCATTCGCCCTTGCTAAGAAATGGTAGTCATGAAGGAAGAGCGCCTACGGTCGGCAGGTCGATTGGACCATCTGTGAAACCGCATTAGCATGTTGAATTTGTCAGGCATAGTGAGAAAGCAAGACTTGCATTCTGACTCTTCTGTCGTCGCCAGCAGAAGCGAATATGGCTGGATTGGTCGGATGCCAGGCAACCGAATTTACGGTGCCGGGAGGATGGGCTTCCAGTGCGACAACGAGTTGTCCAGTGTGTTTCCGCCAGATATAGACTCGTGAATCTAGTACTCGATTAGCAAACTTGAAGCACGTTGAGTTCGAGGCATTGTATCACCTTCACTGCCACTGATGACAAAGTTCTCGCCAGCACCACCAAAGGTACTTCTTATGACAAATTCACTTTGAGTCAGGCCAGTGTAGCGTTGCAAGACTTCGCCAGTGTCCGAGTCTAGGAGCACCAGACGACCTTCGTTCATGCTGACGAGCAGCGACTTGCCATCGTGGCTGAGGGTGGCACAGGTGAGCCTGTCCTCCATGACCCATTCCTGGAGTTTTAGACGTGTCTTGAAATCGTAGACGATGACGCGATTGTCGTTGCTAATAGCGACAAGGCGGGAACCATCAGCCGAGACTGTACAGTCATTGACGCGAAGACTTTGAGCATCATGACTGATCCACGAGTGCAGCAATGACTGGTCTGATAACTGGTAGAGGCCCAGAGGTCTTCTAGAATCCTGGGAACCAACGATGAAGCTCTGACCGTCTGGGGCCCAAGCAGCGGTTGTGACGGGATAGTGGAAATGGTCAACACCGCCAACACGAGTGCCTGTGCGGGCTTGATAGATTGCCAGCTCTCTTGCCTGGGAGCAGGCGAGGATGTATGTGTCGTCGGGACTCCAAGCAACATAGCAGACACCACACTCATTGTGAGGCTTTTGTTGGTTCAGACGGCAGATGGGCATCCATGAGGTGGTGTCGTAGATGATGACGGTATTGTCTTTGGAGGCGGTGGCCAGCATGGAGCCGTCGTGGGAGAATTCGAGATGCCAGACTTCGTCACCATGATGTTGCAACTCGTGGAAGATGTGTAGGGGGAATTGGTCGCGTTCACAGACGTGGTCGTGCAGTAGCGAGGGAGGCATGGTGGTGTTATGATATAGACACTGGTCGATATGTTGCTGCTGGACGTGGTCGAGGAGGACGGCGAGGCGGTGTTCGGGGATCATGACGGAGGGAGATATGGATTCTAGACTGGCGGTCAGTACGGCAGACAAGTGTGCTCGCAGGGTGGAGGAAGCGTACTCGACAGGTCAGACAACAGGTCCCGCCTTGAGTTGCCGTTGGCGCCGTCCCAGTGGGCCTGTTGCCTCAGGTCGTCTGCTCGGCGGCACATGATCAGGCTGGACAGAGTGTGCAGACGGGCGACATCGTGATGCAGCGGAGTCAGCTCTTGGCGGAGGACCATCAGAGCCTTTGAGAGCTGGCGCAGCTCGAGCAGCTCGAGGTACTTCTGTTGGCGGATCAGGAAGACCATGTCGTCTCTCTTTGCGCCCTCGCACAGCGGCAGGCCGTCGCGGGTGGCGTCGCCGAACAGTAAGGCTTCGGCCTCGTCCCAGTGGCCATCCTGGATGGCAGTGCGGAAGGCGGCGACGCTGGGGACCTCGAGTTCGTAGCCACTCTCCTGGCTCAGCTTGAGGGCGGTGGACTGGTAACCTAGGTCCGAGAGGCTCTGGATGATGATGCGCGTCACCTCTTGCCGGTTGTGGCCGTAGAAGTCGTTGGCGGCATGCTTGTCCGAAGCACCATTCGACGTGTGGTTGGACCGGCCGTCTTGGTCGTGCTGGGGCTGGAGGTGCATCCTGCTTCTTTTGTGGGCGGCCTCTGCCTCTGGCGGCGACGCACTGCGCGGGCGCTTGGCGGCCAACAATGCAGCCACGGTTCAGGACGAGTCCAGGATGCCCGTCGTGGTCACGCAAATACCACGGCGTCGGAAGATGGTCTTAGTGGTAATAGTAGCAGTAGCTATTGATGGTCAGTTGGTTTGACATTGATGCTCAAGCCTCCCCCACTCCCGCACCGAAGGTCAAGCACAAGCTCACGCCCATGACGTGCCTCTTCACATGTCACCGCATCGACCTCTGCTTCTTGCCCACCATCTACAGTGCATCTACCTACGCCTTCTCTCACAACTTTTACCATCTGATGTTGCCATAGTATCCAAAATCATGTAGCCTCGTTGAGAATCATCATAGTCTTTGCCATATCAGTACATGCTCTCCATCTCTAGTCCTGCACTGCATCACCACCACCCCTGAACCAGTCCGATCCTAAACTGATCTCGCTACACGCAGAATTGGCAGCAACTGTAGACACTCGATTCTCGCAACATTCCCACGTCGCCCCAGAGCCATCAGCTTCCCGCATGATATATTTGTACTCGAAACGCGTGCCCTCGGCAATCGGAATTCTAGCGCCAAATGTTGGAACTCCTGCACTCTGCGGGTTCGTGACCGACATTGACACTGCTTGCGTTGGAGACCAGTTGCCCAGTTCGGGGATACTTCCAACAAGGACAATGTCCTCTGGACCGTTGTCGAACGAGCCAGTGACTTCAAAAATTGCCGTAGCATCGCGTGAAGTACATGCCTCTGCCTCGACCTCGAGCGAGACACTACCGTTGCTGGCCATGTTGCAGTCACCGTGTGCGTGCTGCTGATACATGACTTCCTGCGGATTAATCTCACAGCTGAGTGATGATGTCGAATTGCTCATGTGTGTTTTTGCGGTTGCAAACATTTCTTTCTTGGTCCTGTCGTTGCTTTAGCGCCATGCCTTTCTCTCTTGTATCAATCATAACTCACGTTGCGTCGGTAAAGTTCTGCTGGATTGCAAGACTGAAATTTCCAATACTAAAGTAGGGAAAGAGCTGGAACCGAAAGTCGCTGGCTCCGCAAGCTATCCATTTGCCTGTAGGTACAGCCATGCTGTAAGGTTCCGATTCAAGCCATGAATTGTCTCCCCAGGATGTTTGGCAAGTCGTCGATGAGTCGTCTCCACCGTTGGAAGATGTCACATCGAACTGGATACGATAGTAGTTTGTTTGACCGGCAGGGTTGCCTATCGGCTGATGGGTGTTCAAATTCTTGATAACCAGAGGTGAATATGCTGCCGAAAGAGAGCAGAAAGCCGCAATAGAAGCCACGGTCTTCCACATGATCGCAAGACACGAGACGAGACAACAAGGACAATGGTATTGGGAAATTGACAAGGAGAAGAGAAAGAGAGAGGGCAAGAACTTGACTTGATGTAGCACCTACCTTCTTATGAGATCGACTCGCATGTGTTTCGTCAGAGGTGCAATAGAGATCCTCCTGCCGATCCTCTTCATTACACGCGCAGATGCACAGAGACGGCACGGCAACAGAGAAAAGATGGCCGCAAACTCAACAATCCAGTGTTTCACGGACCATGTTGCGCTCCGGATGTGCAGGAGTCAGGAACTTGTCAACTTTTTCCATGCCGTGCTGCATGAACGCTCGAGCCCTCGAGCCGTCTACGGTCCGGACGGCCACAGCCGCCGTGTGCATGACTTGCAAGACTTTACTCGAGTACATTCGAGTCCACATTCGAGCATCCAGCTTGCTTGATGCCCAAGTCTGGTTTCAGTTGTCGAGCCCCGTTCATCTTGATGTTCGAACTCCACATTGACTTGACCTGACCAGATATCTCCCCACTCAATTTCCAATTCCACGTCGATCATTGGCAGTGGTACTCGAAAGGCAGACTGCATTGGTCTATTGATGTGCCTAATGAATTGGATGCTGCACCCCAGGTCGTGTAACAATGGCGTTCCAAGTATAGCTACCGCCTACCACCACAACCTTGTATTCATGCCCATTCTGCTCGCAACATGATGGTGAACCGCATGTGAGGAATGCATCACGATCATTTGGAATTCTCTCGCACTTGTCACTCATACCCAACCAGGCAAGGCTTCACGAGATAAATCAGACAGAGATGCAGACAGAAATAGAAATCACCGGAGACTAAAGCGCCTGGAGCACATGGAGCACCGCTCTCCTGACGAGCACCGCTTGCTATACCGACCAGTAGCCAAGCTAGCGGCAAGTCGAAGGTATCGTGACACTATAGGTGCTGTGAGGTCGCTCTAGCCGCGGGGACAGAGAAATGCTTGCTCCTCTGGGTATCGCCAACTGTTCATGCTCTACCGCCAAACAGCAACGTGATGCTTCATAGCAGTTGTACCCTACGCCTTACCGCTTAGACTTACAAGAGAAGGCATCGCGAGAACGAACAACGATAGAGGGTGAATCTGACCGAAGCAGACCTATCATTCCGCCCATATTTCTAAAGATTCGCACCGCGTGTCTTGTGTCAACCACCATTCGCTGCTCCAACAAACCGACACCAAGGCAGTGCGTGAGACAGCGGTACCAGACATAGCGGCCGCGATAGCAATCCAATCTTCCATTTATGTCTCCAGATGTCAGGGTGCCCTTGAACCAGTGACTTCCAGCCGCGCTAACTCATTCTGGCTAGCTTGAGAAATGCGAGAAAGCAATGCACATCGAGGAGCGAGAGGTAAGTGACAAGATGTGCTCTCGCTGTTACAATTGAACGTTATTAAAATAGAGACTCGATTTTGCCATCCTGCTCTTCTTTCATGATTATCTATGTAAATCACTGTCACGATAGCTAGTACACCATGGCTGGTCTGGAGATGGACAAGGTTAACAGAACCGATGGCTTCTCGGAGGTCATACATCTAAAAGCTGTCTCAAATATATTGTACAAGGGTCCTTCTATTTTTCGTCGCCTATGCCTTGCCAAGCTGCTTCTCGAGCGCTGCAATCTTCTCCTGCTCAATCTTTTCCTCTTCCTCCTTCTTGCGTTGAGTTTCGATGGCGAGCTGGTCAGGACGTCTGATGGCAATGTCCTTGGGACGGAAATCGCTGAACATTTGCTTGAGCACCTTTTCAATGACCCAGCAGCCACAGTAGTCGAGGATCATGATAGTCGTCATGGTAATCTTGAACTCGGTAGTGAAGGGAACAAGCTTTAGCTGCTCGTTGATCTCGGGAACAAACTCGGTTGCGCAAGAGAATGCGACGGCAGTGACCATGACGATACCATAGTACATGCCCTTGTTCTCCTTGATCGACTCGCGGAAAGGACGGCCCTGGTAGTTGATGGCAAAGGTGGAGATTTGCTGAATCAGCTGCAGGAGGTAGATGGCAGAGTTGAGGAGCGAGGGCTCGAATTCACCCTCGAGATCAATGTCGGCCTTTTTGGGCTCGGTGCGTTGTACATATCTGGAAATGTAGATGAGGGTGACAATGTGGACGGCGAATTGTCCCAAGACGGAGCCAATAATGTATGGGTTGAAGATGTTGGGCTGGGGTCTCTCCTTGGAAAGTGTTTCGACGGTCTGGAGAATGTGTTAGCATTGATCGAGAGATGTCGAGGAGATGTAAGCATACCTTGGCGCGAGAAATGGAGAGGAAGCAGACACTCATGAGCATACCACTAATCGTGACCTGACCATCACCAAACTTGATACCGTCAAGGTACAAGACACTCAAACTGTACGCAGAGATCAGACAGTTCAGAGCCAGGATCTTGTACATCTGAATTGTGGCGACAAGAGTGCAACGGCCCTGGCGGATGATGTTGGGGATGGCAACAACGTTGGCCAGCTTACTGGTGAAGGGAGCAGCGACCGAGGCATCACCAAGCTTGATGGTAGGAGGTTCATCGTCGGTAAGAGCGTCTTCCATCATGGAGATTGACATCTTTTCGGCCATGGCACTTGCAGCGTTTTGAGCCTTTTGTCTGCGCTGCTCTTGAACAGTCAGAGGTGCTGCGGTCTCACCATCCTTGGCAGTAGCGGTAGCAACCTCGGCCTTGTGTTTGGCTTCAGTGACGGCCTTGAGAACGTCGCTGGTGGTGCCCTTGTTGGTGGCTTCGCGCTCCATGGCTGTGTCGTAGTGGGGGTTGCCAGGACCGGGAGGATAGAGGTGGGCAATATGGACAGGGACAGGTGGGTTAGGCTGGTTGAAGCGCTTCATCATGGCACATTGCTTTTCGTAGACGTCCTTCATCTTGGTCTCTCTAAAGTTTTGGGCAATCTTCTTGAGATCGTCCTCGGTTCCGTTGAGAAGGGCAACACCAATGTGAGCTTGCTTGAGGGCACCGACATCGTTAGTACCATCACCAGCCATTAGAGTGACATAACCGGCGTCTCTGAGTCCAAGCAGGATTTCTTCCTTTTGCTTGGGCGAAACACGAGCGTATACCCAAGTGTGACGGATGATTTCCTTGAGAGCGTTCTGACCGGTAAATTTGGAGAGAGCATATCCGGTGACACAGAGATCCTTGGTCTTGATGATTTCGGGGTCAATGGGCTCAGCCGGGTTCACAGGGATACTGATCTTGTCGTCAATGCTTCTCCACACAAGATTCTTGCCAGAGTTGTCGTGTTCGGGAGCGTCAAGAATAAGGGTCTCGCGGTCGACAATCTCGACCTTTCTGGCAACATGGATGGCTGTCAGAGGGTTGTCACCAGTAATCATGATGCAACGGTGACTGCTCTCATTCAGCATGCGAACAGCCTTGATGGCATCGTCCTTGAGGGGGCATTGCAGAACAAGGAAACCGGCGAACTGCAAGTCACACTCGGCATCCTCACGCTTCATGTCGTTGATCTTGTTTTGACCAATCTCGTCGTTGGTGGAGATGAACTTGTAGGCAAGAGCGAGAACACGAGCACCATTTCTCGAAAAGTACTTGAATGTCTCTTCGTACTTGGGAGGAACGTCGACGAGCATGTTTCTGATGGTTTCTGGTGCTCCCTTGACACCAACAAAGGTGCTTCTGGTCTTCTTTCCAGAATCGCGTTGAGTGGTGACTACAGTAGCGACAGAGCTCTGACGCTTGAGTGTAGAGGAGAACTGGAATCTACGCTTGATCTGAACCAAGTCGGCGACGGACTGGCCAGTGCCCTTTGCGGCAACAGCAGTCTTGCTAGTCAGGGTATCGTTGCGACCAACAGTCCAGCCAAGAGAGGCAAGAGTGGCCTTTTCCATGGGCTCACCAACAACGTCGCCATCCTCGAGCTTGACAAGAGCATGGGCGGTGGCGAGTACCAAGGTGGTGCAAACACCGGTATCATTGAGAGGTACGAGTTGAGTCTGGGCACCATCGGCCTCGGCGAGTGCGCCCTCTTGACCAAGAGTCAGACCAGCGACACCATCAACGACTAGGTCTTCTCCAGTCAAGGTTCCAGTCTTGTCAAAGCAGGCAATGTCGACACGGCCAGCGAAGGGAATGCGGAAAGGTTCTGTGCAGAAGATGGCGTACTTGCTGAGGGCAGCAAGAGAAGTGTTGACGGCCAAACTCAATTCCATGGGCAGCTCTGGGGGCACGACGCTTGTGACGATGAGGACACAGTCCAGCAAGAGCTTGGAGCGCTTCCTGTCCTTGGCGACACCCTCGGTCCAGACATACCACGAAGCGGCAATGGCAAAGACGGTGAGGAACAGAATGAAGAGCAAGGCTTCGACGTTGTTGGCCGATACACGCTCGGTGGAGTAAATCATGGTGCGAACGAGACTGCCTTGACTGGTCTCGAAACCGGTTCTGACAACAATAGCCATGGCCCCATTGTCAGGAGCTGCAGGGACGCCCGAGACGACGGGGTGAATCTTGTCCGAATCGTCAGAGCCAGTGTTGCCGTGGGTAACTTGGAGGACCTTGGTGCCGCCGTACAAGAAGGCGAGCTTGTCGATGCCTTCGGGTTCAATGCGAGCATCAGAGGGGCGGAGCTGGACGGAGTCCTTGAGAACAGGGGTACTTTCTCCAGAAAGCATGGCCTCGTTGACGATTGCAGAGCCTTCAACCAAGAGCATATCGCATGCGACACCACTGTCCTCCTTGGTACGGCCAACCGAGACAAGATCACCAGGTAGAAGAGCGTCGCTCTGGACTTCGATCCACTTCTTTTCTCTGTAGACCCAGATGTCATATGGCTTGATGCTCATGCCGCGGAACTCGGTCAGGGTGCGCTGTCTCTGCCAGACGACAGTGCTCTCGAAAACGACCAGCATGAAGAGGGTGAAGAGGGAGTAGTACCAGTATTCGTCAAGCATCCAGAGACCGACACAAAAGATTTGGAAGACGAAGAAGGGGGCGACGGCGTGCTCCTTGAATAGCTCTGTAAAGGAGGGGACGGGAATGTCAAAGGTGTTGGAACCATAGTATTGCTGGAGACGGGCGACTTCTTTTGCGGTGGTCAGACCCTTTGACTTTTGGAATTCGCCAATGGTGGGCTTGACTTGTTGGTCCAGAGGGTAGGAGAGCGGGGCAAAGGAGCCATTCTCTTGCGAATACAGGAAACGACGCTTTTGGAAGAGAAAGGAGATGTTGGTCTTGCCGTCGACATTCTCGCGCTCGATGGGGCAGATGTCGGCAGAGCCAGCATTTTCGGCAGGAAGGACCTTGATCAGACCAGCGCTGCGGACGTCGGAAGCGCGGGTGGTGGTGAAGAGGGAGCGGACATTGATGTTCCAGAAGGTGGAGAGCCAGAAGAGAGACTGGATGGTCACGATGCTGCCAGACCAGACAAAGGTCCACTCTTGGCCGTTGAAGTGTTTCTCGTAGCGTTCCTCGGACAGGTAGAAGGCGAAAAAGACGGGCCAGACGATCAGGAAGGGCCAGACATAGGTGTGCAATGCGAGAGGCAGCGGGTTGTGGAGCGAGGCAGACTTGACGTGGGCATTATCCACGAGCGGCGCCCTGGAGAGAGACATGGGGTCAGCAAGAGGCACGAAGGACGGTGAGGTGAGGAGGGACACACATGATGGCGGATGTCGAGCGATATGGTCGAGTTGTGTCTACACGTCGCCTCTTGGAAGCATCGAAGGCTCAAGAAGTTCAAGCAGCCGTGTTGGTCAAAAGTCGTGGCCGCGGCTTATCAGCTTATCGCGGCGCGGGACAACAAGCAGCTGCGCGAGGCAGTGAGCAATAATTTATCTCGTCCTCCCTGTCTGTGCCCACCACAAGTCACGCACACGACACGCACCATGGCCGACGCAGCCCCAGAAGAGCCCAAGATCTCAAAGCGCGCTGCCGAAAAGGCGGCCAAGAAGGCTGCTGCAAAGGCAGCAAAGGAAAAGCACAAGGAAGCCGCTCCTCCCAAACAGCAGCAATCCGCAGCCGCCCCCGCCGCTCCCGCCGACCCCAATGCCAACTTCAAGCAAGGCTGGCTAAAGGGCGTCTACAATGAAAAGCCCGTCGAGGACGTCCAGACCCGTTTCCCGCCCGAGCCCAATGGCTACCTGCACATCGGCCACGCAAAGGCCATCACCGTCAACTTTGGTTTCGCCAGAGCCTATGGCGGCAAGTGCAACCTGCGCTTCGACGACACCAACCCTGCTAAGGAGGAGGAACGCTACTTTACCAGCATCAAGGACATGGTCAGCTGGCTTGGTTTTGAGCCCGCCAACATCACCTACAGCAGCGATAACTTCGATGAGCTGTACCGCCTGGCCGAGGAGCTCATCAACCGCAACAAGGCCTATGTCTGCCATTGTACTGCCGAAGAGATTCAAAAGGGAAGAGGAGGCTCTGATCATGGCCCACGCTCCGTCTGCAGTCACTGGAGCAGACCCGTCGCCGAGTCTCTGCAGAAGTTCCGCGCCATGAGGGACGGCAAGTACAAGGCTGGCCAGGCTCTTTTGCGCATGAAACAGTATCTCGGCACCAACCCTGACGACTACGCCGTCACCGACCAAGACTCGCCCGAGACGAAAAAGGAAAAGGCAAAGCTAAAGACGCTGGCCGAGAATCCCTCCATGTGGGACGTCGCCGCCTACAGAGTCAAGGACCAAAACTACCACCACCGTACCGGCCACAAGTGGAGAATCTACCCCACCTACGAATTCACCCACTGTTTGTGCGATAGCTTCGAGGGCATCACCCATTCCTTGTGCACCGTCGAGTTCGAGACTCTCCGCCCTGCTTACAACTGGCTCCTAGAGGCCCTTGATCACAAGCTTCCCGCTTCCGAAGAAAAGGGTCCCATGCAGCGCGAGTATGGCAGACTCAATGTCGAGGGCACCATTCTCTCCAAGCGTAGAATCCAAATGCTGGTCGAAGGAGTCAACGCCGGTGGTCAGCAGCCCTCTGAAGAAGAGGAACTTGCTGGAGCTGCAGATGAGCTTCAAATCGCAGAGACTGGCGAAGAAGAAGCCGGTGCCGAGACTGCCGTATCCAAGCCTGTCGCAGGCTCCCAGACCATTCCTCCTGTTGTCCGTGGCTGGGACGATCCCCGTCTCTTTACCCTTGTCGCGCTTCGTCGTCGTGGTGTCCCTCCTGGTGCTCTGAAGAAGTTTGTCCTGGACCTTGGTGTGACAAAAGCCAATGCCGACACCAAGATGCACATGCTGGACGCCTCGATTCGCACCTACCTCGAGCGTACTGTGCCACGTCTGATTGTTGTTCTCGATCCCATCAAGGTTGTCATCGACAATCTTGCCGAAGACTACCTCGAGGAGCGTGAGGTACCTTTCGACCCCAAGGATAAGGAGAAGGGCATGCACAAGCTTCCCTTCACCAAGACCATCTACATTGACCGCGATGACTTCCGCGAGGTCGACGACCCAGACTTCTTCCGTCTTGCCCCCGGCAAGTCTGTCGGTCTACTCTATGCCGAGCACCCTCTCCGCTGCACATCATTCACAAAGGGCGACGACGGCAAGGTCAATGAGATTCGTGCCGAATATGGTGCCGAAGTACCCGCAGGCAAGGCCCGCATCCACTGGATTGGTGAGTCTGCGGCTCACAAATCGCCAATTAAGGCCGAGGCTCGTATCTTCAACTCTCTATTCAAGAATCCTCGCCCCAACGAGCTCGACTGGAAGAAGGGTGGCTACTATGACAACGTCAACCCCGATAGCGAGATTGTGCACAAGAATGCCATGATTGAGGCTGGCTTCTTTGACATTCAACAGCGTGCACCTTGGCCCAAGGAGGAGGGCGAAGCCAAGGGCAACACCGGCCCTGAGGCTGTGCGTTTCCAGGGTTTGCGCACCGCATACTTCTGTGTCGACAAGGATAGCTCGGCTGAAAACATCATTCTGAACCGCATTGTCAGCTTGAAGGAGGACACTAGCAAGAAATAAGGAGTAATGTCATTTAGGAAGAGTTCAAAGCGAAGCATGAGGATGGCGCACGGGAGGGTCATGTTATGAGAATCACGACGAGGGTTGGCAAGAAAGTCTTTCAGAAATAACCAAAATACTTCATCTTCCCAGTTTTGTGCTCTCCACGATTCCCCCTGTCAAGATGGACAAGTGTGCCTCGTTTTCACCAACTTTCTTCATGGCCTAGACGATTGTACTCGCAACGCGCCATGCCGTTGTCCTATCTCTCTGCAACGCTCTTTCGTCCTGAAGAAGGCCGTCTTGGGGAAGCCAGAAGCTTTCCAATTGGGCAAACTTTTGATGAAGTTTCGTGCAGCTGAAGGACTTGCAAGTATTCTCATTCACACCCTTAGTGCTATGTAGACATGCAAGGCGATTGGTCTCGGATGGATCTGTAACGCATCTAAGGGTCTCGCCCGACGTGGTATTCAGGTACAGCAGGTCACAGCTCGGAAACGTAAGCGGCAGAAACAGTCGGATTTTGTCATCTCTTGTACATAAACTCATTTGCTCATCAAAACGTCAGATCCTCTACTCATCGTCACCAAGCCTGACATTGCCCCAGCCATTTCCATCACCATGAGTAGCCTTCTTGTCGTCACAGTATAGGTGCACCCACCAAGAATAGGCACCCGTGAATAGACCTCCGCCGACAGTGTTGCCCAAGGTAATGGGAATCAGGCATTTCCAAATGAACATGCCCGCCGACATGGGTGAGCCGAGGAACATGGCAGTAGAGCCGAGATACATGTACTCCACTGTGTGTGGGCACTTTGCCGCGGTCGAAATGAAGAAGGGCAAATGCAAGGCCAGGGCCTTGCTAATGCCGTCTTGGTTTTGCGTACCCAGCATCATAGAAAATGTTACCAGCCAACCGCAGAGGATGGAGCGAAGAAAGATGATGTGCCATTGTGATTCAATGATGTCTTCAGAGATCATCGAGATGGTACCACTTTTGAAGGGGTCTTCACTCAGAATCTCGGTGAGCTGAGTAAAGAGGCCAGCAAAGATGAGCGAGCCGAGGAGATTTCCAAGCCAGGATGCTATACCGCCACGTATGTATTGAGTCGGGGATCCCTTTCGCTCGAGAGCAGTCATTACGAACCTGAGTATTAAATTAGATTGGGTAGTTTTCATGAAGGACCAGAACTCACCACATGGGATATCCAGTGTACAACTCAGCTCCCACAAGATAGACCAGGACAAGGCCAATGGGGAACGTAATGCCCTGCAAGATACGTGGCAGCCCAGGGTTGGTCTCTGACAAGCCCGGAGTACCAGTGACCAGAGTGAGGGAGAGCAGGCCTCCTGCCGACATCAGTAGGGCGCCATAGATGTTTTTGAGAAATGTCAATTGCAAGTCTTCTTCGAGATGGTGGACGCCAGTCTCGAGTGTCTTTTCAGCCGCCTCTTTAGGTTGCAATGCTCCTGTAGACATTTGACGTTTCGGTTCAATTGTTTGGTTGTGAGTTTTGTGGGACAGCTTGGCTGATGTCTAAGAAAAGGAGCTGCTCAAACACGAGGTGAGGAGGGCGTAGTCTAGAGAAGCTCCAGTCAATGACGCAGTTCAAAGATGATCAGTTGATATTTCAGAGATCCATGATCTTATCTGATCCAATTTCTTCAAACGGTTCTTGAATATCCTCAGACCATTTTCCACCGCCAGACGCGTCTGACGTACGCATGAGCGGACGTGACGTGTTTACAGCTGGAGAAATTGACGTATGAGTTTCGAAATCCTCAGCGAGTCCACACGAAGCTACTAGAAACACTATCAGAGAGTCGAGATGAAATGGCGGCATGACTAGACAAGGCTACTTTGGAAGTATACATTTGAAACTTCGAGAGCAGCCTAGCACGATGGACAAATTCTGAAGAAAACGTCGTGAACATCAAGGTGTGCCACGAAGCAAAGGAAACAACCTACCCCACAAAGTGCACTGTCAGGGCCGCTTTCGGGCGTGACCGGGCGTCAAAGCCACCGGCCCCACGATCCAAGATCCTCCAAACATGCTGGCCCTGACTTGCCGCTTGTAACCACCGCTCTTACAAGGCCCCTCGAGTCTAATCCCTATTGAAACATGCCGAAACAAGACACCGAAACTTTGCATAGAGTCGGAAAGAATGTGCGGCAAAGGACTGTGTGAGAGCAAGGAGAACAATCTCGTTTTGGTCGGACAGATGGGCATGAGAGATGGCGTGACATCTTGTCATGTTGGCGGAATCATTGCTCCACGGGCCATGTCCGAGTGGGGCCCTCGTTGGAATGGTATGATTCAGGCAGTCTTTGCGCCATATGAGGCAGCCACTGCATGTGATACTCTTAGATTCATCAAGGTGGTGTCGGGGTATAAAAGGACGGGCTCCGCTGTTACAGAAGATTCGAGGGTATCTTGAACACTTGCATCGGATCCACAGCCACTTTTTGTTGTTTGACCAACTAGAAATTTTATGTGAGTGTTGCCTTGTATGCTGTTGTTGTTGCTGCCCACAAAACTGACAAAGGACTCAAAGATCACTTCTATCAAAACTACGAGCACCATGACATCTCCCTCAGCAGCGCTTATGCAAAGCATCCGCTCAGGAGCCACTCACTTCAACACCATGAGTCCCAAAGACCGTGTTAAGCTCATCGGAATCATGGGATACTGTACACTTGCCTTTAGTGCGCCATTTGCCGGAGCAGCAGAGATGAGCAGACGTACACGGGACGATACCACATATGCAAAGATGTGAGTGCTCGACTAGAGCAAGAGCAGATATACAGTCAGACTGATCAGTTTCCCAGGCGACCTCTCAGCTACAGGGATTGTCTTGCATATGGTTCTCGCCTCGAAGACTATGCTGGTCTTGGTCGCAGGTCTTGAGAGCAAGGAGCACAAAGGTCGCACACGAGATTATGGTCGCATTCGAGGACATGGCGTTTTGAGAACTAGCCTGGCACGGCTTTGCATGGACACTGGGCGCTGAAGCATAGGTTAAGGAACGAGAAGAGTGATGTTTTTTGTTACTCATGATATCCAGGAATGAAAAGGGAGACCCTTGTGGTCGGCGCAACATTGAGTAAGAATTGTCATCGTGGTGCTCTCGGGTGATATGATTTTGTATAGAGATATGAACAAGGTAGCAGGAGATTCAATGCGGACAGCAGACACTTACGGCGTGATGACTACCACCGAGAGAGAGGTTGGCGGCCGGGCTTCAAACGATCAATCTTGGGTGAAGACTTTCGAGGTCCGAGAACTTCGCCTTGATGTTGATATTGATTAACAAACACAAGTGACCCATTAAGTGAATGTTCTGGGGCCTAACGCTCTTCAAGCCTCCTTGGGATCGTCTTTGAGGCCTTGAAAATGTTCAACAAGCCATCGATCGATGACAGTAATGGGTACAAGTGGCTGTCATTGTGTAGCCGGATTGTCTAGAATTGAAGGATTTGTTACCAAGAAATCGATGTCGGCAGTATCGCCTTCTTGTTCGTCGAATGGAGTAAAGGTTGGAAATCGACCACAATAATTCGAAACAATTTATCGTGCAGCATCTTTTGTGGTGGCGACTGTCTGGCTACTGGCGGTGCTGCGGCTAGCATTCCTGCTGGAGTCGCTGCAGCATTCCCTCACGCCAGCAAGTTTGAAGCCTACATTCACCCAAACACTGGCCACGGCATCAACTTCCACTACAATGGTAAGCAGTCGTCTCATCAGATAGATGCACGAAGGTTTGATTTGATTACTGAGTTTTATGGAAGGTGTATGATGCTGAGTGGTCGTCAGGGCGCGAGCATCTGTGAGCAACGCTTGGGAATTGTAGTTGGGCATGACAAGTTTTGGGCACGGCGAATGATTGAGCAGAGGCGACAGACTTGGTTTGTAATTAGCTGAAGCGATCACCCTTTTTGCTCCTGTATGGTGCAGAGCTCTCGAAGGGACTGTGACCGGCACTCTCGGCGGCGTGACCCGAGGCTGGTGACATATCTTCGGTGGCTTCTTTGCTCGGGTTTGCGTGGCTGTCTTGCTTCTGAGGAGGAACGGGGTAGCGGTTCTGGAGTTCGCGCATTTCCATGCGTCTCTTGTTGTCTGCTTCGGCGCGCTCGGCGCGATCCTTGTTGATGCTCTTCTTGGCAAAGTAGTATGCACCGCCGCCTGCGACGATGAGGACACCCCAGCCGTAGCTGCGAGGAGAGGTCTTGTCAGAGAGGTTGTGAAGTGACTTGAACTTTTGTTGCTGGAGCGTACCCGACAGATCTGACCTGTGGGGCAATTTAGCGATCTGAGGCGTGCGGCACAGCTTTGGGGAGCTTACAGTGTTCATGGTTGGTGTATGGGTGTTTGACTGGCAGTTGCAAGGAGAGTGGACGGTCACAAAGCAAAAGGTGTGCAAGAGCAGAAGAATCGGGCAAAGTCGTGGCAGACAAATGGTTGCATCACGCGAGATTCACCTTGAGGGCAGCCGCAGCCGCACCTCTCCTACCAAACAAGCAGTCGCAGCCGGCCCTTTCCATCCATATGCCTGCTTACATGACTGCCTCGTTCATGCACACCGAGTGAACCTCACAAGATCATTACTATCACTATCACAAGCCGGCTTCCATCCCTGCCGTCGCAAACAATGCCCGGTGTTAGCGGAAACAAGCGCCTTTGACTTCACCAAAGCTTCAACTCCGCCTTGTGAAGCATTCCGTCATGCACAAACTCTAGGCTACACCACGTGAAGTCGATAACCTAGTGCCGTCCCCCAAAACACACCGTCTAGCCATCCGAACACCAAATCCTCTCCTCTACACACGTCCGCCATGCCGCCCAAACGTAAGGCCGCCGCCGCGACCGCCTCTCGCCCATCCAAGCGTGTGGCGTCGGGTGTCAACACTCCCGTCAGCATGGGCAGCAGCGACGACGAATACATGTCCGACGACCCGGACGACTACACGCCTCAGAACGACGACTATGAAGAGACCGTCAAGAAGTTCCATCCGTCCTCGTACCGCTCCAAGAACACAAGGCCGCTGCAATCCGATCAAGCCACCCGTCTCTTTCGCAGCGACAAGGAACTCTCCGCCCTTGAACTGAAGCCCGACCACGCCGTGCGCCCCCTCTGGCTCGATCCTGAAAAGGGAAGAATCGTTGTCGAAACCTTCTCTCCCTCCTTCAAACAGGCTCAGAATTTCCTAATCAACATTGCCGAGCCCCAATCGCGAACCACAAACGTCCACGAATACACCATTACCGGCCACAGTCTGTTTGCCGCCGTCTCGGTCGGCCTCACCACTGACGATATTATACGCCAACTCGAGGTCTTCTCAAAAACAAAGCTTCCCGACAGTCTAAAAGAATTCATCTTCACTTCTACTCAGTCATATGGAAAAATCCGTCTGGTCCTGAAGCACAACAGATATTACATTGAAAGTCAAGATGCTTCTGTCCTGCAAATGCTTTTGCGCGATCCCGTCGTTGGTCCGGCCAGAATTCATGAAACCGACGAATTGATTCAGGAAAAGGCTCCCCAGTTAGGAGGTCTGGTCATTCCAGGAACAAAGGATGCTGCTGGCGTCAAGCAAGCCGAAGCTCAAGCACAGAGAAAGGCTGCCAAAAAGGACGATGACGATGACGATGAAGACGAGGATGAGAAAAAGGACGAAGCAGAACAAGACATGACAGCCTACCTCAGAGACGAAGACGATGATGACGAGGGTGATGAAGTCCATTCATTCGAAATTGACGGTGAAAAAATTCAAGCTGTCCAACAACAATGCAATGTTACTCTGAGATTACCTCTGACAAACGAGTACGACTTCCGAAACGACGACATCAATGCAAACCTCGACATTGATTTGCGGCCCATGGCCCAAATCAGATATTATCAGGAGCATGCTCTGAGCAAAATGTTTGGTAATGGTCGTGCCAGAAGTGGAATCATTGTTCTACCTTGCGGCGCCGGCAAGACTCTGGTCGGCATCACTGCCGCCTGTACGGTCAAAAAATCTGCCATTGTCCTGTGCACTTCCGCCATGAGTGCTTATCAGTGGAAGAATGAATTCTTGAAATGGTCGAACATTAATCCGGATGACATTGCCATCTTTACTTCGGGCGAAAAAGAAAAACTCAATCAACGCGCAGGCATCATCGTTTGCACATACAGTATGGTCACTCAAAACACTCGAAGAGCACACGACAGTCAGCAGGTCATGGACTTTATTCAAAATCGAGAGTGGGGATTGATGGTTCTTGATGAAGTTCACGTCGTGCCTGCCGAAATGTTTCGACGTGTCACTTCAAAGATCAGGTCGCACTCAAAACTTGGACTGACTGCCACACTGTTACGAGAAGACGACAAAATCAAGGACTTGAACTTTCTCATCGGTCCCAAATTGTATGAGGCCAACTGGCTGCAATTGTCGGAAGAAGGCCACATTGCTCGTGTCCAATGCGCCGAAGTCTGGTGTCCCATGACGACCGAGTTTTATGGCGAATATCTCAAGGCTCGCACTACCAACAAGCGCTCCCTGCTCTCCACTATGAACCCTAGGAAATTCCAGGCCTGTCAATTCTTGATAGACTATCACGAGAAAAGAGGAGACAAGATTATCGTCTTTTCTGACAACGTATACGCTCTCGAAAAGTACGCCAAACGCCTCAAGAAGCCTTATATTTACGGAGACACTCCACAAAGAGAGCGTGAAATGGTTTTGCAAAACTTCCAACAAAACGAATCAGTGCGAACAATCTTCTTGTCCAAGATTGGAGATACCAGTCTGGACTTGCCAGAGGCTACTTGCCTTATCCAAGTATCCAGTCATTATGGGTAAGTTGCAGTAGACTACCAGTATTGGCAAATGCTAACAGTCTCAGTTCTCGTCGTCAAGAAGCTCAACGATTGGGCCGCATCTTGCGTGCGAAGCGTAGAAACGACGAGGGTTTCAATGCCTTCTTCTACTCACTTGTCTCCAAAGACACAAACGAAATGTATTACTCGTCGAAAAGACAAGCTTTCCTCGTCGACCAAGGCTATTCCTTCAAGGTCATTACTCATCTAACGGGTATCGACAAAGTGGAGGGCCTTCATTTCCGCGACACGTCTTCACGTATGGAACTTCTCGAAGACGTCCTCATGGCTGGTGAGGAAAGCGGCAGTGTCGAAAACATCCAAGACGATCTCTTCAGTGGAAGACAAATGCACAAAGGACCAAAGGGCAAACCTGGCGTGCGTCGTACGGCTGGCGCTCTCTCTGAATACGCTGGTGGCAAGGACATGGCATACATCGAGTACAACAAAAGCAGAAACAAGGAGCTCAAGAAGAACAAACCGACGAGTAAATTCTTCAAGGACATCCAGAGGACAAATGAAAAGAGAAAGGCTGCTGCCAAGGCGGACATGTGAGCTAGTCTGGTTCAAAGTCGGCGACTTATTGCATATTCATGATCACGACGGGGTTTCGGGTGCAGCAGGCGCGGTTGGGACATTCATAACAAAGGCAAGAGCCCTGTCCCTCTACATTTCGATATCAGGTTGGCATACTGATGCTACATATCTTTCATATGGTCGAGCAGCATTCGTGATGAGGAATTGTAGTCTTGTGTCAAAGATGCTCTCAAATCGCTTCCATGCGAAGTCAGAATACGACGATTGCTGAAAGCGTACATCTCGTGTCTGGATTGTGGCGCATGGATTTCGCTACCTCAGAAGTTGGCATTGCGCAATGTATCTGTTTTGCGCCATTTTCTAGTTCGCGCCACGGGAACGAAGGCGTCAGGATTGATGAGGGTCGGAACAAGGTTGTGGATATAGTATCTACGATGGTCAGTGAGTGCACTATTGGATGCTTAGCAGCATATTGACAAGTCTAGACATGCTCGGACCTTGAAAAGCAGTCAAGAGCAATGGACTGTGCTGTTGTGCATCAACACGTCGAGATAGGGGAATACTAGTCGTCCACCTTATATCTCATGCTACAAGAACGGTTGAGACCATGAACTACCTTCCATCTCTTGTTCCATGCATCACCAGACCAAGACTTTTGGCCCCAGTTCCTCTTCGTGTTGCTAACAAGGGTAAAAGGCGTGGCTGCATAGCAATATATTGCACGCGAAAAGAGAACCGGGACAGGTGCAAGGGCCATACGGTTCATACCGTTTCTAGTCCTTTGTCTGCAGATCAAAGAGAAAACAAGACCCCACTTCACCTGCAGTCGGGTACTTTATCAAGCGAGTCTGGATGAGTAGTGAAAGAGGAAGATCATGATGCCGCTCCCAATGCCAGTCAGTCTGTTCTGCTGGGTGGTCGAGCCCAAGAGTCAAGGTCTCAGGAGATCGGACGTTTCAATCGAGTATAACATTACACACTCAGTGTTTTGCTGGGAGGGATACTGGCATTGACCAACATGATTAGCCAGCCATGAAGAAGTCAGATCGACATTCTTGCCGGACTCGGTGTCTCACCCTCAAACGGGTCGGCGAGAAAGGCAAAGGAAATAAGAGAGCGGGCCTTGGGCGGGAGCCACGGGCTCTGTTCGGTTGGCGGCAACTGGCGCGCACGCCCCGTGCCTTGCTCGCGAGCCGGTGCGTATCCACAACAGCCCTAAGCATATTGAGTCCAAGAACTTTACATATCTGCTCAACCATCTTTATGATCGTTGAGCAAAAGGCTTTGCGTCCAGGACAAGTGTTCGTCTCTATGCGACCCAGTCAACAGGTTGTCGGAATCGCAAAACTAGTGTTATATGCAAGCCACTTCTTTCTGATCTTGTCGCAGTGAGATAAGGTGATGTTGTAACTCGGGAAGCAAGGGGAGAAGGGACATGCTCGGATCGGGTACCTGACCGACAGCCGCCGTGCATGAGAACTGCAGTGCTTTTCGTGCCACGAGGCTAAAACATATTAACACACGGTCCACATCCTCACCTAGGCCTTCCCCATACGACTTGATACGCCCGTACGGTACATATCTCGATAGCTTGATGCGCAGTAATATCAGGATGTAGAATGAGAAAAAGAAATCTGCGGATCGGATTAAACCTCATGTCTATACATACATGTTATATTCGAGGATCGTGTTGCTGCATCATGCTGTCATGATATGCATTCGGCTGGAATCCAAATAGCCCCTCGTTGCGACAGTCACAACTTCGCGATTGAGTTCTCTCCGCGCTGATGAAGACTGTTGGTACACGCTATAGAGATATATAGTCGCTTTCTTAGGTAGAGGTGCGGCCATAGAGATGTCCAAGGATAAGCTTTTCTTCAAGGGTCTTGTTGTTTTATTAAAGATATTGTGCATTTACGTGGCTACACTACGACTGCGTGCAGTATACGGGAGGTTCTATGAGCTCTGGAGGCCGTTGGAGGCAAAGAAGTTCTGGATGACACTGTAGGCACCGGTAGCTGAAACAGAAAAAGACGTTAGCATTTGATCCCCCACGCATAACAACGTTCGTGCATCCGATGAGACGACTACTTACCATTGTAATGGAAGTTGATGCCGTGGCCAGTGTTTGGGTGAATGTAGGCTTCAAACTTGCTGGCGTGAGGGAATGCTGCAGCGACTCCAGCAGGAATGCTAGCTGCAGCACCGCCAGTAGCCAGACAGTCGCCACCACAATAGATTGTATCAAAGAGGAAGTTAGTCGTTGAGATGATAACAAGAGATTCAGACAATGGAAAACTCACCTTGACGACCAGTCAGGACAAGAGCAGGACCAGTATGGGGAGAGCTAGCGGGAGCGCCATTGCCAAGGGTGAAGACCTCTCCAAGAGTGACGGGCTGCTTGGTACTCTCAGCATAGAGGGCGGCACCAACATCAAAGTAGCCAGGGTACAAGAATGCAAAGATGTTTGCTTGAGGATTTGTTAGCTGGTAGCGCGGGCAGCTTCAAAACTGAAACTCACAGGTTAGATCGCTCCAGGTGAGGTATCCGGTAGGTAGGTTCTGTGCAACGGGTGCTACAGTAGCATTCCAACCATTGATAATGTCACCAACCTCAGTGGTAGCGATTTCTTGCCAGATATCAGAGCTCGAAAGGTCGATTCCAACGGCCTTCAGAGCAGACTGGAGGATTGAGATGACATTCTGGCTTAGCCAAGCAGTGTTGGTCTTGGAGCGAGAGACGGTCTGGTTACCAAAACGAAGAGGCTGGTTGAGACGAGCAAGGTGCAGGTTCCAGTCAGCAAGAGTCTGAGCAAGCCAGGTAGCATTCATGGAAAAGCCAGTGAGGGCGACACCGTCAGAAGAACCAGGGTAGAGAGCGGTCAAGAGGTAGCTCTGGAGGGAGCCGAACGAGTGTCCGACTGGAAAGCCGTCAGTTTCACAAAAACAAGCCACAGTCAAGATAGGATTCAATTACCGTGCACCACCTTGCCGAACTTTTGGCTGACCTGGGGGAAAGTGCCGTTACGGAGCATTGAAGTAATTTCGTGCAGAGCAGAAACCTCGGCAGGAGCCTGAACAATGTTGAGAGGATCGGCGTGAGAAGAGTTGCCAATTCCGAATCTGTCGATTGAAACAGTATGATAGCCTGCGGCAACGGCAACATCGATGTAAGAGTAGTTGTAGTTGTTGTAGGACAAGTCCCAGTAGCTCTTGTCGAAGCCAATACCGTGCGTCAGGACCTGGACGACGGGGTTGGCCTTTTGGTCACCTTCAGGCTTGCAGTATTTGGCGCTGATGTTGTAGTTTCCAGTGACAGTCTGGAAACCGGTAGTGACAACGTCGGTATAGTTCATGCCAATGTTGGTGAAGTCAAGAGAGAACTTGACTGCATCAAGGTTCGACTCGAGGGTAGGGACATCAAAGACGGCCTGTCTTGCGTTGATGTAGACGGGGACAGTCACATTGGTGCAGACTTTGGCCGCGGAAGCCACAGTGCCCAAGAGGGCAAGAAGGGTGATGGAAGACATGGTAGAAGTGAATTGAAGGAAAAAGATGATGAAGGCTGGTGCTTGCAAAGGGAGCCGACGGGGTATTTATCGTCCACTGGAAGACTATGGATGCCTCGGAGCAAAGGCTTGACGTCAAACAGATGGCCGCAATGTTCTAGTCTTACAATGGAATGACAAGCAAAAGATTGGCAGCCAGTGAGCTCGGGACAGTGGATCGGACATGCAGGTGTGGAAGGAGTGCAATTGTGGATTTGACGGTCGCATTCAAGACCATTAGCGTTGCCAAATAACCAGTCCCGACAGTGTTCAGGCGGCTGAACTCTAGCATAGTCAAAGGGTCTCTTGGGAACGTCATGATCGGTTCGGAAAAGAGGACTTTTGAGAGAAGATCATGCCGCGCGGGACGGGCTGGTCAAACTTGAGGGGCAGTTCTGTCGAGTCTTGACCACATGCTCTTAGGCGCGACCCCACCGGGAAGGACAAAGCTCACCAATGCTGACCTTGACAAGGACACAACGTGGGTGTAGCGCCATGCAGCTCCGTCGACAGATAGTCTGCACAAGTGTCTCTCGCCTAAGCATGGCTTCTCTCCGCCATAAATATCGTCGCTCACTTGGAAGATTACCGAGCAGCAGTCAGATCACTACATATTAGATGTGGATGATGACAATTAATGGACATTAAGGTATAGCACGACATGAGCATCAAATTGATAGACATAGCTGATGGCGTGTCAATAGCGCAACCGCGGCACGTAAACACGCTTCATGTCAGTGCAATCGAGGCTTGACCAAACAGGATCGGGTTGGCTCGGTGGATCAAGGACCATGATGGAGCTCGACGGGAGAGAGGAGTAAAGACTCGGGCTAGAGAGCTTAAGAGCAGAACGAGGGGCAGGAAAGCGCAACCGATGGGGGCAGCAAGCAAAGAGCTTGGCGTCGCGAAACGCGGGAAAGGCCGCTGTCTTGGGAAGTTGCGTCTGCCGAGCTGCGGGCTTGGTCTTTGATGAGGGCTGGAACTGAGCACTTTTGACACAACTCCACTCAGTGCTGCTAGTCGACTCTACTAAGCCATCACTATCTGGCTCGGTGCTCCTTGTGCCCTCTATCGTAACACAAGCGAGATTGAGTCTTACACCCACTCACTTACGGGCGTACGAAGCCAATGCCGTGTTTGCTGCACATCATTACGACCAGAACACCGCGCGCAAGCTAAACCCAGTACCTCGAACCCACTTCACTACCTAATCAATCCCAACCGAAGCACTCCTGAAAGCTCTCCTCGCACGTGGTCTGGTCTCCATTACTGCCGTCCTTTCCGTCGCCGCAATGTCGAACCCTGTCTGGAACCCAGACAACATCACAGACGTCGCCGAATCTGTTGGTGTCGGCGCTCTCAACCACGACGTTGTGACTCAGCTCGCTCAGGATGTGGAATATCGCGTCAGCCAAATTCTCGAAGAAGCCCTCAAATTCATGCGCAATGCCAAGAGAACTACTCTGAGTACACAAGACATTTCACAGGCCTTGCGCCTGCTTGATGTTGAGCCTCTCTATGGTTACGAAGCTACGAGACCTCTACGCTTTGGTGAGGCATCGATAGGCCCTGGCCAACCGTTGTATTACGTCGAGGATGAAGAAATCGACTTTGAGAAGTTCATCAACGCTCCGCTACCAAAGGTTCCTCGTGAAATGTCCCTAACAGGTTCGTTACGACAAACTCTACTACCAATCTCAGCTGACATTATTTGCAGCACACTGGCTCGCCGTAGAAGGCGTGCAACCCTCGATTCCTCAAAATCCCACCTCCGCTGATCAACGACACCAAGAGCTTCTACCCAAAGGTCCTGGCGCAAACCCCAACCTGGCTGCCATTGGCGGAAACGACAATGTTGCCGTCAAGCCTCTGGTCAAACATGTTATATCAAAAGAGCTGCAACTATACTTTGAGCGCATCTGCAGCGCCATTCTGGATGAGACCAACGAGGAGTTTCGCATCTCAGCATTCGCCAGCTTGCGTACTGATCCTGGCCTTCATCAACTGGTGCCATACTTTGTTCAATTCGTCGCAGACAAGGTCACGCACAATCTCAAGAGCTTGTTTGTCCTCAGGCAGATGATGCAGCTGCTGGCTGCTCTGCTGGAGAACCCCAGCCTATACATTGCTCCATACGTTGCTTCGCTGATTCCTCCGGTCCTCACATGCTTGATCGGAAAGCACCTCGGATCAACATCCACCGATGGTCCCGAGGCACACTTTGCACTGCGCGACTTTTCTGCCTCTTTGCTGACGGCCATTGCCAAACAATACGGCCAGACTTCCGGTACACTCAAACCTCGCATCGCACGCTCGTGTCTAAAGGACTTCCTCGACTCGCACAAACCTTTTGGCACGCACTACGGAGCCATTCTTGGTCTACGAGGCATCTCCGGAGCAGCAGGCGTTCGAACGCTTGTTCTACCCAACCTCAAAGCCTATGACCAGGTGCTCAAGCAAGGATTGGCAGACGAGCACAAGAAGGATCAAGCTGAAAAGGTTGCATTGGTGCTGCTTCGGTCTTTGGAGCTCTTGGAGCAACACTCGGCAAACATGACCAACGGACATCCCGAAGGTGCAGAACTAAAGGAACGCTTGATAGAAGGCATTGGTGAGGTACTCGGCGCACGGGTATACGAGAGCGGAAGAGCAGGGCTGGTATCCGTCGTGCTTGACAAGGACATGGCGGTGTAGAAAAAGCGTGAGACGATTAGCGCGTCATTTTTGGTGAATGCATTGCAGCGTGGGGCAGGTTCCAGCGCGCAAACAACGAGAACAACAACAACAACGGAGTTAGAGGGATCCACGGAGTCTAAGCAGATATGATACCAGGACGATGCACACGACGTGTACAAAAGAAGCAGGCACTCCCGATCGAGGAGGAAGCATTGATGAAACGTGGTTCGGATGATTTGCAAAAGTGCTTGTGAGAGTGTTGAAATGCGAGGGATCTGCTGAAAAGCGTGTGGCTGGCGATGAGATGCAGCAAGGAAAGGCTCAACCAGGGCAGATGCAGTAGGGTAAGTGGGTCTTTGACAATGCTCGCATGTGGATCAGAACCTTGTGCACGAGGATGGGGTTCACAGGCGTGCGAGGAAGAGCTTATCTGATGGTCGGAGTGCCGCAAAGGCATGCTTTGTTGTGGCAGCAAGCGGGGACAGGGACACGGGAAAAGTATAAACAGAAAAGCACACGGGTCGCAAGGGACGAGTATACAAGGATGGCGGCCGTGTTGTTCACCGAGTCGAGCTGAAAAGAATGGAGTCTTGTCGAATTCGATGGGGCAGATGGGACGCTTCACGGGTCGCAACATGTGGGTTGGCTGTGGTGTCACAGACGGCTGGCGCTTCAACATGTAAACAATCAACACTTCCTTGACAACCACCATTTTTGAGCTCCGCGACAGGCGCCATAACACACACAAGGCCGTCCAGGCGGTCGCATGAAGAAATTCGTCAGTCCCAGCTACTTGTTGTCCTTTTGCGACTCGGCCGTCGTTCATTTCTGCTGGAGGAGCCCGTTTCTGGTTGCTGGACCCGTCGACATAAACAACGCAGCCTCTTGACTGGACATCAGTACACGCAACCTGGCTCAACAAGACATTTGCGCAACATGGCGGGCCAGTCAATACCGACCAAGTTCCCCTGCTGGTGCAAGGCTGTCTATTCTTGGGGTGGAGAGGTGGGCAACGTGTCGACGACGGCTTGGGGCTCAACACTGGCTGACCTTTTCTGCAGACCAAGAAAGACCTGGGCTTCATCGAAGGAGACTTGATCGAGTGTCTCAATGCCGGAGACGGCTCGTGGTGGATGGGTCGTCTGCGGCGCGACCGGCGCATGGTTGGCCTGTTTCCCTCCAACTTTGTCCAGGTGCTCGACGACAAGTTCCAACCAGCTCCCATCCGTCGCAATGTCTCGCCGCCCACGACCGTCGCTGCGCCGCAAAAGTCAAAGAGCGTCTTTCGGAAACCCTTTCAAGGCTACAAAGAGTTTGGATATCGCGATGACGGGTGCAATTCGCGTGGCAGCACGCCAGAAGACAGAGCGGTCAAGAAGAAGTTCAGCCCATACTCGAGCATGAAGACGGCAAAGGCTCCTGGCTCGGACAAGAAACCCCAGTCCTCACCACTAAAGGAAGAGTCGACCTTTCGCCTTCCTTCTCCGCTGCCGCGCGCCTCTGCTAGCAGACCCCCCTCGCCGCGAGACATGTACAGAGCTTCCTCTCCGGCGCCCACCACCGTCTATCGATCAGTCTCTCCTGCACCCTCGACCTTCTACCGCCCTACTTCGCCAGCTCCATCCGCCATGTACAGGACATCTTCACCTGCGCCCTCGCCCATGTACAGAGCGACATCACCTGCTCCCTCGGCCATGTATCGTCCCACTTCGCCAAACCCTCAAGACATGTATCGCTCCACTTCTCCCAATCCCTCGACCGTGTACAGTGGACAGCCTTCGCCCAACTCGGCTATGTATAGCCGGCATGCTTCACCCAATGCTGCCATGTATCGTGCTGCTTCTCCCAACACCAACGCCGATCTGTACAGTAGAGCTGCCTCGCCGAATCCCTACCGAGCCATGTCACCCGCTCCCTTTCATCAAAGCAACTCGCCTTTTCGCGCTGTATCTCCTGCTCCTTCTCAATTCCACCATTCACCATCTCCTTCTCCTACTCCTACTCCCATGGCTGCGCCAGGCCAATATCAAGCATACAGACCTCCGCAAGACTATGATTATTTCAGAACAGCCTCACCTGCGCCACCACCGATGCACCAAATCTCAATACAGTCTTCGCCAGTCCCGCAAGACGACGCATCCTCTCCTCCGCCCCCTGCTCCCCCGCCTCATCGTGTCCTTCATCAACAGAGCAGGCCTGTTTCCCCGCGCCCTTCCCACGAGGCCGATCTGAACAATGGCTACACCACACCTGGAGGTCACTCGAGAGACGGCCAGTCTTCTGGCATGACTCCTTCTCCGCTACGCGATGCTATGGCCGACGTCATGTCTTCTCTGCATGATATGAGCAGTGTTGCGGGAAGGTCGTCACCTGCTCCAGGTCCCGAAAGTCCCAACGGAATCTGGTCACCGGACGCATTCGATCTCATACGTTCCCGATCTGCCCACCAAGCCAGAGCAAAGTCTGCCATGGACATGTACCGTAGGGAAGCAAGTCCCAACAGACTGGCCAATGTACAAGAAGATCACGATTCTATTCCATCCTTGCCGCCTTCAAGAGACGGCCCACCTGCGTTGGATGAATACGTTTCACGCATGGAGAGTCGCTTGAGACGGACAAAATCCACTGGAGCCGATCTTCCGACTGTTGGGGGTGCTTCTCAAAGTGACAGTAGACCTACGACGTCCAGTAGCCTGAGTAGCTCAGGCAGTGTTCGTTTTAGCACCCAAGTTCCCAAAAGCCCTAGCCCGCGAAAATCCGTCTACGACCTTGCAAGTAGACAGCAACTCCGCAGAACGCAAACAAGCAAGACCAGTGCCACCAGTTCCTCATCCGGTACTAACAGTACTTCAACAGCCAGCACTACAAGCACTCAAATCACTAGCACCAGTATCATGAGTGGTCACTCTGCAGGTGCCTTCAGCGCCACTAGTGCTGGTAGCTTTGCCAGGCGCAAGTGGGGCTTGACTGGAAGCGTGAAGGGCAGAAGGCCATTGAGCGCATTGAGCTCGAGATCGTACGGCGACCTCCAGGGAGAGTTCAGTAAGGAAGAACGCCCCAAAACAGCCATGCAATCACGGCCTCAATCCCCCGAAACTGGCATCAGCTTCCATTCGAGTCACGCCACGCAGCCCGCACCAACTCCTGTCGCTGATTGGACTACTAATCCGTTCGAGACTGCCGGAGTGCTCGGTGGTCTGTCGGCTCCCAAAGCCAGAAAGAGCGGTTTCTTCAGAAAGATGATTGATACAGCAAAGACGACGGCAAAGACTGGAGCAGCCAATGCAAGAAGCACAATCGCATCTGGCAGGCCTCCGAGCCGAGCAGCTTCACCCAAAAAGAGCATCATACCTGACGGCGTCACATCCATCTCTGGTGGTATGCCTTCCTCGCCACCTGCACTTACATCGACAGCACATCGC
Organism: Aureobasidium sp. EXF-10728; assembly: GCA_023848605.1. NCBI lineage: Eukaryota > Fungi > Ascomycota > Dothideomycetes > Dothideales > Saccotheciaceae > Aureobasidium > Aureobasidium sp. EXF-10728. The sequence goes on along the minus strand of SWBG01000001.1, from coordinate 870,703 downwards.
GACATGGGTCTTGGAGGTGGCGATGGTTGGATGCAGGTCAGGCGCGATGTCAATCGTTCCAACTCACTGAGCAGAAACGAACGAGTTGAACGCATTGAACGGTGTGAAATGATGGATATTCTCGTCCTCAATCCAATCGAGGAGCTACTGGAGCGGACCGAGGGTGACGAAGGTCTTGACGGGCTGGCCATTACTGAACCAACAGACTTTGCGGCCCCAAGTCTTGGTTTGGTGGACAAAGGCACGAGATTCATCTCTGCCCTACCTCAGATGATCACTCCGACATCGTTGGCCCAGAGCTATCTTTGTAGGCCCTATCGTAGCGATGTTCAACGTCTTCGTGCCATCTTCACGTGGGTTGCCGAACGTCTCACTTGGGAAGAAGATTTTGAAGGTCAGATCGATACCAGACGCGTCTTGCAGACCAAGCGTGGCTGTGGCGAAGAGATTGCCGTGCTTGTACGTGACCTCTGCTCTGCTGTAGGTCTCCATGCCGAAGTCGTTCGTGGCTACCTCAAAGGACCTGGAGAACGTCTTGATCTGGAAACCATCGCAAGACCAAACCACTTCTGGAATGCCGTCATCATCGATGGTGAATGGCGCATCATGGACTGCTCCCTGGCAAATCCTACAAATCCCAAGAGAAGCATGTACAGCTCAGCAAACAACACGGTCGCAGATCATTGGTTCTTCCTCACACGGCCCATGGAGATCTGCTATACTCACATTCCTCTTTTACCCGAGCAACAGCACATTGTACCACCTGTTCCCCATGAAGTCCTCATCTCGCTACCATGCGCCTGTCCGCCCTACTTCCGTCATCACATTGAGCTTACAAACTACGACACTTCAGTTGCATACCTCGAGAACCTAGAGATGGCACACCTCCAACTCACCGTCCCTGAAGATGTGGAAATTGTTGCAGAAGTCGAAGCCCGCGCTTTCGCCCGCGACATGGACGGCGACCTGTTTGAATCGGGCGACGTGACTAGAAAGATTGCTCTCGCTCAGCCCACCTGGATCTCTGGTCGAAAGAGTTATGTTGTCAAAGCGCTCCTGCCCGGTGACGAAGGTGAAGGCATCCTGAAAGTCTACGCCGGCAAACGAGGTCTCATGCACAGCATCAAGGACAACCCGCATGCTCTCGCCCTAGCAGTACCCCTCCTCCACACTGGGCAAAACCCGCCCTATACCTTCCTCACCCGCCACCCCACTCCTCATGCCCAGCGTCACGACCTATATGTTGCACAACCTCAATGCGCTCGCTTGGTCATCAACAACACCTTTGTGTTCTGCGTGCGTCAACACCCTTCTTCACTCTCCCGCTTTTCGCCCGACACATGGGGTGGCTCCAACAACGCAGCATCCAGCAGAGCAAGAAGCAACTCAGCACTAGGCCTCCGCTCCACCTCGCCCGCTCCATATAACCGTCCTTCCTCTGCAATGTCCATTGCGTCCTCTTCAGCTGGGATATCTCACACCGGCAGCATGCTCTCTGAATCTTCAAACCTGAGCGAAAAACAACAAAAACCTGCCAAACTGGCCATCCAATCTCCTTCAGGCAAGATCATCCGATTCACAAGGAAACAGGAGTATGGAGGTAGCAGCAGTGGCAGAGGACTAGAGGAAGAAGAAGAGGGACTGGGGAGCACGTGGGAGACTGTTATCAAGGTTGGAGAAAGAGGAGTTTACAGGGGTCTTGTATTGGCGGATCGGAGCGCCAGGTGGTGTGTCTTTGCCGAATGGGAGTGTGTCTGAAGCTCGCGACCATGTTTGGTATGCTTCTTCGATTTTTGAGAATGATTTAGTGTGGAGTTTGTACGATATCTTGAGTTGGGAATGTTTTTGTTGGAGTAAATACAGCATAGCGGGTTCCATTTTCTTATCTGTTCTTTTGCCTTCAATCTTGACATTGCTCGTCCTCTCTGAGCAAAGTACGACTCCTTCCATGCCATTGAATCCGTCCACGAAGTAGATCTACCAAGCATCGGGGAACTCGTCGAGGTGTCCATCCCAGCGCAAGAAGCCTGTTACTTGAACCAGGGTTACCCTGGTTACTAGGAGGACTTTGGAGTTGGCGCGGTACAGACGAGTACGTTCCTGGTCGAACGTTTTCATGTCACGCTGCGATATAGTGTTATTTGCATGTTTCGTCAGCCACATAGAAGGACAAGGGAGAATTTCGATTTGTCCATTAATTATATCCAGCCGTGCTGCTCGCCCTCGCTATGCGGTTATGGACGATTCGTCATGCCGTGATCGACAGGAGACTGGAGCAAAAGCGTTGCAAAAGTCTATCTTTGCACCTCTGACGTCGCAGAGTGAGACACAAAGACAACCGTATATAGAAAATAGCATCTGTGTCGAGGCTGATACATGACAGATTTGACAGTTTCAGGTGATGGGTTCTGTCACTTGCCCTTTGCAGAAGTATCCTGCAACAGTGAATGCAAAGAAAATCGATAGACAGGTATCAAGAAGCTCGCTTTGCTTGGCATATGTAGTACTTGCATATCGAAAGGGCCACAAACAGGTCCGAGTCTTCTGGTTACGAGAGACGTGAACGGACACCCGCATAAGATCGTCATACGGCGAGCAAAGAAGTGTTGAGCATTGGCGCCTCTGCAACTTTTCTTGCTCTGATGCTCTACAGGATATAAGAACCCTTCTATCGCATTACTGCTGGACAGCTTCGTTCCATCTCTTCATAATTTCGCCGTTACCATGTTCTTCACAAAAGCAATCACCTCGCTGGTCCTCAGTGTCGGCGCCGTCACCGCAGCGGTACTGCCTAGGCAGGTGAACACTACTGGGCTCTCCAACACCACAACCACAAACACGACCCTACCACCCGTATCTTTGGACTCAGACACCTTCATCATCCGGGCTCAACAACTAAACGACACTTCCATTACCCTCGGCTACATGTATGCCGAATACGCCTATCCACCAGGCTACTATGCAACCCTTCGATCTTCAAAGAGCGATGCTATCGTGGGCCATTTGACCGATACGACGAATGCCAGCAACAGCAGTTTAGCCTTTGGTACCGAGAATCCTCAGGGTTTCGTACTCAATCCATTGGTTTCGTACTCGAATGCTTCGATTGCGCAAATATTCTCCGGCCAGCAGGGAACTAAGGGTGTCTTTGTTAATGAGGGCGGAATCGTGGATTGGGCATCTCAGAGGGTGTCTTGGTACGGTGAGTTTGGTGCCTCTTATCGTGTGGTGGATCCAGTGCTGATCATGTTTTCTTCTTCTGAACAGCTTGCGATCAGGCTCTAGAATGGGGCAAGGCTACTGCCATCTGGTACAGATGGATGAATGTGACTACGCCTCGCAATTGTGTCGATATTCAGTTGATCGCAGAGTTTGTTTCTTCATAGAAAAGGCGCAGGCTGGATCTGCAAAATTAGGAGCACCTCGGTGTGCGCTACGAATTAATCATGTCCTCATCAAACTCTCTCATCGTCGCTGAATGGAAGTGTTCAAGCAGTGGCCTGAGGAGACAGCCATGCCCAAGTCACATCGACTCTACCGCTGGCTCTGGCTGCAAGTTTGTCAAAAGCTGCTGGAGATACATCAATGTCTGTAGCCTGGCAACCAACGCCTGTGAATTGAGTCAGTACACGCTTGCCACGGCTCCATCATACAAAGACAAGCTCACATCGATCGACGACCTTTAGATCAACACTTCTCCTCTCTCCAACTTGCTCGTCATATCTCGAAGCCCTGAGCTTCAGACCACACAGAGGATTCTGGTTGGGATCAGAGCCTTTGGATGCTGCATCGAAGACGTAATGAGACACGGCAACAATCATGTCGCTATCAGAAGACGTGATGCCACAGCTACCCAAGCCAGTGCCATAGTATGTAAGGTCTCCTTCATGCTGTTCGCTATTCGTCGGCAATGGTAGATTCTGACCACTTCAGAATGTCAGCCGGTGCCATTGTAGGCCTAGATGCATGGTGCATTTACCCTTTCGAATGCTTCGCCAGGCCAACAGCTAGTCCAATGATGAGAGCAAGCACTGCTAGAATTGTGCAGACAAGGACGATGAGGAAAGTCTGTCGCTTGAGACCAAAGTATGACCGCGACCGAGGGAGGACGGTGTTGAACTTCTCCTGCAACACAGTCTTTGCACCGGGACGATTCTCTGTCTGTGTCGTTGCAGTGACTCCGGCCTTGTATGTCTGCACAGCATTGGAGTCCCACTCGGGAATGATTGTGGTCGGCTCCGCAAGTGGCTGCTGCGGGGCCGTTGACGCGGGCGCTTGTGTCGACATGGCGTGTTTCTTCTGTCTTCCCTTCAAACCGGTCCGGACTGTGATACAGGCAAAAGAACGCGTAGAGAAACGCGTGGTTTATGTGTTATGGCGACACGGAGATGATGTTTGATGAGGGGCAATTGATTGGCGCTCTATTGCGCCGGTCCCGTGACCCCTTAATCTTAAGACATGTCAGTTGGTGGCGTTGGCTTCTCACCGCAGGTTGATCTTCGAAGTTACTTGAGTATTGGATCTCATAACCATCATCGTCAGCAACTCTGACTTGCGCTCATGTCCTGGAGAGCCAGAGGCATCATCGGTGGAGTGTCTCTAACGGTTTGGTATCATCTCGGCTGATACATTACGACTGGTCTCAATGGCTGGCTGCACGAATGTCGGGCATACCATGAGCTGACTCGGACAGCGATGAGTCTAAGATTATGCTGGGAATAGCTCAAGTCTCTGGTCAAAACCAGAAGCCCAATGTTTGCCAGATCGTCGCCAGCAACATCTGAGCGCCGCTGATGACAGAAAACTCAACGATTGAGGCTCTCTGGTGCTCAAAAGGGCAACAGCAGACATGTAGGTCCTGTAGGCGTGCAAATGAAAAGCCCGGGTGTCGAAAAGTGCAGCTTTGCGAGTGTGGCAGACGAGGAAGCCGCAACCTGGCGGTTCCTGCCATTTCAAGTCGCAAACAGCACTTGATGACTTGGTGCCTGGAATGAAAACGTGATAACGCATATTCTCCTCTGCGCGCACCTAGATTCTTTTCTTCCACCCATCAGATGCTCGAACACCGTTAAAAGCGGTTCTTTGTCTTCTCTAGTTCTTGAAACAATGCCTTACTACGACTACGTCGACGACAAGCGAACCTTCCAACGCGGCATCTTCTCATTATTTGCATTGGCACTTGCAGGTCTCTGTTTCGCCAATCCCGGTGGTATCTTCAGATCAGAACAGAAGTACGAGCCTCCAAGCCGCGACAAGCAATGGCCTCGCAATCGCAGAAGCCTTTCCGAGTCGGACTCGTCGAGCAGCAGCAGCAACCAGAGCAGCCTCGACGACCCTCTTCCCCCGAGAAGAGCTCACTATCCAACTTCTTCGAGGGATGGAATGAGGGCTCGTTATCCCTACCCTCCGGATCAGGACTACGCCCTCCACACCCACCATCACCACAGCCATCACCAAAGACACAACTCTCCTCAGTCAACCCTTTCGAGAGCAGAAGACCCCTTCGCTTGGGAGAACACCCTCAAGGGGCTTTGAGGCTTCCAAATACTGCACCCGCCGATCATGGCTTCTTTGCTTTGCCCAAACATGACAACCAAGACGAATATGCGTTAGTCGGCACTCCTACTATCGAGTCAGAGCATCACCTGTTTTCAATGTTTGAGGTCACAGACTGACATGTACTAGACTACACCCTGCACAATATAAATCGTCATCATCAACTGCCGTCGCTGCACCCACTCCAACATCCTCTTCGAGCGACAAATGGTCGTCCTCAGAGGCCAGCAGCTTTGCTCAAGCTCTCCAGAGAGAGCGTGTCACCAAAAAGAATTTCAAAAAAGTCATGGTGGCTCCTCCACACCTCTCGCTTTCGACTACGTCTCGTCCAACACCACGTCGCGCCGTTGTTTCTTCACCTGCTATCACTATGCAATTAGCTCCTCCCAGTCCTGATTTTCATCCTCCGCTCAAATCCATGACTTTCTCCGAGACATTGAACAAACCTCGCGACGAGTCTCCAGGCCGTCCAGACGCAGCTCATCCACATATCTCCTTCTATGACACCAAGCTTAGAACCCGTCGTGCAAAGGCTTCCGTGCCACCGGCGCATTCTTTCGGCACCGTGATCCACAAGACTCCTACCAGCAGTTCTCCAAAAGGTCATCATCGAAGCGTAGCATCTCAAGGACCCAGACCACATATCACCACACAGCCAAAGTCAAGTGATTCTATTCCTACACGGAGTACACGCCAGAGACCCAGCCACCCAGGGAATCCAGTCTCATTTGCCAGCACGGCTGGCTCAATTGCGGATCCCATGGACCAGGGGCAAGAAGACACGATAGCACCTCCGGCATGCGAGGAAGCACCAAAGCAGGGATTCAAGCGAGTATTGACCGTGCACAGTATTGTTCCAGCTCCCATCAAACGGGAAGCGACCAAGCTGCTGCAATCCGATGGTCCATGTCGACGTCAATCAATACAGCCTTCGATTAAATCAAGATCGCCATCACCTGAATCGCGTTGCTTCGATCTGTTCAGCCTTCGTTCCCGTCGAAGAAGAAGCACACATGCGTCTGTCCAAACCATGAGCGCAATCAAAGGCAATGCTTCCAAGCGCAAAGACTCGTATGTAGGTGCGGATGGACGAGAATACACACATCGACCAGTACCTGGACTGAGCTTCCTACCATCCGAGATGCAGCGCGTCAACACACCGCCAATGGGTAGGGGCACTCAGAGTCCAACTTCAAGGTCACGAGGATTCTTTTTTGATTACACCAGCCCTCCAGGCGCAGGCAATGAAGCCGAGACGCGACGCGATTCGGTCGCAGGGTCGACAGGAGTCAGACAAAAGTCGAGCTCTCCATAGGAAGTGAAGCAAGAGCGCGAGCATGATACGAAGGAAGATAGCGGGGTGCCAGATTACTTCTCACAAAAGATGAAACAGGTGGACATGGAGGCGGAAGACGAGGGAGAAGAAGTTGCTAGTGATGTGCCGGAGCATCTGCCTAGCAGTCCGCTCTGTCCTCTTCACCCCAAGAACTCGATGCACGGACAGTTGCTTTGCCCAATACATGGCAAAATAAGCATGGCTACAGGAAGGAAACCGAGCAAAGATGGGAGGACGACTACGTTCAAAAACATGCTGGTTTGATGGATGAGATGGCTGGCTGAGTGATGCGATGCGATGCGCTATTTATTCAGACAGGCAGTGTGAATACCTAGCTTTCAAACAGTACGAGCACTGAATCAGAGTATCACATTACTGTTTGAATGTCGAGCGTGGATGAAGCAAGTGACATATGGAGACAAGAGAGGTGAATGCCAAGGCGCGGCAAACCTTCCGCGTCCGAACATCAAGCTGGCAATCCAGACCGAGACGCGAGTTCACCATCTCGACAAAGACAAATCGACAAGATGAGCGCAGGCGATAGCGATGCGTTGAACCTGTTCCGCACGAGTTTGGCAGCCTCATCACCGCCCTTGGCGACACGCAGCGCCGACGCCTCGTCAGCCAGCGACATTGCGCCTTTGACCGAAGCATCGCACCTGCTCTTCAACACACAATCCGCCGCCGATGGCGTCCAACACATTGCGCTTTCCTTGACAACCCCAACGAGATTCGTCTCACAAACCAATGGCGCCCTCGACTTGGCCAGTATCTTCTGGTGTTGGCAGAACAAGGACAAGAGCACTGGAGACTACATTGCTGCAACTCAGGAGCTGAATACGGCGCGTGCATCCAGCGGCCTTAGCCAAGTGCGCAACCTGGTGTTTGCAGAGAAGCTTGACCTTATCAATTGGTTGTCTGGCGAGAATGACAGCGAGTTTATCAAAAGTCTGGATGACAACCGCCAGACGCGTGCCCAGGCACACGATGCTGCAAAGATGGCTAGCGGAGACGGCGACGTGGTCATGCAAGATGCGAGGGCCGAGGACGACAAGCTACGCGACATTTACGCCCTAGAGCGCAAGACGGGCGATCGCAACTCGATCCTCAGAGGCAGCAAGCCTACCGTATGTCTTTGATGCGCTTCTCTGCCTCGAGCAACCATACTGACCTGATGCTATAGGATTTCTCCCATGTGCGCAAATACGCCGAAGCTTTCTTGGGCCGATCCAAGGCCTCTGCTCCCACTCCGGCTCTCATCACGCCAGCTCCTGCCATTCGTCCTGCAAAGCCTTCTAGTGGCCGCCGTCCCGAGCCCATCATTCTCCTCTCTCCCTCCGCATCGTCACTCCTCCGTCTGTCAAACGTCAAGTCTTTCCTCATGGACGGCGTCTACACACCGCCTACATCCACTACCTCGACCACCCTCAATATCCTCCACGTCAACCGAGTCATGCCGTCAATCGAACCCACCCGCCCCCTGCGTTTCATCCTCGTCGAGTCGCCTGATAACTTCAAGCCCGACTACTGGAACCGTGTTGTCGCCGTCTTTACCACTGGTCAGGCCTGGCAGTTCAAGGGTTACAAGTGGAGTCAACCCGCCGAGCTCTTCAGTCATGCCCTGGGTGTCTATGTCGGCTGGCGCAACGAGCTTCTACCCGACACAATCAAGGGCTGGGGTAGAGGTGTGCTGAATGTTGGCATCGACGCATACCGTGAGGGTCAAACTGCTCAGCAAAGATGGAGAGACCGTGAAACCGTGGAAGAGATCTGGAGCGCCATCGAGGCTTCCATGAGAGCCCGTGGCTTCAACAGAGAGACAAGATAGTTCTGCATCTCTGCTCGTGTATTTTGTTTTTTTGTTTTGTCGTGCGTTCAAGCGGATCTTTGGTTCATTATCACTACACCAGAAGGGGGAACTGGGGAAAAAAGCATCGGAGGGACCGAACGGTAACATGATCGTAGCCAACTATGATATGCCTCTTACAAATCTACGAAAATTAGGACCCAAGCCATCATCCGGCCATCCTGACCCGCGACCATCTTGACTTAGGAAGCTGCACCAGCAGGCACTGACGACTTCCCATAAAAATTCCCAAAGCATGGTTGTCAAAGATGCCGAGAAGTAGCCTGGAGCATTACTCGATTGCTGGCGGCTCTATATCTGAAAGGAATTGTTTACTTGCACCTCAAACCACATGCCAGTCACCGATTTGATCAAACACGAGATCTCTAAAGATTGCGACGCTTTACTGGCTGCTGGTTGCGCAGCTTCAACGGAGAAGAAAGACCTGTCCGGCAGCGTGCTTAGGAGGCATGAATGGCAGAACCTAACAACGTCTTCGAAGGGTATCCGCGATCGACCACAGTGAGCTACTCGCGGCGAAATAACTCCGCAAGTACTTGACACAAAAGCCAACAACTCGGCCGACCGAGCTGCCAGGATCATAGACGAGACGCGAGTGGGTCTCCGATGGCAAGAAAGGTCACGAGTGGTTACTGGCACCAATATACTATAATTTCCACATCTTCTCCATCAAAGCAGGCACTCGAAAGCTAGAACAGCTTCAGGTTTACCTCCCATCTCTCTCCAACTTCACGACTACAAATTTCGAAGTATATGCCGAGTTTTCTATTTTGAATGACCTCTCAACAGATACCTAAAAGCTTTGTCACCTCAAGAGATATATCAGGCCTTCACTGGTTTTCTCGGCAAGACACAATTCCGGTAGCGTCACTCAAAGTTCTGCCTTCAGAAGCACACCAAGCTTACATACTGACATCGATCGCTCAAAGCCGCAGTTTCAATTTACTGTTGTCTTCACCTCTCCGAAGGTAGTACTACTTCGTCGACAAAACATCAATCATACCTCACTGATCAACGAAGCCTGCCGCTATCTCGCGAAGCCACCGAAACGGCTCTACTGCTAGACTTCCATTTTTTGTTCTGCTCATCTTGGCCTCTTTTTCGGTCTCTACAACGTGCTCCAGACGCTTTGGATCTGCTCTGCTCAACCTACCTCATCTACACACGTGGGGTTTTTCACGCATTACATCCGTCAGTGATACACCGCCACAATAACAACAACAACAACAACAACAACATCATCAACAACAACATCAACCATGACACTACTCGGAGTACCGTTTGACGAAGAAGACGTTCCCAACTGGACACTTCAAAGCGTCAGAACTTATGTGGAAAGCCCAAAGAAGAAACTCAAGGCTTTTTACGTGAACTTCTTCGGCTGGTCAGAAGACGAGTACAGAGAAGCAAAGAGATGCACGTCCAACGAGACCTTGAAGTATTTTGACTCGCTAAAAAGGTTTCCTAGCACTGGACATGAGGCCAAGAAACGACACACAGTGCAGACAAATATGGTCCGAGATTGGCCTGAGCTGTTCGTCCATCGACATGGTCCGGATCCTCCTGCTTGGTTTGACGCGGAGCTTATCAGTCGGGCCCCAAGATATTTGGAGTCATTCAGCATGAAGAACGTCGTTCAGCAATTCATTGCGACTACCCACAATGCAAATTTAAAGACCCGCCAGAGACAACTAAAGCGCAAGGATCGCGCTGATAAGGACGACGACGATGACGAAAATGGTCACAGCCAAAACCCGCAGCCACGAACTCCTTGGCTGGATGGAACCACACGTGTCCCGCCTGATACGACCTCGGGTTCTCAAAGTGGAGATAAGAAACCACTGAGAAATTACCCACATACTAGCGGAGATGGCAACTTGTCTCACCAGGTAACCACTACCCTGGGCAGCAGAACCAGGGAACACGGCCCCCTTGGTCTCATTCTCTATATCACTGGCGTGACAATCATCGATCAAACCCTCCTTCTGGAAAGAGATCGGTTCGCTCTTGTGGGCAGTCTTCTTGAAAAGAGTCAACTGATCGAGCAACGTATCCAAGAACTCGTATTTGGCAATCCTCTTGATAACAAGCCCACTTTCCTATGGTTCTTTGACGACACTTCTGACGACAAACCAAGAGTTATCAGAAACCGACTCAGTGCTGAAGCCGCAATCATGATGCTAAAGGCAAGAGCAGATAGAGCAGGAGCTATTGCGATTCAAATTTTCGACGCTCCAGACCGTGATACAGCAGCATTGATCCCTGTCCATGAGGTCACTCGCAAACATGACTTTGTGCAGCGCGTCAGCTTTGAACTCGAAATCGACAACGACGAAGACGGTCGCGAGGATGAATCCGAGATGACAATGGGAACGGATTCTGCCTACGAGTCCAGGGATGGAGAGCTCCAAATTGACGACCAGCCATTCATAGAGGAGATTGACAGCAAACCTAACATCATTTGGGAGGGACAGCAGCAGCAGGTCAACGTCGAGAGCGAGAGCGAGAGCGAGTCCGAGGAAGAATGAAAGAGAGAATATTGAACGCTTCTACAGATGAAGCAGAAGCAGGAGTCTCTAAGGCGACGTGGAAGAACGAAGAAGATGAGCTTTATTAACATCATGTGCCTGTACTTCTTGATACTCAACTCTTGGCCCAAGAACAATCCATAACACCATATCGATGCTAACTGACCCGATCGAAATATAGAGGCTGGTTCTGGTGACCATTCTCCTGAGGACCCTCTAGAGAGTTTCTCGTAGAATTTCGGACTGTCTTGTTCGACGTCTGACTTGCCAATATGTTACATGAAAAAAAAAAACAAAAAAAAAACAGAACAAAGACGATCTGCGTTCAACATCCGCTACGGACATTTTCCCTAGTTTGGCCGAACCGTCAACAACGATGTTTGTCAGCGATTCTCAGACTCACACTCCTATAGTCCGCTCTGAAGATACTTCTATTTTCGAACGATGCTTACACAAAACAGAGGACTACTATTGTTCGCGGCAGACTTGATAGCTCTTATGTGAGGAGGCAAACCAAAGCCTGCAACGCCAAATTTCAACGCACCTTTGCCCGTGTTTTAGGCTTCGGACGACCACATAAAGATGACGGACGACACCCCCGAGTCGGTAACACGAGAGAAGAAGGACTCGAACTCAATGGATGCAAGGATTCAGGAACCACTTCAGCGCCAGCTCGCCTCCGAAAAAGCACCACCTTTCGATCGCGACGCTAGTGGAGAATCAACACCGTCCACTGTCGACAATGACTTGGAACAGTATCCCGAAGGAGGTCTTGAAGCCTGGTTGGTGGTTCTAGGATCCTGGTGTGCCATGACGGCAGGTATGGGCCTTCTCAATACCATCGGTACTTTACATGCTTGGATCTCTACCCATCAACTGTCTTCCTATTCTTCTTCCTCTGTAGGCTGGATCTTTTCCACGTTTCCGTTCTTCTTGTACTTTGCGGGTGTGCAGATCGGCCCCGTGTTCGATGTCTATGGAGCAAGGGTGCTGGTCATGACCGGCAGTATTGGATTGGTGGTGGCTTTGATGACACTTAGCGTGAGCACCGAGTACTATCAGATCATCCTCTCATTTGGTGTCCTAGGTGGCTTAAGCACTTGTTGTCTCTTCACCACCGCAGTGTCTGCGATAGGCCATTGGTTCCACGCTCGAAGGGGCTTTGCTATGGGGATCGCATGCACGGCTGGCGGAATAGGCGGTCTTGCGTTTTCCCTCATCATTCTCTTTCTTGCTCCGAAGATCGGATTCGGCTGGGCGATACGCATCATCGGCTTCATCAGTGCAGCACTGTGTGCAATCGCCTGTCTGCTCCTTCGCAGCCGGCTGCCGCCCAACAAGATCAAAGGCGCAAAGATTGACATTCTCGCACTCCGAGATCCGCCTTATGCTGCCACGACTGCTGCCATCTTTCTCGTCGAGTTTGCAGTGTTCATTCCATACACGTTCCTTGTTGACCAAGCATTGGATGCGGGTATGAAGCAGGAGTTGGCGTATGCACTCATCCCTATCCTCAACGCCGCTGCTATACCCGGTCGCTTGCTGCCTGGCTATATCGCCGACCGCTATGGACGCCTCAACACTATGACTGTCACGGCGGTAATCTGCTGTCTATTGACATTCCTTCTCTGGTTAATCGGATCTTCCTCTCACGCAGCCATCATCGCGTATACCGTGCTCTTTGGCTTCTGGTCCGGCGCAGCAATTTCCCTGACACCAGTCTGCATCCAGCAAGTTTGTAAAACCGAGGATATCGGCAAGAGGACGGGTACCACGTTTACGATCAGCAGCTTTGGAACATTGATAGGCATTCCTATCGCTGGTGCTATACTGGGCAAAGGAGGAAGGCAGGATTATGACGGATTGATTGCTTTTGCGGGGGCTTGTTACGTTGCTGCCAGTGCTGCTTTTGTGGTTGCTGGAGGGTTAACAGGAGGGTGGAGGCTAAAGGTCGTCATCTAGGTAGGAATGAGATGAATGTATTTGCTCATCGACTTGCTTCTTACATCGAATATTGTGATTCTTGGCCGTTTGCAAAGTGTCGTCTTGAAAAGAAACCGCTGTGTTCGTACAAGAAACCTACGGTACTCGAACCAAAGAAAGTCATCGACTAGAATTCATGTTATGCGATCGATTTGAAAATTTCTGATAATTGTCGTATATAGGCGTTTATTAGTTTATGTCTTTTGTATATTGTATTTATCGCATGGTCACCAATTCCTCGGCAGATGTGGGGTGAATGGCAACACAGCTGTCAAAGTCGGCCTTGGTAGCACCCATCTTGATGGCAACACCGAAGCCCTGCAGAATCTCGTCACTGCCCTGGCCAAGGATGTGCAGACCGACGACTCTCTCATTGGGACCCTCACAGATGAGCTTGTAGGCGGTGGGACCCTTGTCTTCGGGCTCCATCATGGCGTAGTACATGGCGGTGAAGCTGGAGGAGTAGATCTTGACGGAGTCACCGAACTTCTCGCGAGCCTCTGGCTCGGTAAGACCGATACTGCCGACAGTGGGGTGAGAGAAGACGACCGAGGGCACGTTGGTGTAGTCGAGGTGAGCGTCCTTCTTGCCGCCAAAGAGACGGTCTCCGAGACGACGTCCAGCGGCAATGGCAACAGGGGTCAGCTCCATACCAGCGTTGCAGACATCGCCCAAGGCGTAGATGCCGTCAACGTTAGTGTTTTGGTACTTGTCAACCTTGATGTGGTTCTTGTCGTCGAGCTCGACACCGGTGACGTCCAGGTTGAGCTTTTCGACCTCGGGTGTACGACCAATGGCCCACAGGACGCAGTCAACATCCATGGTGTTCTCACCGTCGTCGTCCTTGTAGTGCAACTTCTTCATGCCATTGCCCAGATCCTCAAGCTTGCTCTGGGAGCTGTTGGTGTGGATGTGAAGACCTTGACGCCTGTACTCGTCCATGATCTTGTCTTGGATCATGGGATCGAAAGTGCGCAAGAACTTGTCATGACGGATGAACAAATGAGTCTCGGTACCGAGGTGGTGGAACATGCCAGCCATCTCGACAGCGATGTAACCAGCACCGACAACAGCGACCTTCTTGGGCTGCTTCTCAAGGTCGAAGAAGCCGTCACTGTTGATACCGAGCTCGGCACCCTCGACGTCGATTGTGCTGGGACGACCGCCGACAGCAACAAGAATCTTCTTTGCGCGGACCTGTTGCTCCTGGCCGTCCTGACCAACAATCTTGACAACATCCTTGGAGACGAAAGAGGCAGTTCCATTGAGGTATTCGACCTTGTCGTTCTTGAGGTTCTTCTCGTAAATTCCGTTAAGGCGCTTCACGTAGGCGTCACGCTTGTGCTTGAAAGTGGTCCAGTCGAAAGGAGCCGTCTCCTGGATGGAGAAACCGTAGGCCTTGGCTTCGTGGATGGTCTCTTGAATTGCGGCGGCGTTCCAGGTGACCTTTTTGGGCACACAACTATAGGACTGTGTTAGTCGGGAAGGCGCGATGAGCGAGAGGGTGCGACGTACCCGACGTTGACACAGGTACCACCCAGTCTGGAGTTCTCGACGGCGATGGTCTTCATGCCATACATGCCACTAGCTCTTCTGGCAGCGGCGAGGCCACCACTGCCAATACCAATGACGAGGAAATCACATTCTTTGGGTGTAGGAGCCATGATGGGACGAGTGGTGGAGAATTGACGGGTTAGGGAGTGGAGTCGGGAGGAGGCCGTCGGTATGGTGTAGAAGAACCGCGGGGAAGTAGTGAAGGCGCGCATATAATATAGCGAAGCAGATGAGTGACGACGAGGGGCAACGGTGGAAGGTTGATGTGAAATAGAAAGTACAAAGGCGGGCTTTGCTTACGTCAATCACTCTAGCGCCACCAATGAACGATGGCCGGCAAACGTGGGATGTGAGATGGACAGAAGGTTTCGAGCTTGGGTGCAGCAGAAGGGCGATGACAAAGCTACTCGGAGTAGAATGCAGGCCTGATTTGCAATTCACTTCTGCGACGCTGATTAGATTGTCGACAAGCAGCAGATGGCGCAGACAAAAAGGTACCAGGTCGGAGAGCTGCCCCTCGGCGTGAACCACGGCCTCCAGACCTAAAAGCCGGTGGTGCACGGGCCGCTCTGCATATCGTACTGTAGGTATCAAGCATCATGATCAAGCCGGGCCTTCCTGTCACACCACCTGCTCATGCAGCTCTGTCGCTCTCTTCCATGTGAGAA
Organism: Aureobasidium sp. EXF-10728; assembly: GCA_023848605.1. Taxonomy (NCBI): domain Eukaryota; kingdom Fungi; phylum Ascomycota; class Dothideomycetes; order Dothideales; family Saccotheciaceae; genus Aureobasidium; species Aureobasidium sp. EXF-10728. The sequence goes on along the minus strand of SWBG01000001.1, from coordinate 855,211 downwards.
GGTCCCATCTCTGTAGACACCAAACACATCAACCATGGGTGGCAGACTATCCGTTCCCAAAGGGCCTGCCGGCACCACCGAAATGAGCCGTCCAGCTTCACCTTATCCTCGTCGCAAGATGCCCTTCAACTCGCGCACAATCATTGCTCCCGCCGCTGCCTTCACAATGGCTTGCCTTCTATTCGTCTACACCAGAACCTCTATACGCGCTGCCAAGGCAAACGCTCAAAGACATCGCGACGCCGACAGTGCTGGTGAAGGTCTCGATCTACTCGCTGAGAGCAGGAGAAGACACGGCCGCGCTGAAAGGCTAGACCAAGGTACTAGTACCCTGTCCGAGCTGGCCCACGGTGCTAGAGAACAGTTCTTGGGCTCGAACAAGTCAGCCGCCCGTCCCGAAAAACTGAAGGGTCGCTCGCCCATTTCGGAGAATGAGGAAAAGTTGAGAGCCGCCATGGGCAAGAAGACCGACGACTCTGAACCATAACCTAACAATTCATGTGCTCCCGCACTCTTGCGCGATTCTGCTCCCAAAGAGCAAATGTCACCGCCTGCACGAGACAGTCTGCCAGATCATCTAATTTGCCAGGAATTGCAGATGCATCTTGAACCGCTGCTTCCTTCTCATCCTCTCTGCTTCGCCGACGACTTTGTCGTTCTCTCGGCGAACAGAACGAAGCAACCATTGGAGCTAGCTCTGCATCGACTGTCAATTCATCCGTAGTCAGCGAAAGCGATAGCCAGTGTCGAGCCAATGCAATCTTGTCCTTTTTCTCGAAAGACTTCTTCTTCATCTCCGTTTCCATTGACTTTGCTGCGTTTTGTGACACCGTGAGTGACGCAGCTATGTCTGCAGGTGTCGGGAAGAAGTCTCCACGATTTAACCAGAACATGCTAACACGTCGCGGGCTCATCTCTAGGACGTCAGGAAACCTTTGATCCTGAACCAATTGTGTCGTGTTGTGGCCATGTCGCATGGTTTCCAAAGATGCCCATAGCATACTCTCCAGCATGTTCACACGGACCGTCCATTCTTGAATCGCTGGTCCACCACCAGAGCGAAACCTCTGGCGTTCAATCAGGATATAGTCTGGTTTGTATCGCAGGAACTCGGTTGCCAGACCGACTGCAATCTTGGAGAGCGATGAAGGCGCATAAACATTAGATCGATCTTCGGGAATGATCTCGATTGTCTCTTCATCCTCGCCAATTGGTAACTCAGCTATTTGCGATGCTGTTTCTGTCGATACATTGGTCTGTCTGGCCATCAGTCTCTCTGACACATCCAGGCGTTTCCAGTCCGAGAGATGTAAAGACAGCGTTCTGTCGCCGGCTTGTGCATTGATTCGATCGGGATCCTGGGGTAACTTGTGTAGATCCAGTAGGCAGAATGCGAGGTTCTTGACACCCATGTCCACACTAAGGATTCTGCAGCGTGGACTGGGGAGAGTAGGTTTGTACGTGCAATCTGCCAGGGCTCTACATAGTTGCGCCTTTGTCCCCGTGGAATTTAGCCCAGTGAGAAATGCCAGATGTTTGAGTTGCCATGCTCGCAGAGTGGACAAGAACGTCAGAGGATCGGCCTTGGTCATGTTTATGGAGGATTGTTGCTCTCCACGTCTCCAAAACAAAACAACCCCGACTCAGCGTCAAAGCTCAAATACAGAAAGCTTGTGTTATCACTCTCAAATTGGTGTCTTGAACCACGCAATCCGCTCCTGGCTAGCAAAACACACACGAAGGGTTGATTGAGATAGTGGACAAGCCCATCTGGCAAAACAAAAAGGCCTCAACCCGAGATCGAATCGGGGACCTCCTGCAATTTAGATATGCCCAAAGCAGGAATCATACCACTAGACCATTGAGGCGGGGTAGGCTGAACTGGTCAAATCCATTGTATATAATGTACCGCATACAATTGCTCCTACCACTCGCGTCAACAGCCTAGCTGACATGATATCACGGCTATCACGGCAATAGTCATCTCTGCTGATTCAGACCAAGCCTTAGTCGCCAAGGTCTAACGATGCATGCTCCCATACATAAGCATGCTCCCGACTTGTTGAGATTCTGCGACGCAAACCGATGAAACCCACTGTCAGTTCAGCCGAAAGATGGCAGATCAAAACAACAAGAACACGAACCTTGACAACAAGTCGCACATGCAGCCTGAGATCGAGCGACAGCCACGAGCTAGTACAGATACCACAAGAACCACTTTGCCGACCTACAATGAGTCTCTGGCCTCGGATACACCACCTGCATACCAATACAATCAACCAAGCAAGAAGCCATCAACTCAACAGCCCACGGCAGGGGCCTCTGCAGCCACGATCAGAGCAATCATGGGCGATCCCATCCCTGAAGAGCCGAGACGAAGCTTGCGAGATCGATTACTATGTCGGAGGCAGACATACAATCGTCGCCCTCCTTCTTCTGAGCGAAGCAATTCTAGCTCGGCGACGTGGAATATTTGGGGATCACCAATCTCTGATCCTAATAAATAGGGATCTCTTGCGTTGAAACGTAAACACCGCAGTCCATCTTTTTGGATCATTATAGAAGTATCCCGGCACAGATTTGTCAGAATATGCAGCGATGCTCGACTTTCTCTTCCAACTCAAGTCCTCATGATACTCCTATGTATGACTTGCCAGAGGCTTTCAATATCCCCAGACGCACTCTTATTTTGACTCTGTTCTGTTCAGCTTTGTCACCAATCTCTTCCCAAGTGCTCAAGCCTTTTTGTCTCGACTCTCGACATACATCGTTCTCACTGGTGTTTCTGTCGTCTCTCCCGCGGTCTGCCTCGTCCATTTCGTTGCACCGTCAATAAAACTGTCTTTCTGAATGATAATCTATCGACTCTCCTACAGCGGCCGATATCCTACCGTCCGCGGTCTGCCTCGTCCATTTCGTCTTTCTTAATGATAATCTATCGCCTCTCCTACATCGGCCGACATCCTACTCCTCTAGCAATCGGATTACCAAGTTCCTAACATCCTGGACCATTACTTATAAGGCGATGTAGTAAGCACACATCGGGCGATATCCTACTCTCATCGTCAACAAGACTTGTTTGGCTAGTTCTCTTCCTGCCTGACAATCTTGAAGAGTCTTCGATATCTGCCTTGTTACTGATGTCCAGTAATAATGGACCTCGATGTCACCCGATCTCGGCATCGACCCGGAACCCGATAGACCAGCACAGTTGATGAGGTTACTGAACGGCTACAACTACCTGTCTCAAATCGAGGATGTAGACCGTTATTAACAATGACAACGGAATATAATATACTGGATGTTTCGACAGTGTTCTTGATGAATGTTCTCGATGAACGTGTACGGCTGATGCGTTGTGCGTTGTCAACCAGAGAATGTTGCTCGTTCGTGCATTGTCAACTAGACTTATGTTGGGTGATGTCGACCATCCTTGTCTTCCGGACTTGAGTGTGTCAATGTCACCAAAGTCTCTTTAACTCTAATATATGGACTCTAATATCTGGAAATCATATGTTTTGCTTGGTAAATATAAGGTGGATGTCGTCCGATCTCGGTTGCAGGCGTGCAATACTGGTCAGGTGAGCGATTAGCGTGTCATCAGAAGCACACACTCCGGTATGAATTTGTGCTCAACATACCATCTGTGGAACTTATTGGAGTCGTAGCGTTTGTTGGCCGACCAGAAGCATCGACCACTGTTGTCGACACAGCAGTCAGCCCAGTCATATCGTGGCCACTTCAAATTTGCTACAACGAATAACATCCCCTACCTACAGCTATCATTATTGTTATCTCGTTAGACACGGACAACAACTTCTGAAGATCTTTATAGGTCCACTTATTGTTACCGAAAAAGGTCTTGAAGCCTGGAAGCATCTGCTTCCAGATAATATTGGACCGAAACTCTTCATCGACAGTGTCCAGATATTGCCTCTTTGCCTCGGTAAGGCCTTTGGTTGCGTATACTGCTTTGACAGCATAGGCTGTGGCTGCTCTTGGTCCCTTGTACTCAAACTCGTTGTTACGTTAACAATATTTGTATCGTCTTCAGATTTGAAATCTAAAAGAGCGTTATTAAGTCCAGTCTATCACATCGGGCAACATTCGTTTCTTACCATTGATCATTACATAGAAGCCCCCAAGATCTCATAAGGCGTATGAGAGAATACAGAAACCTCTCTCAAACAGAGAACAGAAAGATCAATGCCAGGCTAGGTTTGCAAGGGGCTGCCGGTGTAGCCAAGACATACAATTGTCGTCCTCCTTCTTGTGAAATGTAAACATCACGTTCCATCTTTGTTGCTTCATCTTGTCCTCTTCAGATCGAAGGTGTGCATTGTGTCTCACGTGTGATTGTTCTGTTGTCATCATTCACAACTATAGTAAAACAATGTCAAAAGTATACACATTATAGAAAGTTTGACAAGAATATACATAAAATGCCCAAAGGGGACAACTTTCTCGAATCTAGACAGAACCTCTGATATACAGGAACTCCTTGTATTTGCCAGCGGTCCATCTGCGAGTAGCTTTGCCAAACCACATCATTAGAATTGTACCGAGGAACATGACGCCAAAGCTCACGCAACCAAGTGTGACAAAGACTTGAGTCAGACTGTGAGCATCGAGCCAGATGGAGCAGACGAAAGTGAAAATGCAAGCCAACGAGTTGTTGTACACGGCAACACCAACCATGCCTTCCAACACGGCGTCGGGGTAGCAGTCCATGAGATAGGCCATGGTCAAATCGCCTCCACAGCCAAAACCAAATCCAATGAAACCCAGAGCGACGTAGGGTACTGGCCAAGGCCACACTCGTTGAGTTCCCATACCGAAGAGGATCAAACCGACCGGAGAGATGATAGCAGGTAGGTACATGAGCCAAAGGCGGTCTTCAGCCTCGGAGATGTTGTTACGGCGTTTTGCCATCCAACGCACAAAGACATCGGAGAACCAACCTCCGTATACACAACCGATGATGGCGCCGATGAGCGTGGGGATACACATGATGGCATCTGCACGGTCACCGTAGTTGTAGGGTTCAGAAGTCCAGTTGTCGTCTTCGACGGTCAGATAGAAGGAGAGGAAGGCGTCTTGCATACCCCATTGCAGACCGGAGTAGATGACGGCTGGGAAGTAGAAGATACGCAAGGTGTGAAACGTACGACGCATGTATTGCTTGAACCCGGTTCCGATCAACGTAGGTGACGGAGTGATGAGAGCGACACGCTGCCAGTAAGATTTAGGGACCAAGTCGGAGCCATTGGGAATCAGATTGCCTTTCCTAGGTTGATGATCGCTGTTAGTCCCATCGCTGACAATCACAGATGTGGGATCGGCGTTTGTCTTCTTCTCGCCAGACATTTCGGTGTCGGCGGAGCTGCGTCCCGTGGCCAGACCATCCAAAACACTGTCACGGTCAAAGGCAGTCTCCTCCAAGCCAAAATAGAAGACGAAGAGAGTGCAACCAGAGATTATCAAAGCGAACCAGCCCATCCAGCGCCAACCGAGCGTACTATCAGCGATAAACCCAGAAATCATTGGTCCAAGGAAAGTCCCAACGGAAGTTGCAAGCACGTAGACTCCCAAGACAGAACCACGCTGATGCTGGAAGGTAACGTCCGTCAACGAGAGCTGTGCAGTGGCCTCGGCAACAGATTCTGAGATTCCCAAAAACAACTGGCAAAGAATTGTGTCCACCTTACTGTCAGAACGAGCAAACCAGGCGCTGCCAATGATAGACGCGATTAGACAGACGATATACGAGATACGTCTGCCATACAACCAGTTGGCAGAAGACAGCGCCAGACATGAATAGCCAATACCCAGGAACAGAACGCCGGCTGCAGTGTTTTGAACTCCCCATCCGATTCCATAATCATCCACCAACGCTGTACCTGCAGCACCGGCACTGTTGGATGTAGCTGCAGTCAAAGCAGTAATATACAACACCAAAGCAGCCGACCACATTCTTCTCCAGTAACTCCAATTCAGTGGATCATTGGGTGATTCCGTAGGCTGAGGAAGCAACAAAATCTTGTCCGAGGATGTCGAGTCCGAGTCTTTGAACAAGCGGATGGTGCCCGCGAGCTCCTCCTCATTGGTAGAGTTGAAGTGGTCCATTGTACAACAGTAATCTCTGTGCCAGCTGTCTGTGCTACAGAACACTGTTAAGTATCCTCGAGTCGGCCTTCAACAGAAGATCGGTCAATTCTCACGCGGCGGTACCGCACAGAGTTGTAGACTTGTCAAGTATTTTTTGTGGCAATTCAGAAGATGTTATCGCTGGCCGGTGATTTGCTGGTTCCAATTATCCGCGGTTCACTGCAGGGAAGAATGAATCCCCAAAGTAATCACAGATGATTGGGTTAAAAATATCCAGATGTATGGGTTATTGGATGCCTTTGACGTATCCGAATGCTGCACACATCATTCCAACAGCGAAGAGATCATTAGGTATGGTTGACCAAGAAGAGGGAGCGGGACACTACCGGTTGAGGAAAAATTGTGTCGCGTGTCGGCATCGCGAACAACTGATAAGATGTTTTGCCGAGCCGGGAGTAAAGTCGCGACCACACCGCAGACCGTGCGTCATTGAGCTGTCATCAGTCAGGGTTGCCGTCAAACGTGCGCGCTGGAAAATGCTTCCATTGAACATGGAGTCTTCCCAGACCAACGCTATGGCAATTATAGGTACTTGGCCGGCTCGGATTGTGATGATGTGGTTTTGCTTGCTCGCGATTACTTTTGCTTCATGGACCTCTTCAACATGCCGCAGAAGCTTTCGAAGAGGATGTTGTCCTTTCCTTGAAGCCAGCGAACTTCCATGTCGCCCTCTTTCACTTCAATATCAAATCTCAGTGACGCCTTGACGGCATCTGCAGATTTGAGAATCTCGGATTGCGATGCCGCTTCTTGCCCATCCTCTTGTTCCATCTCTACTCTCTTGCGCTTGCGCCTTGCTGAACGTGACCATACGTTCTCAGTAGCGACACCACGGCCAGCCCACTTTTCAGATTGCCAGGACCACTGTATATCGAGTGCTTGCATGGTTTTATTGAGTAAATCAGCCGCTTCTTGCCTCGTAAATCCGATGGTGTGGATAGTTTGAGCTGTTGGGTATGGCAGGATATGAGTGCCGACATCACTGCCTCTGGCAACAGCCTATATCTGTTAGTACCATAGCTGAGAGTCCAGACTTGTAGGCCACTCACATTACTCGGTCTTCTGTCTCCATAACTCCAACCTACAGCCCACCTCCGAGTCTTGTTTCCTGCTCGAAGCAGTGTAACAGCCCAATTATTGATGCCAATTTCCTTGAGTCGATCGATGACTTGATGGACACTGGAGAGCTTTCCGAGCATACTCGTGTACCACCTCACGGCGTCCTTCAACTCTCTGCTCTCCTCGACCATACGCAGCACAAATCCGGCATCGCCTCCGGGGCATATCATCTCGATTTCTGCGCCTGTGCATACGGCACTAGGAGGGCCGGACTTCCCGGCACTCGAAACTGCCAGATCTTCAGCGCTTGAATAAAAAGGTGGATTACACATGGTAAAATCCAGTTTGTCAAGGTCGAATGCTTGAGGCGAGATCAAGGCGTCTTCAGCGGTATTTAGTTTCGTGCAAATTTTTTTGTCCAATCCATTTCTCTCGATGTTTCCATTGGCGTATGAAAAGTTTTGAGGGTCGATATCAGTACCTAGCATATTCCAAGATGGTCGTGAGGAACAAGCTAGTAGGCTGTAGATGCACGATGCACCGATCCCGCTATCACAGCATTAGATTGACAGGACTCTGATGTAAGCTGAATAACAGGGTGCTCACATGTCCAAGCCAGTGATGTTTTGTTTGGAGGGATCTTCGATATCGACATCGCAGGTTGTATCCATCAATTCTTGGAGCCATCGGATATAGTTGTACCTGACGGGGACCGGAGGACACAATCTGTCGTCGGGTAGGTCAAGCTCGAGATTGAAGTCCCGTTTCAAAATACTTTTCGTGAGCTGTCTGATCGCAATCAGTATTCACATATCACAGTCATTGGGGACGATAGATGACTTGCTGCAGTGCCTTTGGATCCTGAAAATCGACGTGTCCGTTCGCGTCATCATAGAACTCGGCAAATTCGGGATCAGTCATCGCCAGCGCTTGGAAGTCGACTTCTTCATCATAATTCGGGACCTGTGGATTGGTCGAAGTCATGTTGTGTTGTTGCTGTCCTTGTGGGATGAGGATTATGAAGTCAAAAGTGGAGTGGGCAATGGAAATCCAAATCAGTCGCCGCGTCAGACAACCACTTCATGACACTAATGATTTTAGGGAACATAATAATACATTGAAGCGTAACAAAATCACAGATCTATCGCCAACCATGACTGGTATATCCCGAAAATGTAAACCAGACGCCATACCTCAAACCATGCGTATGCTCATGAGATCTAGACAGCAAAGCCAAAGGAGCCATCGAATTCCCAAACATTAGGATCTTCGCCTAATCGAACTTGTTCAAAAGAAGGGACAACATCTGGCGCATAGCTCTCGAGCAGAGCCTCCATGTCGCGCTCTTCCATTGTGCAAAAGTCCTCGAGAGACCATTTATCACAGACCTTGATCATCCTGCAAGACGTTAGCTTCGTATGGTGGTCGGCAGAGCGAGGAGTATTCATACCACTTCATTCTCTTGGGACCCTCGTCGTTACCAGGAGCGACGACTCGCAGCTTCTTCCTCAGGGCACCAACCTTCTTGATGGCTTCACCCATGTTGGGAGGCAAGCTGGCAGCAATTCTCCTGCGAACAATGTTTGCCATCCTGGGGCCATTTCCGCTGGTGCTGACCATGATCTGCAAAGGGCCGTCTCTATACTGGCTTCCAAAGTAGAAGTCGCACTCAGGCGGGACATCTGCAATGTTGGCAACAATCCTCTTCTCTTTACACAACTTCCAGATCATGGTCGAGGCTTCCGGGTCGTCGATGGCAGTCATGACCATGGCAATGGCGGGGTCGTCAAGGTCCGAGGGCTCGAAAGTGCGATCGATGTATTCGACAAGACCCTGTTCGACGCGGTGGGCGACCTCGTCGTTGAGGCCGTCACGAGGGCTGATGAGACGGATTTTGGCATCCGAATTGAGGAGGTTCAAGATGCGACCGGCGGCTACCTTGACTTTTGGTCAATGTCCATAGCCCAGGTAAGATATGCGTCATGTGCGACTGACCTCGCCGCCGCCGACCATGAGGACCAGCTTGTTGCGGATCTGCCAGGCGAGCATCAGAGAGCCGCCGCCCTCGATTTCCGGGAACTTGGCCATGGCGTCGAGCGGGAGTGGGAATGGAAGGAAGTGTGACGGAGAGAGCAGTAGTAACAATGCCAGAATATTATTTGTCGACTGGCGATAAGAAAGGCAAACCCCGCGGGAAAGCTCGTCCTGGGCGGCATCGCATCATAGCGCGAGTCGAACATGTGGTCCATGCAACGGGCCGACAGCCACCAGACCGAGGGGCCCAGGGCGGTGTACAACTAGAAGTCAACAACCTCGAGGACCAAGTTGTGACTTGTCGGCCTCGTGCCGTTCCTGTACCATGGCATCGCGAAGGACTCTAGGAGGAGGCCGCGTCTTGGGCAGCGGCCGCTCGCTGTCGCCCGCCGTCATTCCCCAGCGCCCGCACCAGCTCACGCCTTCCGAAAGCTCCCTGTCGCTTGCCTCCAGCTCCCACACGAGCACCATCGAGACCGACGACATCGCCTCCCGAGTCGCCCTCGATCCCAGCAATGGCCCTGTCGGCGCCGCCGCCGCCAGCTCGCGCCTCGTCTGTCCCATCTGCAATGACGACATGGTCACGCTGCTGCAACTCAACCGACATCTCGACGACAACCACCAGAACCTGCACGAGGTCGAGCAAGACGAAGTCAAGAACTGGTTTGAACAACAGATGAAAAAGGCAAAGCGCTTCCAGCCCCTCGCCGTCCTCAACCAGAAACTCAAGGGCCTGGACGTCTTCGAGTCCAACGCGACTGCTCCCACACAACTCGCCTCGACCACCCCTCTATCCTCCTCGACCTCGGGCCATACTACTCCTGCCCACGCCTCCGCTGTCCCGCCAGAAGCCCGCCTCGATCCCGACCATGTCGTCACAAAAGCACACTGGCAACGTTCCTCGGGCCACGACTGTTGCTCAGACCCCTTGTGCGGAAAGCGCCTTGGAAGCACAAACGGCAACATCAACTGTAGACACTGCGGTAAGCTTTTCTGCGAGGAACATACCATGTATCAGATGAAGCTGTCTCGCTCCGCCCAACACGAACCTGTTCGCGGCTTGTGGTGTCGCGTGTGCGAGACTTGTTACAAAAGTCGCCCGGGTTACAACGATCACTCCGGACTCGAGCGCGACCACACCCAACACTTTACTGCCGTCCGTAGACGCACTGTAGACAAAGCATACCTCGAAGTGAGCCGCTTGGAGAAGCGCCTCTCGAGACTGACACAACTGTTGGCCAATCCACCTCCGCCCGAGAATGACCAAAGCACTAGTAGCTTCCTATGGTCTCTCGCTGGCTCTAAGAATCACATCCGCTCTTTGGAGCAGTCGGTAGTAACCTGGGAAGATGACGCCCTGGTCCCGCACTGTCCTTTCTGCCAGCAACAATTCTCTCAATACTCTTTCCGTCGTCATCATTGTCGAATATGTGGAAGAGTCGTGTGCGGCGATCAGGCCACGAGCTGTTCCGCTGAGATTGGCTTGAACGTTGATGCACCACTCAAAACTAATGGTTTGGAGAAGTCTGTTGGTCAAGTGGCCGTCGATGTGCGCATGTGCAAAGACTGTCAGCACACGATTTTTAGCAAATCCGACTTTGCCCGTCAACTCTCGATACGGCCTCCGGATCAGCGGGCTTATGAGAACCTCATTCAATTCGAGCGCGGCATCCGCCTTCTGTTGCCGAAGTTTCAAAAACTTCTCCAGGCTTTGCAAGATCCCGAGAGGCCCCCAACACCTACTCAGTTGAACGATGCCACCAAAGTACGCAGACGGCTTATGGATGCATTTACACAATATGACGTTGCGGCCAGACGCATCAGAGACTTGCCTACCGAGAGTCCGACGCAAGACCGTTTACAAAAGGCCATTTATGCACAGGCGACCACTTTCCTCCACATACACATGCTTCCCCTCAAATCCTTACCCAAATTGCTTCAACATGCAACCCCACACGGCAAACCGCAGGCCAAGTCCTCGGCGAATCCTTTGGCTGCCATTAGGAACGATCAGGCCAGGCCCCAGGGCAGTCGAGCGAGTAGCTCGTCATCCGCTCAGGTCACCGCCTTAGAAGCCGAGGAGAAAGAACTTCGGGAGCGGCTGATAGTGCTCGAGGAACAGAAATTCTTTGTTGAGGGCATGATTGCTGATGCCAACAAACGAAGGAGGTTTGACGAAGTGGCTAGTCTGGCTGGTAATGTCGAAGATTTGACAAAAGAGATCGATCAATTGCAAGGTCAGATTGCAGGCATGGACTTTGCTGGTGCCTATGCTGTTGGACAAGAGATATGATAATCCTTCTTCTTTCCCATCATGGCGCTCGTCTTTTGTTTTTGTTGCCATGCATTTCTTGGTATTAGCGAGGCGTTTATGGCGGTGGCGTTTGGCTTCCATAAGGAACTTTTGGTCGGGTCCGTATGACATGTTTTTCTCACTTTGAGCCTGTTTATTCTTCTGTCGTCCACGCGTACAGCGGGGTTGTGAGACCTAAAGGATCGCGTCAGGATTTTGGCTTGCATTCGGTATTGACAACAGAGCCAAGCCATCACATCTCCTTGCAAGCCCTATCAGATGTCTCTTTGATCCTTATACAACGCGACCACAGCTTAGCATCATGACCTGATGTTTCGCAGGGTCTAGGCCGCATGTACAGGACTAGCATTGGCACTAGCTTCGTATAGAAGGCAAGGAACTGCGTAAACGAGCTGCATAAACTCTTTCTCAGACCCCGCCAGCAGCAGGTACTTCGAGTAAACGTACTCGAGTATTCCCTGCCTTGGAAGTTGCACATTGGTCGGCAAGCACGATTGTAGAGTCGCGAGTTTCGCTTCTCCGCCTCTCACCACCTCCACGTCGGCTCCTGTAGCCGAGGCCGAGAAGTTGGTTCTGCTCTCCGCATACCCCAAGATCGTCGTTGCATTCGGCAGGTGCGGCCCGCAAACCTGGTTTTCTTGGTGACTTGCTGCCCCTGAACATCATTTTGCTTCATTAGGAAAACTCGATGCAATTGTAGACAATGGCGAGAAACACGTTAGTGGCAACACAAGGTTCCGCGGCAGCTTACTAAAAAAGACTCCTTGGGCTCAGAATATGGAAGGTAGGAGAAAGTCGTTATATCGGTAAACTCATCTAAGATCTATGCAGACACGTCTTTCGGTGACTTCACCCAGTCGTGGTCCCAAGGTACCATGGCATCTTTGCCGACCACTGCTTTGATGGCTCTCTCGCTAATGTCCCAGAAGCCAGGACCCAAGGAAGGATCGGCGGCTAGATCTTTCTCTCGTCCTGAGACGCCCTAGAGTGCCTACGTCAGCAACGTGCGCAAAAGCAGGATCGGGATCAACGACTTACAACATCGACTAGATATGCGCCATTCAAGTACTCGTTCTCGACGTCAGACGACGTGGCTGCATAAAGAACTATACGCGAGCTGCTGCGTACTGTGAAGCTGGTATCCTTGGAAAGGGTGTCGAGAACGTGATCGCACAGATTTGAGGGCTGCCAATGGCTGTCCCTTCTAGACTGGCTGACTGCATCTGCCAAGTTCTTTGACGGTTGAACGGCGAGTGCATAAATCTTGTCGTGATGGCGCTTGACGATGCGCTCGGCGAGACCATGCCTGACTCCAAGTAACAGACTCGTTTTCGAGCGGCGGAATATCTCAGAACAAACTTCGGCACTGTAAGCAGAGCGCTGTGAGTCTTCTTCGTCGCTGAATGCGCCGTCGGAAATGCTCTGTAGACGTTGCTGTCCCGGGGCCTCGAAGATGACTCGAGGGGCTGGTGTATTGGGTATCCTTGAGGTTCTGCGGAATAGAGGCCAGAGAAGGTTGCTGGCGTAAAAATGACCCAGCCACATCATGCCAAAGTAAGCATCTATGCAGTGTAGATCGGTTGTGAAGTGGGCCTGGTCAATCCCTGAGCCGAATATACACACGTCCAATCGAGGAAGCTCGTCGCATAGAGCCGAGAACACTTCTTGTACTTGGATGAGGTCCGTCATGTCGCAGTATCGATGTTCAAGAGGCGTGTCCGAGCCGACCTCTTCGCAGATGATTGAAATTGCCTCGGTGCTCTGTTTCTCATGAACGTTCACCATTATGACTCGGCATTTGTGGATGACGAGGGCTCGAGCGATCTCACTGCTGTTGAATTTGTCAGACCAGACACTCCAAGGCTAGGAGAATGGAGTATACACATACCCAATCCCACATGCACCTCCCGTAACGATAGCAGTCCTGCCTTGTAGATCTGGCATGCTGTCTGGAGATTTGAAGAGGGGAAAGTAGGAATCTTGGGCGCGCATGTTGACTGTCGTTGGGATGCTGGTGACTTGTGCGTATATGCGGTCGAGGTCGAGGTTGAGGTCGAGGAGGTGTGATCTGAGTAGCAGGACCAGACAAAGCAATTGGTCAGGTCGGACATATATAATATCTAACAAAGGAAGATGCTTTGAAGAAATTCAATCGAGGATAGGCAGGGATACTATATAAGCGCTTTTGTGCTTTGCGTTAGGATCGAAGACCTGCTTGTTACATGAACGGGCCGGAGAGCCTACCCTCGTAAGTACAGAACTATGAATAATGATGGCGAAGGATCCACACCCCTGTCACACTTTGGCGGCTCTTCTACTAGCTAAAATCTCCCCGGATGCAGGAAAGCAATCATATGCCGTCGCATTCGGCAAGAATTGCGCTGGAATGTTGGCAGAACTTCTAAATGCGGTTCCTTGATTTCTTAGAAACATTCAAGTTTTGATGAAGCCTCGAGATCAGCGGCATCCCCAAGACTCTCAATGTGGTTGTCTACGTCTCTCCAGATGATCTTTGGGATCGAAAAGTTGGTCACCAGGCTGCGCCGACTTTTCCCTTTGTCTCGTCGTGTTGCTCGATCATTCGCAGGCCAAGGAAGTCGTCGCACCAAAGGTCATCCGAAAAGCCGGCAGCAATTGCAAAAAAAAAGCAGCATGCTTGTCACTATCGCATTTCGCCGGCTACACGGAGCGGACGCGAGGCTAGTCGGGGCTGGAAAACATGCAAATGGCAGGAGAGGCTGAGGAGACGCGTTCGTAAAGATGACGCAGAGGGTCCCAGCTGATTGGCACCCCGGACCCCAGAACGCCGTTGTTGGTACTCGAGTATGAGAGGAGGATGAGCGAAGATGAGCATTCTCTCCGTCATGGGCGCACTTCTTGCTCGTGTTGAGTGCCCAACCGGTGGTGATGAATAAGCCCTATCACAGGCTTGTAGGCAGAATAGGCATCGAAGATAAGGGCAGTCGTTTCGGAAATGCAGCTTGACGAATTGTGATGACCCAAAGGGGTCGGAGCCCTCATCCTTTGTCGTCCATCGCAAATGCAATACTCGATCTGCTGGGTGATTTCCGATGACGATGGCCATGCTCTCCTACATCTCGTCTGGGCCAACCGCCAGGGTGAAGGTGTGGTAGTCAAGGGACACCCCAACGCACAAAGCGGGCCGCAGCAGTACGACCTTTGTTACCTACAGTACACGCAACATTGAAAGAATTGCATCCAATGTCCATAAAGCATTTTGATCTCAACATTGCTATCTTTCGAAGCGGTAGGTGGTATGTTGAGATCGCGATCACTCTCAAGAGACTGCTAATCGTAAAGCACAAGAATTTGGCAAGTCAGACGTTACATCGTTCAAGCGATTTTTTGATTCATGTAGCGAGAAAAAAAAAGACTTCGTGTAAAGGTTCTGGTTCATGCGCCGAAGTGCCGGAAGACAGATGCAAGCAGGAGGCTCAAACTGCCATTCGTGGGGTAACGGCCTCTGCTCCGATGAAGGCGACTCTGTATCCTCAAAAGAGACACTAGCTCTCCTTCTTCTGTCGGAAGTGGGTGTTCTTTCGAGAACAATCGTTCAAAGACGATTTTGTGACCAGAAGACTGTGACTACGCCATGCATGTCGCTCTACAACCTTCGATCAAAGTTCGTCTCTCTTGGACTTGGCATTTTTTGGCTTGCTATTTGTACAGTCAGTATTGCTCAAGGTAACGGCTAGGAAGACGTACGGCTTGAGGTATTTCCTGTAAAGAGCATTCAACGTCTTCAGATGGAGGAACGCGTCTGCATCTTCTCCTAGGCCCCATGCGAAGACACCTCCGAGCTTGCGATGCTTCACGAGGGTTGGAAACTTCTCTGCCATAGACGCAGGCGTATCCCACGACCAGAAGATGTTCTCGTCTGCATCCCAGTAGTAGTTTCCGTCGTCGTCCCACTCTCTTTTATTCAAAGCTGTGTGGAAAGATTTCTCGAGTTCTTTCGGCACCTTGTCATGCCATGAGAAGGATCCGCTTTGGCCTAGATCCTTTCCTGTCTTTGGGTCCTCCATCAATGCCGTTTTGCAGCCTATGGGTTTGTGGCTACAATCCCCGTCTGTTCGATACCATTTGACATAGAATGCAAAGCCTAGATTTGCTTTCTCGGGAGGAACACCGTTCGTCAGGTATGTATCTATAGCAACCATCGAATTGTTAATGCCAGTGTGGTGCATAGTAACGTTGTCTCGCCTGTTGAAAAGGTCATATGTCATGATGTTGAGAAAGTCAAGATGTTTAGTTGCGCCAGCAAGCGTGTCTTTCGTGAATGCGACCTGAATATCAATTGGTTTGCCCCTTGATATGCGTTAGCAATATGCATTTTCGAAGAAATGGGCCACATCATGAGTCGAGAAGCGCCGACTTGACAGCCTGGAACGGCAAGAATGTATGACCATGTTGACTGTGGATATCGTAGACGACCAGTCCTACACGCACAGCACCAATGCTCCCGAACGAGACTTGCTACTGGTGTCTTGGGATCACGATAAGCATTCTTTGCTTCCACTCGCTGGCAAGTCAAGAGATACAAGATGAGAGACTGCGGGAATCAGGCCAGGACGGTATCTTGGCAGGCTGACGCAACCCGACTCACGAGGGAATACATGTGCATGGACTTACGGGACTGCTGCAGACATGATTTTGTCAGGTCCAATGGCTGCTCGGATCTCAGCGAGCAGCTTTGGATACGCTTCGACCTCCCAGCTCTTTTGGGAGTTTGGGATCTGCTTGTAGTCTTCGCCGTTTCCGCCCGGATACTCCCAGTCGATGTCGACGCCGTCCGCCTGGGTTGAATCAAGCATGGCTTTTACATTGGCAGCAAATGCTTTCCTACCCATTTGTGAAGCGGCAGCCGCTGAAAAGCCATTGGTGTCTCCCCATCCACCTATAGCTATCATAACGGAGGGCTTCTTGTTTTTGGGAAACTTGGCGCGGACGCTTTCGACAGTTGTGAAAATACCCCAAGAGGAGGGAGTCTTTCCGATGAAGTTCGAAGACCTCATAAAAGCCAACACAACATGTGTGACATCCGCGAGATGGACGTCGGCGGGAAAGACTGGATGCTGCCCAGTCAGGTAGAGGACATAGCGAGAGGCGTGGCATACACATGCCATCGCCGCGAAAAGTGCGAGCAGCGGCGTTCGCATCTTCAGCTACCACTTGATTTGCGATGTGTAGCCTGCGGAGTTTGAGGACAATGATGCAGAGATCAAGTATGAGAGTCGAACATGAATGGTGATGCACAGATGTATGGATTCAAAACGCTATGTCGTATCAATTGTGGCTGTGGCTGTGCCCCCACATCATCATGATTTTCCAAATTGGGCACCTAGTCACGCTGTGCTCCATCTTTCCGCAGTTGCCCTCCACAACCTCCTTTCACCGAGGTTTGTGCTGCACACTTTGCTGCAACGCCCCTCGGTCCACGATATAGTGACATGTTGCGACGAGGTTGTGACACTGCCTCTCTCAAGCAAGAGATTGCTTACGCGTGGCAGTGGAGTTGTAGAGACGCGTCCATGCGACGACAATAGCGCGACCATCGACCAATTCGTCCACCACTTAGGGCATTCTTATATGCGTCATGCACCAAGCCCGCCAGCCTGCGTCTATTCACTTCTAGCCCGAAACGAAGGTCGTCCATCTATAAGGAAAGAGCCATCGACCCCGACAACCAGTCAGGGTTTGGTAGGGGTAAGACTGCGCGGCTACGACCATACACAGAGCCTGGATCTGTTCGGATTGGTCGATTCCAGTTTCAGTGGATAGCTAAAAAAATGGTTAGACTGATCTTCGCAGCACTTTATCAGTCCTCAAGGTCGAGGTGTAGGCCTCGTGGCGATGCTCATAGTTTTACAGAATCGATCAACTGATTATCCCATATTCTCATGCCCTAGAAGGGTGGTCCCTCTGGCCATGTCTGAGGCTGATGCAAAGTGCCCTAGAGCAGCCTCTCAATTCGGCAATATGCTTACGACAGTGCATCACTCGACAGTCGACTCTTATCATGGATGGACTTTTATATCATGGACCAGTTGCTCTCTGATCTGATAGAATTTCTGTACATTCGCTTTCTTTTCTCATTCATCATCACCCGGTACAGCACTTAATCTGTCATGAGAACTGCCGTAGCCCTCTTGGGCGCTGCAACTCTTTGCACCGCATCCTTCAACAACACAGAGGAAGGTCTCATCACCAATGGACTTGTGTCTCTCGGAGACTGGCAGACTGCCTTCAAAAAGGCTCAGAACTTCGTCTCGCAGCTCACAGTCGAGGAAAAGATTACCATCATTGGAGCTGGATCTCTCACCAACGGTTCAGCCAACTGGACAGCTCTTACCCAGTCTGATGGTCCACAAGGAGCGGAAAATTTCTATTATGAAAGCGCGTTCTCCATGACTTGTGCGCTGGCTATGACTTGGGACAAAGATGCTGTCTACAAGCAAGGTAAAGCTGTAGCTACCGAATTCTACCAAAAGGGACTGCAGCTCTTGGCCGGACCCGTATCAAACCCCATGGGCAGAACCGCTTGGGGCGGTCGAAACGGCGAGTCGTTCGGACCCGACGGTTACTTCAATGGAATACTTGGTGGTATCAGTGCTCGAGCCTACCAAGCCGGGGGTGTCATTGCAGGAGGCAAGGTATGCTCCATTCGTCTTTGTCACACGAAACTCATTAACCCCACATCAGCATTTTATCTTGTACGAGCAAGAAACCAACCGTAGTTCTTCAAGTGGCGGTATGGGCGGAGGTATGGGAGGCGGCTCTATGGGGTCGGGAAACAGCTCGATGGCCTCTATGCCCTCTGGCTCTGCTCCTTCTGGCTCTGCTCCGTCTGGCATGACTCTCAAGATTAGAGCAGATAACGCTTTCGACACCGAATCCGCGGAGTCATCTACCGAATCTGCCCCTTACTCGTCCAACATAGACGACAAGACGTTCAGGGAGACTTATCTTTGGCCATGGTACGATATCATCAAGGGTATGTTGGTTGCAATGGCTTGTGAGTCTCACGCTAATTTGCCGCAGCTGGTACCGGTGCTGTAATGTGTGCAATGACTGAAGTCAATGGTTCTGCGGCTTGCGAAGACAAGTCTCTTCTCATGAATACACTCAAAACCGACCTTGGCTTCCCGGGCTTTGTGTTTCCCGATACCATGGCTCAAAAGACGGCGTATGGCTCTATTGTGGGTGGGCTAGACTACGGGTCCAGTAGCACCTGGTCAGCGTCAACCGTCAAAGCATTCCTTAACAACGGCTCTCTCACTGAGACTCGGCTAGACGATATGGTCATTCGCAATGTGATCGCTTACTACAAAGCCAACCTGGATAACGGAGAGCAACCATCAAAGGCAGGAGTATGTACACCGGAAGTCGATACGAGAGGTACACGCTAACATCACGTTAGTATGATGACTACGTCGACACTATGTCCAACCACGCCGAGATCATTCGGGAAAACGGTGCCAAGTCAATCGTCCTTCTCAAGAATCAAGGTGGTCTTCCCCTCCACAAGCCTAGAAGACTGACACTCTTCGGTGCCAACGCCGGACCGGTGATGGGCGGACCGAACATGCAGTTCACGGTTCAAGGGTCCGGGCCTACCTACGATGGCCATCTTGCCAGCGACTCCGGCTCTGCTCAATCTTCGTTGCCCTATCTCATCACTCCTGAGGCGGCTATCACGCTGAGAGCATCCAAGGAGCATACTAATGTCAAATGGATTCTGAACGATACTTATACTGCAAGCAGTTCCGGCAATACTCTGGTCACTCTATCCTCATCGGAAACCGCTGTTGATGCCTCTTATGCAGGCTATGCAGCTGCCAGCGATGCATGCCTTGTTTTCATCAATGCTTTGTCAGGCGAAGGCGCCGATCGTACCGAGCTTTACAACAATGATCAGGACACCATGGTAAATACAGTGGCTGCCAATTGCAACAACACGATCGTCGTCATCACCACAACTGGAATACGTCTGGTAGACCAATGGATTGAGAACGAGAACGTCACCGCCGTGCTTTATTCTGGTCCTCTTGGACAAGAGAGTGGTAACTCTATCACTGATGTGCTCTACGGCGACATGAATCCGTCGGGTAGGCTCATACACACCATTGCAAAGAATGAAAGCGACTACAATGTGGAGATTTGCTACACCAAAAACTGCACATATTCCGAGGGCAATTATATCGACTACAAGTACTTCGAGCACAGCAACACCACTGCTCGATATGGATTTGGTCATGGCCTATCGTACACCTCTTTCGAGTATAGTGATCTCAAGACCACCCGGATCATGTCTAACCTTTCATACCACTCCAAGGGTCCCCTTGAGGTTGGAGGTCGTGCGGACTTGTTCGATGTTGTCGCAGAGGTAAGTTGAGCCAACGTAAGCCTTGAAATTCGTACTGACTGCGATAGATTGATGTCGTTGTGAAGAATAACGGTTCGCGTGACGGAGCCGAAATTCCACAACTTTACATTGGCTACCCAGAGGACTCCGGAGCAGACCAGCCCACCAAGGCTCTCCGCGGCTTTGAACGTATTGAGATCAAGAGAAACGAACATAAGCAAGTGAAATTTTCGCTGCGTCGTAGAGATCTTTCTTTCTGGGATGTGACTGCACAAGAGTGGGCTTTGCCGGCTGGTGACTTCAAGATTTACGTTGGCGCTTCCTCGACGGACATCCGACAGACGGGTACACTCGCGATGTAGAGCTCGGATCTTTGCTAGCAAGGTGAAGCGAGTGGAGAAAGATGGTCTGTTGCAAACTTGGGAGGCGGAAAGAACGACGCAAGAGGAGCTGTTAGCGAACGTCTTCCTAGATCATAACGAACACCCCATCGCTTGTAGATAGCAATTGTTCTACCGAGTAGAACCTGGGATGAATTCGCTCTAAAAGCTCTCTGTGAATTTATCAATCCAAAGCTGCCGACTTTCTCTAGAATGAATTGCTTTCCAAATAATTCAAGTATTTTTTGAGGTTACGCAATATGAATTCTTGGCTGGCTCGAGGTCTACTTAGGGTTGGAGAGGTTGGTATGAAACCCACAATTTGCGGCTCATCTATCGCAACATCCATGTCCACATCGCTGCACCACAACAAAGCCAAGGCGCATGCTCTTGACAACATTTATGTGTCTTCCGATATGTTCACAACTATTCTATGTGTTACCGGATCCTGCCATAATTTATGTTGAACATTGGCCGGCCTGAGCATGGCTTTCGAGATCGACATTTTCTGTAACACAAGCACCCAGGGCACGTCCTGTCGGAAGGCCACTGCCGGCCCGGATGTGCCTGAAGATCATGAATCTCTTCCCAGCTCAGACGATCTCGCTGCACCACTGCGTGGGAGGTTGCTACTCAGGTACCCGCAGATTACAGCACAGACGATTGGCACTGGAAAAAGACGCGAGGCAAGTAAGTACACAACAGTAGGTCGTCCCTGCCGAGATATCGACTTTTCTTTTCCCATCTCTTTCACTTCGTCCTTCGTCACTTACTCCTTTCGTTCAATCAATATGTTCAAGTCGTACATTTTGGCGGCCACCACTCTTGGCCTTGCTTCCGCCGCAATCACTTGCGATGATCTAGTTGATCACCTCTCCTTTGAGGGTGTCGATGCTTCGGTGGCATCCTGCAGCTATCACACCGCTGGGGAGACTATCAAGATCGATGGCGACCAGAGTGTCTGCTTCTCTGAGACCCAGACCGAAATCGACATGTGCAGAGTCGTTATGACTGTTGCCACCAGCCCTACTTCTCACAACTATGTAGAGGTTTGGCTCCCCTCAGGAAACAACCAATGGAACGGCAGGCTCTTGCATACTTACAACGGTGGTCTGGCTGGATGCGTCGAGTACAAGGATATGAAGTATATGAGTTCGCTGTCCTACGCAACTGTCGGAGATAATGGAGGTCACAACTCAACGACTGCCGATGGGTCAAAACTGCTCAACAACAACGAGGCAGTGATTGATCTCTCTTACCGTTCAAGACATCTTGCTGTCGTCGCTGCGAAACAGGTCATCAAACAGTATTACGATCAACCAGCTAGCTACTCCTACTACGTCGGATGCAGCACCGGCGGTCGTCAAGGACTGAAGTCTGCTCAAGAGTTTCCTGACGACTTCGATGGCATTCTTGCTGGTTCCGCTGCTGCCGACTTCAACCACCTTTCCGACTGGACTTCCAGATTCTTGCTGATCACTGGGTTTGGCAAGGACCCCAGAGCTCTTTCTAACGATCAATGGGTCTATGTTCATGAGGAAATTCTTAGACAATGCGATGAGCCATTGGATGGTGTCGCAGATGGCATCATCGAAGACCCTACCATCTGCGAGTTCGATTCCTCGAAACTGAGCTGCGGTACCAGCTCAGACTCTCGCTGTCTTACTCAAACTCAGGTCCAGACTGTCAATGATGTTTACTCGGAATTGTATGATCAGAGTGGGAACCTGCTCTACCCCTCTTTGTCGCTTGGAGCTGAACTGGTTGCATCCCAACAAGGCCTGTTCTCTGGTAGTGTTATTGGTAATGCCGCGAACTGGATTGCCAATGCAGTATACAACGACAGCTACTGGGACCCTACCACTTTGAGCCAGGAGACTTACACCAAGGCCGACGAGACGGATGTCCTGCACGGAAACATCTCGACCTGGAACGGCGATCTCAGCAACTTCCGCGCGGCTGGCGGCAAGCTGATGATGTATCACGGTCTCGCCGATCCCAACATTGCCGGCGAGAACTCTCAACGCTACTACCTCCATGTTGCCAAAACCATGGGCGCCACTGATGAGGAGCTTGACGAATTCTTCCGCTTCTTCCGTATCTCTGGTGGTGATCACTGCAGCTCTGGAGGTGCTGGTGCGTGGGAGTTTGGCCAAATCGCTGCTGGCAGAAATGGCCGTCACAGCGCTATCGACCAATTGGTGGCATGGACTGAGAAGGGCGTTGCTCCTGACACCATCACCGGCACAAAGTTTGTCAACGACGACCCCAATCAGGGTGTTGCCTTTGAGCGCAGTCACTGCAAGTTTCCTTACCGCACTACCTACAAGGGACCTGACTTTGACCCCAATGTCACCACCAGCTGGAGTTGTGAGAAGATCAAGAACTGGCAAGAGTGTGGTCCAGGGGCGCTTCCCAGACTTTGTTAAGGACTTTGTCGATAGACACTGATCCGGAGAGGATAGTCCACGGTGTCAAAAATTTCCATACTCACATAGTTCTGTCTCTATAATCTTTGATTCGAGGTACAACATGTCATTGTGATCTGGTCCCTTCTCCACCGCCACGGCCATGATTCGAAAGCAATGTTTTTGTGTACTTTCCTGGGCGTTGTCTAGCTAATTTTCAAGGCCCTCTTCAGTTTGAGCTGACAAGCATCCAATGGGTCTACTGCAAGAGCCTCATGTTTCAGATTGATTGATCGTCCAGGCGTTCGCATGCAAGATTGATACAGATGTCCATGCTCCATCCTGCCTGGAAGCCTAAAGATAGTTCGCTTATGCACAGACAAGGGTGAAGATACTGGTGGTCAGCTGCACATGGCGCTGGAAGAGGAGTTCCCCAGGCACTAGGTTTCCATAAGAAACGGTAAAATCGAGAACCAAGGATCAAAGATACAGGATGCATGTGACATTGGATAGTGAAAGAACGGCCAACAGAACAGGTGCGTTACTCTGTCAACGGCGACTGTCGTTGCTAGCCTAAGTGATGCACAAGCTACTGATCAGTCAACGTTCGCCTACCATTGAGAGTCCACAGCTTGACTTGGAGACATTTTGAAAGTGCGTTGTGTGCGACCATGACTATATCACATGTCAAGAGCAAAGAATTTGGAGAGAGCAATTGTCCGATATCAATCATGTAATCCCAATTCCTACGCCATGAACCTCGCTATGCGATTGATGCTCCTATCATCCCTTCTTCCCATATAGACTGTTCTTATGCACTTTTCTTTTTACACGGCGACGACCTCGCTGCCACCGCCCACGCCTTCGACCTTGATCAAAAACTCTCTGACTCTGCCTGCTTCTTCCCTTCCGAGTGCTCCCTTCTCCGACTCGACGGCCGCCAGAAGTGCACCTAGCTGATCCTCAACCTTGTCTTCTGCGACACCGGTACACAAAGATACAACTTTGCGGTACAGATTTTCGAGCTGTGAAGAGCGTGATTTTAGCTGCATGGACTTTTGTTCTAGACGATCGTTGTTTGTCTCGTAAATCTTCTTAAGAGTGCGTAGCTCGGTAATTGAGGGTGTGTTGCTGAAAATTTGTTGTTGAACTGGTGGAGCCAGTTGTTGCACTGCTAGTGCTGGATCTGAAATTTCCGATGGCAGTTTTTCGACAATTGCAAGCACAGAGGAGACAGAGTTGTCTGCATCTCCCACTACGGTGTTTGTCTTTGTCACCTTTCTACCGTTACGGTGGCGCTCCTCAAGGATGCGCTTCAAGTTTGCAATCTTGAGTTGAGCTTCGTTGCGAGATTTGGCACGGCGCTGAAGAGTCGCTAGCTGGTCACTCTCTGTCTTCGCTACTGCTGACAACTCCTGAATTTGAGCATTGAGTTTGTCAATCTGAGTAGTCTTTTCGGCAAGGAGTTGTTTGTGTTGAGCGAGATTCGCGGTGAGCATACTTGTGAGCGAAGAAATGACATCCTGGTTTTGTTCTTCGATGACATTCGTGTTGGATACAGGTGTCGGCTCTTTCTCATTCGCACCTTCTTTGGTTGCGTTCTGAGATGGCGGGCGGTTGGGTGCTTGCGAGAATATCGGATCAATGTTTGATGGA
The DNA here is from genome assembly GCA_023848605.1 of Aureobasidium sp. EXF-10728. NCBI lineage: Eukaryota > Fungi > Ascomycota > Dothideomycetes > Dothideales > Saccotheciaceae > Aureobasidium > Aureobasidium sp. EXF-10728. The sequence goes on along the minus strand of SWBG01000001.1, from coordinate 830,806 downwards.
TTGCTGAATCCTGCGTTGGCTTGTCCGTTCTCGTCTTCGACGCCTACGCCAAAGTCGCGGGCTGTTATGCCTTTTTGGTTGGGGATGGTTGGATCGGCCTTGACTTCGAGCAGCTGCTGGATGATACCCCTGTTACCAATCCTGGCGGCAAGATTCAGAGCAGTATTGCCTGCCTTGTCTCGTGCATTCACTATATGCGTGAGAAAGCGCATCAAATTCATTCGCTCTTTGCCAGCCTGTCCAGGAGTTGCAGAGCCATTCTCTGTCGGTGCAGGCTTTGATACACTGCGGACCAAGAACTCCAACAAAGCCTCTAGATAATACTTGCTGCTAGGAGCTCTGCCTTTGATACCACAAGACACGGCGATGTGATGAAGAATGGTACGCGCTTGAGCATCTCTAACCTCGATCAGAGGGCTGAGAAGCTCTAGAACGTCGGGGAAAGAGGAATGCTCGCAACAGTTGTTAACCAAGACGGCCGAGATCAGGGCGCTCTGTCCTGCAGCATTACCTCTGAATATGTTGGCGCCTTTCTGAATCAATAGTCGTAGTAACGGCACTCTTGATAGCGTTGCAGCCCAATGTAGAGCAGTATTTGCCGAAGGGTCCAGAGGTATGTCCAGATCCTGCGGTGCTAGAGACAGAAGGGCTGGATGTGAAGCAAAGTCTTGTCTTGATGATTCGGCGAAGAGGTCAAGGAGTAGCAGACGTTTGTTTTCTTCATCGATGCCCATAGGCACTGGTAATGGAGGAAGGGTGACGGGTTCATCTGAACCGTTGACATTTTCTTCGAGATACTGCTGGGTGCTCTGGAGGAAGGATTCACCAGGCTCCGTTGGATCGAGGGACATTATTGATGCGTCGACAGGGATGTCATCGTTGGGTCTCATGCGCTTTCTTGGGGGCTCTTGACCACCTGGCGCCGTTCTCCATGCAGCGCTCTGGGTGTTGTAGCCAGAGTCGGGGATTTGGTTGCTATTGTAGCTTGCGTCAGCCATGATGGTGTGAGAGGTATTCTGCTGCTGTTGGGAAGATCTTCTCATGTGAGTCGGGCGCGCTGGCGAGTTAAGGCGGGCAGCCTTGTTCAGAGCAGCGAGAGCGACAGAGGACATGGAAGAAATGTTCTGGAAGAAGGTGTTTGAAGTAGCGGGTCCATTTCTATCTTGAGCACCTGCGGCGTAGAATCTCTTTCGGTTGGCGGCCATGGCTTGTTCCTTGGTCGGCGTCTCGGTAGTCTGACCAGCGCCAGAACCATCAAGGTCGTGTTCCAGTAAGGGAAGAAGCAGATCCTCGACACCGTACTGACGGCAGAACTCGCGGCCTCTGCGGTAGTTGATCCAGGTGCCTTGGTATTTGCCGTATCCACCTTGGACCTTCTCGTGCTCGCCTGGTAGGATTTCCTTCTCGAGAACTTTTGTGCGTTTTCCCTTGTCGACACCGGCAACCTTGAGGATCTGCGTGGCATTGAGCCAGCCGTCGGAACGTCGTCGCATGCAAGCAATGTTGTTCACTTCCATTTCATAGACCTGGACGCCCGAGTAGACAGCCTAGCTTCACTGTCAGTCGGTCACAAGTGACGAGCAGGCATCGGGTAGCTCACGGTATATATGGTAGGCTTTTCAAAGGTGGGACGCATGTTCTGCTGAGGAGTGGGTGCCGAGGCTCCTTGACCATAGCCAGCGTCCTGTAGAGCCTTGAAGGTCTGGGCCATGCCTGGTGATTGAGCGACGGCATACTGAGCTGTCTGGGAGCCGTATGGCATCGAGTAGTGGCCTTGGTCGTGCGGAGTTCGGTTCGTGTGGTGTGCCATATTGGCTTGTGGCCTCTACAAGCGATTACAGAGCCGGACGGAGGTCGTTTCCGGACAGGCGGTATGCAGAATAGATTGTGTAGAGAGAGGATCCGAAAATGTCACCACTCATGTCTCCAGCGTTCGGCTGAGCAAGATGCGCCAGTCGCGAGAGACGCGACCTGGGAGTCTTCGTGTTGCTCTGCTGGCCCGTGCGCCGCTCGCCAACGCGCGCCCATTGGCTGCCGGCGCCTTGTCGGCTCTGGTACAGATAGCACTATCAAAGTGTATTCTACTCTGGTTGCCCTGATCGATCGATGTCTTGCAGATTTTCAGGGGCATCTCTGCAGCGTCTTTGAGACAGCACGTTGGGTATCCACTGTATATCAGAAAAGTAGGCCAATTGGCTCATCTCATTCTTGGGCCCTGTCCCATTCCGTTCACTATAGTACATAATGTGCATACAACGCCGCCCCCAATTGATTTTGAACATGTACAAGCTGAAAGACACGGCATCCAAGTCCATCAACGTCTGCGGAGGTACCAGTTGAATGCAAGAGCCATTGTCTCGTTGGCGAACGGTGTGGGTACTTCGGCCAACCCAGGTCGAGCGACGGGGTGACGGAGGTAGACGGCACTGCAGATCTTCTGGTTGACCTCCAAGTACCGCGGGATGAATGCAAACGCACTCATAAATTCACGCGGTCTCCACGGCGTAGCATACGGCTTTGATGCATCAATCGGGTTCTCGTTCGCACGCGCAAGCGCGGCGTGTAGTAGCTCGGCATCTTTGCGAGCACGGAACGCATCTTCTCTCTTGACGGGTTTCTCTTGCTGATCGGGCAGGGCAGCCTCTGCTGGTGCGCCTTCGACAGGCACCTTGGCGGCGATGGCTTTTAACGTCTCCTCCAGTGTGTCGATGGTCTCAGTACCAGGCTTAACAATTCCCGAGGGTCGTAGACGAGACATGGTTTGCTTGACAGACTTGGCAAAGGCACGTAGATCCTGCTTGCGCTTGCCAGACAAGCCTTCCTTGCTGTCCCTAGTAATGTCTTGTGCACGAGCAAGCAACGACTTGAGAGCGGCCTTGGGATCCTCGTCGGCTGATGGGGTTGTCTTGGTAGATTTGGCAGATTCCTTTGAGCCGTCCTCTTTGCTCTTGTTCTCAGACTCTTCAAGAACATCCTCAGCATCGTCATCCACAATCTGCTCGACCTCATCGGGCTCTTCGCGGCCTTGCAGTGTGTCGGGAGAGTTCCTGTTGTGCTTGCGTGCGCCAGTAGCGTAGAGAACGCGTTCGGGTTCTACTGAAAACATGTCACCGGGATTGAGAAGGTAGCCTGGATGTTGCATCTATACATGTTAGCTTGCGAAACAGATGTTCGGCTTGGATGCCAATACCTTCTTTCCGTTGACCTTGACAGAGCCGTGGACGACGAATTGTCTTGCCTGACGGACGCTGCTGGCAAACAGAGCACGCCAGACAGCAGTATCCAGTCTGCGCTCAGTCGGGAAATATGTCATGTGCATGTATGGAGTCCTTTGCGGAGGCTTTAGCGCTTCTGAGTGCTCCGAGTCATCCTTGCTCTTTCTGATGCTGAGACCGGAGCCACGGCCAGTAGCCTGCTCAGAGCCATCTGTGCGGGCGAGGAGTTTGTAGTCCATAGGAACGACGGCGGGGAGGCGACGGTCAAACATGCGAGTCCATTTTCCTTCACGAATCTGCTCGCCGTGGTATGCACGGGTCAGGGACTTTGCTAGCCATTTTTGCTGGAAGAAGGTCTTTGAGGCGGCGTAGGGAGTTTGAAGACGCGAGATATTATACAAGGACCATTTTGACCAGTCGGCTCGGACTTTCTGCGCGCTGTCAGTGGGTGGGCGAGGCGACAGAGGGCGAGTGGCATACGGGTTTCTTCAGACCGTGAAACCTCTTACGCATGGCGAGGGTGGGCGCAAAGTAGGTACAAGGCAATTGATTGATCGAGAGCGACGGCGGGCTTGGGCGTGAAATTCGCCCAAGACGCCATGCACAATGCACAGCTTTCGGCGAAGACTTGTGGCCACCGGGTCAGTCCTTCTGGCACACCGACGACTCCAAATGTTGTCGCGCCCGCCGCCCGCCGCTCGACACCAATGCCGCCGCTCTTCACCAATCAACAATGCAGTGAGGCCAGACATTTGCTGCGCGCCATTCTGCGCGAGGCCACCTATCTCCCCGACCACCAAGCTCGCATCTACATAGCCAGCCATGCCGTCGCGCGCTTCCGACATTACGCGCCTGCACACAAGTCTGACGACGTCTTGAAAGATCGGAGACGTGAACAGCTCACCCGTGCCCGGAAAGGCCTGTCTGAGCTGCACCGCGCCAACCAAGGGGAGCTGAAGCCTCTGCTCAAAGTCCTCCATCTGACCTATGCTCGCATTGGCAAGAGACGACACGAGATACTGCGTGGCCTGCAACACAAGCCGCCTGCCGATGCTGATCTCAAGCCCGACGCTCTGCCAAAGCTCACTCTTCAACATATCGCCCTCCTTGACTCTCAAAAACTCGCTTCTCCGCCCAACATTGTTCGTCCTCTTCTCCGCTCATGGTCTCTGAAAATCCCCGACACCAACAGCTGGGAGAAACCCCTGCCCAAGAAACGTATTGCCAAAATTGTCCGCGACTGGTATGCCAATATGCTCGAGCGAACAGTTGTGCCTCTTCCTGTTTCCGAGTGGGAACGCTTGCGTGATCTCGCTCTGGGCAAAATCAAGTTTCAAGGTCCTCTTCCTCGTCGCCCCATGTCTGCTTCAGGAAGCAGCTTACCTTCCCCACTCGAGCTCGCCCTTGGACTCGTTCAGCTCAACGCACCTGATGTTGTTATCAACAACGTGACCAATTCCTTCAATGCCCGTAGGCTTACCGCGCGCTCAATGAGGAGATGCTGGGCCACGGTTTTTGCACAGTGTCCTGTAATGTCGTGGAATGCCGATTCTGAAAAGTGGTCAGTTCAATGGGGTTGCAATGTTCTTGACCAAGCGAGAATCGCGAATGCCACCGATGAACTCATTTTGGACAAGACTTGATCCACTTGATCTTGCACAAATAGCATTGCCAGGTAGATCAGTCTCTGCTCAGTAATCATGCTCGTTGCTAGCCTTGAGTTCGACAGGCCTTCATAGCAAGAAAGCTTGGCTTTCATATGCTTGTGTTGTCTCAACACACACCCATTGAGGTCACCCTGGCCCGTGGTCAAAGTTGCCATTCGGCAGGGAATGTGCCACCATCTACGCTCTCAATGTTAGTATTACTCTCTTACTTCTTTTTGAGGGAATGCCAATACATGATGAGCAGATCTTACGAATACTTATCTACATTGTCTGAACAACCTTGACGATAGATACATCTCTGACAACCTGACTCATTGGCTCTCCGTTCATCCACACATTGCCACACATAGTTTCTTGTCAAAGAAACCATTGCTGACAAGCTGTGTAACAGGAATATTCGTAGAGACACTGTAGACCGAGATTGTGTGACGTTGGGCCTCAGGCCATGGTTGGATAGACAGAACGAGTGTTGCACTTTGGCGGAGAGTTACGGTTACAAGACTCTATTACCGTATAAATTCTCACGATTCTCGATATTATACCTTTTCTTAACTATCATAAGCAGTGTCAATGCGGCTGGGGATAGCAATGGCTTTAGTTCCAATATTCGGAAGACGTCTCACGTAGAAAAACAACGATCTTTCAGACGACAGTCTGGACGCTGATCGCGAGCGTCATGAACATCACTGCCAAGAATCCGGGGTAATGGTCAACATTTATGTCTGGATGTCATGGACAGGGCGTTCTTCACTCAAAAACAGCATTGATACCCGTTGACCTGAGAATCTTCTGCATTCTTGACTATTATCCCTACTCGGCCAATTCCAAAGATCCCTAGCAATCAGGAGCTCGTCAAGTTTTAACCATGTCCAACCAACCCACCATAAGTCACGCAACCCGCGAAGGTGAGTTGAAACACGGATGTGGATACGGACAATCATGTGCTCGTAGCTTGTCATACAAACCCATGTTCTAAATGTACAACAGACGTGCCTCATATCCTAGGCCTCATCCGTGCACTCGCCGACTACGAGAAGGCTCTCTCGTCATGTCATGCAACCGAGGAATCACTAGCATCAACTCTATGCTTCGCACCTTCTAGAGGCGAACCTCCATCTGGACCTGGCTATGCCAAAGTTCTCTTGATCCGCACGCCAAGCGATGAAGTGGCTGGCATGGGATTGTACTTCAACAACTATTCTACTTGGTGGGCAGCACCTGGAGTCTACCTCGAAGACTTGTTCGTACTCCCTGAACACCGCAACAAGGGCTACGGGAAGCTACTCATTGGAGCATTGGCAAAGGAAGTCAAGAGAATTGGTGGCAAGAGATTAGAGTGGTGTTGCTTGAAGTGGAACAAGCCATCTTTGGATTTCTACAAGATGTTGGGAGCTCAGCAAATGGAGGACTGGGTCACATTGAGGGCAGATGGAGAAGCTCTGGACAAGTTGGCTGGTTCTGCGGACGAGGCCGCGAAAGTGCAGGTCAATGGTAAATGAATGAGTGTTGTAACGATGCTTGTTGAGCAATGTCAGAGGCTCATCGCACAAAGCCTAGATAGACGACCATGGGTTGGTGTTGTATATAAGTGCTGCTATCGAGATGGAATTCCTTGCGCTTTGTTTTCTCGTTGTCGACAAGATGGTGCTCTGTGTGTTGTTCACGCACAAATACTGACCAGTTTCTTTAGCCAATATCGAGAGCAACCGAACGGCGTCCAATTGACTAAACCTTACGAGAACATCGCATGTGATACAGTCCACATGTTTCCTCATGTTTGAAACCCACCATCCTCACAAAGCGACTCAGATGTACTGGGTCGTTGCCAAAGTGTATACATGGTCCGGGTTGCACGCTCAACAAGCAACGTCACTCGAAGACCGTGCGTCTCGAAACGCCGAGAAGATTCGAAAAAATCGTGTTTTGGGTCCCAACGACGACAGCGCTACCGCGAGAGCCCCTCTATCCCACCTACTCCTGCTCTGCAATAATCTCTCCAGACTATTCAAGCGCCTTTTCTTTGATTGAGATACCCCCCCTGTCGCCGTATAGACGACTCTTGTTTGACCCCTACAAAAGTTCTTTCTTATCACTACAGACCGCACATCCATCATGTCGTAAGTTGCACGCTTGCCCGCCACATGTTGGAGCTTCTACTGACCCTTTGCGCCCAGTGTCGTCGGCCTCGACTTTGGCACGCAAAATGCCGTCATTGTAAGTCTTGGTGCCTGTTCGCTCTGCGCTCGAGCACATGCTGATACGTTGCGCAACAGGCCGTCGCAAGAAACCGTGGTGTCGATGTTATCACAAACGAAGTCTCTAACCGCGCAACTCCCGCCCTGGTTGGTTTCGGCCCCAAATCTCGCTACCTCGGCGAGACCGCAAAGACACAGGAAGTTTCCAACCTCAAGAACACCGTCGGATCCCTCACCCGTCTCGCTGGCCGATCGCTGAAGGACCCCGATGTCGCCATTGAGCAAGAACACGTCTCGTGCAAGCTGGTCGACGTCAACGGCCAGGTTGGTGCCGAGGTCTCATACCAGGGCAAGAAGGAGCAGTTCACTGCCACCCAGTTGACCGCCATGTTCCTCACAAGGGCCAAGCAGACCGCCTCTGCCGAGCTTAAACTCCCTGTCAACGACATGGTCATCGCCGTCCCCGCCTGGTACACCGACGCTCAGAGAAGAGCCATCATCGATGCTGCCGAGATTTCTGGCCTCAAGATTCTGCGTTTGATCAATGAGACCACCGCCACTGCCCTTGGCTGGGGTATCACCAAGACCGACCTTCCCGGTCCCGACGAGAAGCCCAAGAGAGTCGCCTTTGTCGACATTGGTCACAGCAACTACACCGTCTCCATCGTCGAGTTCCGCAAGGGTGAGCTCAAGGTTATCTCGACCGCCTACGACCGTCACTTTGGTGGCCGCAACTTCGACAAGGCCATTGTCGACCACTTTGCCGCCGAGTTCAAGGAGAAGTTCAAGGTTGACATCAACGAGAACCCCAAGGCCAAGCTCCGTGTTGTCGCCGCTTGCGAGAAGCTGAAGAAGGTCCTTTCCGCCAACGCCGGTGCCCCCATCAACATTGAGTCTTTGATGAACGATGTCGATGTCCGCGGTTTCCTCAAGAGAGAGGAGCTCGAGGAGATCATGAAGCCTCTTCTCGCCCGCAGCACTGCTCCTCTCGAGCAGGCTCTTGCCGAGGCCAAGCTGAAGGCCGAGGACATCGACACCATCGAGCTTGTTGGTGGCTGCACCCGTGTCCCCGCCCTCAAGGCCGCCATCCAGGACTTCTTCGGCAAGCAGCTGTCCTTCACACTCAACGCCGACGAGGCCATCGCCCGTGGTTCCGCATTCGCCTGCGCCATCCTCTCGCCCGTTTTCCGTGTTCGCGACTTCTCGATCCACGACATCTGCAACTACCCCATCGAGTTCACCTGGGAGAAGAGCGCCGAGATCCCCGACGAGGACACCTCGCTTACCGTCTTCAACCGCGGCAACGTCATGCCCTCGACCAAGATCCTCACCTTCTACAGAAAGCAGGCCTTCGACCTTGAGGCCAAGTACGCCAAGCCTGAGATGCTTCCCGGCAAGATGAACCCTTGGATCGGCAGATTCAGCGTCAAGGGCGTCAAGGCTGACGAGAAGGACGACTTCATGATCTGCAAGCTCAAGGCTAGATTGAACCTGAACGGTATCCTGAACGTCGAGTCTGGATACTACGTTGAGGACATGGAGGTCGAGGAGCCCATTGAGGGCGAAGATGTGAGTTTCCAAGACGAAGCGACTTTGCAATCTCAATCCGATCAAGAAAGAGAGAGCAAGCGACCCAAGATTATGCCCAGTACTGACATTAATTCACAGGGCATGGACACTGACAAGGAGCCCAAGACCCGCAAGGTCAAGAAGCAGGTCAAGAAGGGTGACCTTCCTCTGTCCTCTGGCACCGCCTCTCTCGACGTGCAAGCCATTGCCGACTTCTCCGAGAAGGAGCACAGCATGATCATGGAGGACAAGCTTGTTGCCGACACCGAGGACAAGAAGAACGAGCTCGAGGCCTACATCTACGAAATGCGCGCAAAGATTGACGAGGAGTACGCCGAGTTCTCCAGCGACGACGAGAAGACCAAGCTTAAGGAGAAGCTCGAGGCTAGCGAGGTGAGCACTGCAAATCACATCTATCACATCTGTTCAATTGCTGACATTGTTTTCTTTAGGACTGGCTCTACGACGAGGGCGACGACGCCACCAAGGCCGTCTACCAATCCAAGATTGACGAGATCCGCGCCATTGGTGGCCCCATTGCCCAGCGCTACCTCGACAAGTTCGAAGAGGAGCGCCAAGCCGCCCTCAAGGCCCAGGAGGAGGCCGCCGCAAAGAAGCGCGCCGAGCAAGAAGCCATCCAGCAGGCCCAGCAAGAGCAGGCCGCCGCCGCCGCTGCCGCAGCAAAGATGGCCGCCCAGCGCGAGGAGCAGGAGAAGAAAGACGCCGAGATGCAAGACGCATAGAATAGTGGCAAAAGCACCGGTGCCGCCAAACCTTCCACTCCCCCTGTCTCGCCTTCGACGAAACGCACACGGACAATCCAGCACATTTGGGAAGGGATCAAGAACTCCAAATAACGAATAAAACATTTAGACTTCCATCATCTCTTACCTGCCCCCATTGTCACGCACACTTGTTTTCTTTTTCTTCTTTTTTATGAGAATGATCGGAACGATCTGCAAGTAAGAGGGCGCGGAATGGATGATTCTTTTTTTTTCGGTTGCACGTACGAGATAGAAAAGCACTCACGAAATCATTAATGCATGAAAGCGGTTTTACAATCTTCTCATTCTTTTTCCCATTGGTACAGCGCAGACCACTAAGAATGCACGATCATCAATTATTCAGTGGTCTATGATGTGTGGAACCACAGAAAATCGCGTCCTCAGGGAGACAGACTACTTCATCTCTCGGAAATATCATGTAATCCCATGGGTGCAATATGATATCGATTGTGTAATGGAATGTCATACTATGAAATATTCATACCATGTCTTCGTCGGTTTGAGCCATGAGTACCGTTGTAATAGCAATGAAGGACTTTTGTCGCAGGTAGCTGGCAGTCAATGCCACTGAGAGTGTGTGTCTTGCTTTCTCCTTATTCCTCCATACCCGAGTAATCAACTGCCTTCGTCTTGCGTCCAGACCTAGTCTTGACTGGCGAACCTCTTTTGATCGCATCCTTCTTTGCCTGAGCTTTGTCCATGGCGCTATCCATTTCATTGTACAACTTCTTGTAGAAGTCGTCGTAAGCCTTCGCTTTCTTTTTGCAATCATTGTTGATACGTGCAGAGAATTGGCCATGTGTCAGACAGCGTCCTGTCACGGCACCTGGCATAGTGAAGACGCTATAAGCCTCCTGACGAGTTTTGCCTCCTTCCGAGCATAGGGACTGCAGCAACGGCAACAGAATAGTAGGCCACTCCCATCGAGTAGGATACGCACGGTACCCATGCCAGTGCTCAAGCTCGAGTTTTGTGAGACCACTAGCCGGCGACAGCAGCTGGTATGCTTGCCTGACCGAGACGGCGTACTGTTGAGAGACTGAAATCGACACCAAGGACTTGACACGCTCTGGACCCAGGTACTCCAGAAACATTTTCAGCATCGTGGAATCTGTGAATTCGAACGTGTGACGACTGAATAAATAAGGCGACGATTCGACATTGATTTGCTTGTTTACACGCATCAGGCTGGTGCTGTAAGGACGAAACTCGAGCGGCATGGAAATGGTCCTATCGCTGAGCCAGCGACAGTTGATGACTCCAGATTGTTTGCCTGAAAGACGAAGACGCCAGCCGGGGCGCTCAAGGACCAGAGAGTAGATCATGTTGCGGATCTCTGCAGGCAGATTTAGGAAGGGGAACTTTTCCTTCTCGTCAGGCTCGGGCTGCATGACAAGAACGTGACGTCCAGCGTATGGGCCTTGGGTCATCAGAACAGGTTCCAGTGAGAAGGGCTTCTTGGACGAGAGCTTGACTGTCCGAGTGAATCTTTGGTTGTTCTTTTGGCGCTGCTATGATTGTCAGAAGAGTACCGAGAGTGCTGATTGGCGACCTCACGACTGCAGTAGTGCCACCAGGGATAGTGCACCGAATCTTTCGAACCATACGATCGCTCTTGGTAGTCAAAGTATCCTTAAAGTCTTCGACAGGTTCGACATCGCTGTCGGGGTAGTCGACTGGGATTGGATCCGGATTTTGCTGAATCAATTTCTTCTTGGGGACAGTGGCCTTGGTGACAGCTGGGGTTGCTTTGGGTTTCTGCTACTGTCAGTATTACAGACGAAGATGATGTTGGTACAAGCACACCTTTGGCGCAGCACCGGCCGAGCTGCGAGTCGAACGAGTCATGTCAACTTTCGAAATCCGTTGATGAAAGGCGTCAAGGTAGGATGCACTGTGATGCAAGGTGAGAGACAAAGACAGCAATGGAGAGGCGGAGAAGCGGCTTCCAGAGTGCGCGTTTGCGAGAGAGTTGTGAGGCAGGTGCTGGAGCCTGCCGCCAACGCGCCTTCCACGTGGGAGTGAATTAACTCACTCGTTCCATCTTCTTATAGCTGTCGTAATGTTGATCTCAGAGCACTTGACGCCTCCATCGCTCCTTGGTCGAAGATTGACCTGGTATGCAAAACCTCTTGGTATACAACTCTACTTTTGCTTCATCTTCTAATTGCCTGTCATCAACCAACGTCTATCACTACAGGACGGCGCTGTTCACTCCGCAACGCCTGTATACATGTCCTACAGGTCCCATTGCTGATCAACCATTATCCCTAACGACTTCCTCTGCTTGAACGACGTCCGCTGAATACCGACGGTTTACTTGGGCTGACAAGCCCCGACGACATCTTGCTACTATGAGCAAAAGTCTTGACGCCAAACTTGATCTCGGTGACACGAGCCCAGAGTCCTTGCACTGCTCGTTGGAGCTCGGGTCCCATATCGCGATTCATGAGGCCAACGCCAAGTGGTGTGAAAGTGGTGGCATGACGTTCAAAATCCTCCGTGTGGAAGGCGGTGTATCCTTCAAGCACATCGACTACAACGGGTCGCCAAGTGATGATGTTCCGTTGTTGGGTATCCTCGTCCAGCTCAATGTAAGAGCTCACAATATCGGCACACAAAGGAATGAGTGCCTGCTCTGTCTCGGCACGTGATGCTTTGCGCTCTTCTCCTTCGTCAGAAAACATGCGTAGGAGAATGCTGACATAAACCGAGGCCGATCCAGATTCTTGCTTGAGCAGGTTTGGTGGCTGACGCATGAAACCTTCTCTGAACAATTTAGTGCGCAGATCGCGATCCTCGTTGAAGCGTTTGGCAAAATGGTAAGACTTCTTGAGCAGTGACATCAAGCGCAGCAAGAGATGAGAAGGAATGGCAGCGTAGACTGAATCGTTGGAGAACAACTCGCTGACCGTGTCAATCATCAGCAATTGCAAAACACACTTGGTGATTATCTGGTTAAAGAAGCGGCGGCGAGCTGCAGTCACGACGACCGGCGCGTTGGGTGTTTGCGATGTGTTGTTGAAGGATTCAAGTTCGTTGCCATCGCCGATTTGTGCCTGCTTCGAGGGTGAAAGACTTCGATCAGACTGCATGGTAGCCGTGGTGTTGCCACGAGGACGTCTAGGCGTTCCCTCAGTCGTCGAAACCTCTTCGCCATTGAGGTTAAGAGGGCTCTCCGCCGGTATGGATGCCGGGTCCGCGGAAGGGGTTTCGGGCATGGCAAGGCCGTTAGAGGCACTCGAGTCTTTCCTGTAAGAGGAAGATGTTGCTGCGGAGAAGAGAGCCGTCGCTTCAGTTCGGGCGAACAGGTCAACAAAGGCGCCGACGACCTTTTCCCAGTGCTCAGGAGTGAATTTGTGAACATTTTGCAGGATCAGCTGTTGCAAGCAATTGCTGCCAATTCTAGCCAAGGTGTCATTTTCTTGACAGATGCAAAGTGCGAGAAGGTCTAAGAATCGATCAAGCATGTACTCCAGAGAATCGAAGAAATGTGTAAAAAGACTGATCATGTTGCGGAGCGCTTGAATCATGGTCGTCGATAGCCACACAGAAAGCTCCTCGTGGTTGAGAGCCTTTGACATCTCCGATTTCGACTTGAGAACCATGAAGATAGGGTATAACAGCTGGCGCCACAGTGTGTCCCAGAATTCGCGAGGGAAGTCACCACCATAACGTGTCAATGTCTCGAAAAGGTAGTTGAGAGCCCTGAATTGTTAGTCTTCGTGAATCATCGGTTTCTCGAGATGAACATACCTAGATCGAACCTCGAGATCGTCGCCGGTCATCAAAACATCATGGAAAGCAAAAAGAACGGGGAACCAAAACTGCTCTTCTTGAGTCTGTCTGGTAGGCTGTTTGGGCATACCCTCTGCCGTAGGAGCGTCTTTGACAGTGCTGGCTTTGACACTGAGCGGACACTCGGGCGTACGAAGCATCTTTGACACTGAAGACTTGAGCATCTCAATGGCTTGCAGAGACTTCTTCTGGAACTTGTGGTTCTTGGAAAACTCTGTCAAGCAGACGATAAGGTCAGCAAAGGCGCCCTGGGTAATAACCACGGCGAATCGGTCGTTGTAGACCTGTGTGACATTATCGTAGGCGAGGTTTACTATGGATTCTGAGAGGTGTTAGACCAGGTCATCTCTTCCTTGACACAATATACATACCGTAAGGCTCACGAGCTGCAACAGTGAAGACACCAAACATGGTCTTCCAACCAGAGCGAATGTTGTCACCTCTAGCTTGAATCATCTGAATTAGACAGCGCAAGACCATGTCTTTGACGGGGACTTGTGTGGCGTTACTGAGAATGTGCTCGAAAGGTTTCAAAAAGTCCTTCTGGAACTTGAAACCAGGCAATTCTTCGATCTCCATGAAGCGCATGGACAATTGTCTTAATGAGTTGAGGGCAAAGTAAACGACGTTCGTGTTGTTGTGGCAGCCGACCTGAATGAAATGTTCACCTAGCACTTGCCAGATGCTTGTCCACTCGAAACGAACACGCGTCATATTGTAGCCACTGATCTCAACAAGCTTCTGCAGACTGTAAGTCCGGGGAGACTCGCTGTTACCAGAAGATTGAATTTCTTGCCAGCTGACTTGCGTAAGGGCCGTGACAAAGTGCACAATAGCCTCGCCAGACAGATTGGCAGTGTTAGTAAAGATACGATCAACACTGCGAACCATATCTGCAGATCTACTCTCTTCAGCAATGTCGGGCTGGTAGTTTATGTTACTGACAGAGTTTCTGTTGCGGTGACGAGGAGGAACACCGAGAGATTTGCGACTAGGGGTGCTCGCAGAAGAGTGAGTCCTCAGCATGTCAGGCACATCGCCTTCACTAACACCAGTGGAGATGAGTTGGAATCTGTCGAGTTGACTTATGCATGTGAGAACGTCTCGCCACGAGTCCTTGAGCAAGTTGCCTTCATTTTGAGCAACATCGAGAACGGCCTTGAGAGCCTCGATGTTCTTGGCCTTCATCTCCCCTATGTTGTAAAGATTTGTGAAACGAGTAAGAGAAGCGATGAACGCCTGTCGGGGATCTGTAAGGTCGAACAAGCAGCAAATACGGATGGCCAACTTTTGGCCCTCCATGCAGAGCTTGATCCTTTCGATGTTATTTGTTTCTTGGGTTCCACCAGAGAGCGCGGTCAGAAAAGACATCCAAGTCACTTCGAACATTGGACCGACGTGTTTGAATGAGGATGCAGGAATGAATCTCACCAAAGATGACCTGGCAGCTCCGCGACGCTGGGCTTTCATGAGATTCTTGAAGAGTTGCTCTGTCTTGCTGGCCATTTGGTCTGACGCTTGAGCATATGCTTCTCTTTGCAAATCACGCCCGAAATTGGCAACCGCTTGACCAATGTTCGCAGCCAAGCTACCAGTGCCCTGAGGTAGCATGCCGAGATTGGCAGCATTCTCCCGTTCAGTATCTAGGACGATTTCGTTCTGGGCAATTTCCTCGAAGATAGACTTAAGGTAATCATCTGGCAGACTCTGGCCATCGTTGATGCCACGATTGTTCTTGATGAAATCTTCAGGAGTCATGCGAACCTTGACTTGTGCACTGTGCTGGTCGGTGTTAAGCATGACAACAGAGTAGGCTAGCACGTAAGCAGTATCTGCGTTCGCAAACGCGTTGGGGTTGCCTCCAGTGTATCTTTCGGCAAACTTCAGCATCAAACGATCGATCTTCTGAGCCTCTCCTGGTAGACGGAAACTCTGCAGGAAGTTTCGAAGAGCATCAACGAATCGTGTCTTGGTGAAATTCATACTGTCCACGAAAGCATGCATGATGGCGATGTTTTCTGGTTCACCTTCTCCTAAGAATTCGCCGAGGGCTTTCTTGTCTAACCCGTCGTTGGTAATGAGGAATCGAGCGATATCTTGTGGCGAATCTGAGGGGATAAATCCACCAGCGATCAAGACCTTGACACCCTTCTTGGGCTTAAAGTTGAATTGCTTGATGGCATTGTTGAGCGCGGTCTTGTGTTGTTTAACTCGCTCAAGCTCGGCAGGATCATCCTCAGCTAAGGGAGTGCCAGACACAGCATTCGCAGAAACCTCCACACTCGGTAACATTGGTGACTGAGAAACTCCATTTTCGCGAGCGTCAATCGAATCTCTAAAGTCTTCGATCGAATTACGCGACTCGGGATTTGACAGTGATGCAGCGACGTCGTTCAGTCCTTGCTGAGACCAGTTGACCATGGAACGTAACGTCTCGACTAAACACTCGAGGGAGTTCTGTTTCATGACGTATTCTGGAGGTATGTCTTGATTGGCATCCGAAGTACCAGCGATGGTAGAGGTCGTAAGGGATGGAGGGAGAGTGCTTTGCGCTAGCCACTCAGACATGGCATTGCCATGCTTTGATTGTTGCTCAATATACAGCAGTTCTTGCTGCGCCGTGACCTGCACAGGCGAACTAGCAATTCTGGAAAGATGTTCGATGATACGTTGGTAAAAGTTGTCAAGTGCTGCCCGATCGCAGTCGTAGTTGAGGTAAATTTCGACTAGCGCTCTCGGATCTGAAGCCAGCCTAGTCAAGACGGTAATAATGCATTGCTTTTGGAACGCAGGTGCCGTCCTCTTGTCCAAAATTGCGAGATAGATCTCCTTGAGGAAAACCTCGATTTCCCTCTTGAGCGTGACACGCAAGTAGCGGATCATGAGCCAGAAGATGTCGCAGCTGATCTCAAACACTTTATTGACAGAGCTAGCTCCGTTGCGACTCAAACTTAGGCAAAGATATTGCTTTATTGCCTGTGTGAAACTCGTGGGATCATTGTTCGAGCTGCTGCGAATAGTCGCAAATGGTGAAGTGAAGATGGCATGATGGTTGAAAATGGTAGTCTGAATGATGTGCAGGGATAACAGCTTGGAACGCATGCCTTGAGACCTCAGATCAACAGTCTCCTCGACACGAAGGGTCTTTGTACTGAGCTTGCACATTGCGCGGAATACCAAGAAGGCATCTTTGATGAAGATTTCGTCTTCCTCGTCCTCCTCAGTAATGTCAGAACCATCGGGCTGTACGGTAATGGCAGGGACACCGTCGTTGCCAGAAGCGGTCCGGGCAGGCATCTTTGATCTCTTGAGGCGAGTGACCATAGTAGGAGCATTATCCGCTATCCGAGCATCGTCGAAACTCTTCTTAGTCTCGAATGTCTGCAGAGTCATCCTGGTCGTATCAACATCCTCTTCCTCGTCTTCTTGCAGATCAGTGGAAGCCCGTGGTAGCTCGCTTTCGGCACCATCAGAAAGTGATTCGATGTTTTCACCAGAATCGTTGGTGTGGGGGGATTTTGAGGATTCGACCCTGGCAGCGCGCCCAGCGATGCGTGTTTTGACTCTCTCAAAAACGGTTCCAATCATCTGTGTCAAGGTGCCTTGAGCGATCTGTTGGTTGGAGCTATTCTTGGACAGCAGGAATATGTTGTATGTTTGACGAACACTCTTGAGCAAGCCTGCGCCATGAACCACAATCTTGTCGTTGAGAATGGCAGCCAAGAGAGATTTGAGAATCTGCATCTGCACCTCAGCAGGTGTGGTCTCGCCCTGGAAGCAGTCGCATATGGTATCGATGGCACGCTCGATGAGCGGTAGGGGCTGCTGATTCTCATTGTTTGGGTCGGTAGGAACGGAAAAGTAGGAGTAACTGATGAGCTTGCCGATGCAATCCAAAGCAGTAGTGACTATGGCGACGGTATTCGCGCGACTGGCCAATTGAAGGGGCGCGAACAGAATCTCGGGATCCGTCTGGGTCGGATCGCCTTGACTCTTGATTGTGGTCAAGGCACGCTGAGTAGCGTCGGCCAAGGGCTTTTCCTTGCGAGCATCCTTGGAGGCGGCGATTTTTTCTAGAGCGCTCACAACAAAGACCATGGATGAACGGGTCGTCGAGCGAGAGGTAGCGGTGGTGGACTGCGAGTCGGTGCGTTGGCGACTAGGCTGGATGAGACGAGGATCGACGGCATGATTGGGAGCATCTTCGGACTGTGGCGTCGATGTAGGCTCTGGCAGGGGAGTGGTGATGGTCGGGAGGGGCTGCTCGGATTGTTCTGACGGAAGGTCAGGTTGAGCTGTAGGGTGGGCTTCCGGATGTGGTGTGTCAATGGCTGCGTCGTCCTGTTGGCGTGTTGGCTCGTCGGGCTCATACGTGAGGACGGGAGGCGTATCTGCTCGCGAGTCCGGTGCGGCGTCTAGGGGTATATCGTGCAGCTCCTGGCTTGAGTCCACGTCGGGTTGCGGCGGGCCGTGTGCTTGAGGCTGGTCGAGAGCGACATGTGGCTCCGTGTCTTGAGGAGCAGGAGCCTCAGTATCTGCCATGCCTGCTTCTTCAATTTGCTGTGCAGCAATACGACATGTGACTGGCCAATTCAGTCAGGACGTATAGTCGTTAGTGCAGTCTTCGAGGATAGCTCTCAATCTAGGTAGCCAACAATACAACTATGGGGGAGTACAACGCTGCGGCCAACCAGCCGCCAAGCCGTCTATGAATAGGCCAGGTCACTTTCCCAAGAAGCAACAAAGAACCTGTCCGCAGGTGCTTGAAGCCTCGTGCCTCGCCTTGTATTAGCCAGGGACAGGCGAGACGCCTTGTACAGATATATATCAGACCGTGGTGTCGTGTATGTGTTGAGCTGCTGCAGGTCTTCACGCCGCCCGGCCATGTCCAAATCTTATCATGTTGGCTGCCCGTGCTGGTGGTGCCGGCTGTACTTCCGAAGGCACAATCTCAATCTCACTGCATTGCACTTTCCACGACGGATCTCTGGTTGTAGTCGTCTTGTTTGACGCTGATAGAAACTACCTACGTTACTGCTCGAGTCTAGGCCGTCTGCGAATGTGCATTGGCAGTGTATGCTTGGTACAGCAGGATCGAGAGTGTTGTTGGCGACGGGCAGGGTAGGCAAAAGTCGGCACGAATCTTGACCCTTTCGGCTGCCAAGACCCTTCGGAGCAAGTCGTCGAGTGGGAAAATGTCCGAGATGGCCTTTGTTGAGAGCTTCACAGAATCACCTTCTCCTCGCTCCTCCTACATCTCGACGTTCGTTGTGCTCGGTGGCAGAGATCCTGGTCCTCGCATATCTCTCCTCCCTCTTCTCTCCATAACTCCCCACCTACACACCGCACGCAATGTCGGCCGCAGCTCTGCTTGCCCGCGCATCGGGAAGACTGTGTCTGCAGTCGCTGAGAGCCAGAGAGTCTGTCGCATCTCCCGCCGTCTTCGGTGCCCTTAGCAGATACTATGCCTCCAAGTGTATCGACCGCCGTCTCCTACTCCACCGCCGCAACCGCTGACACCTTCTCAATGCAGCTTTCCCCCCTCACACCGTCATCAGCATGCCCGCCCTTTCACCCACCATGACCGCCGGAAACATTGGTACCTGGCAGAAGAAGGCCGGTGATGCTCTGGCTCCCGGTGATGTCCTGGTCGAGATCGAGACCGACAAGGCTCAGATGGACTTCGAGTTCCAAGAGGAGGGTGTTTTGGTCAAGGTCCTCAAGGACTCGGGCGCAAAGGATGTCGCTGTCGGAAACGTAAGAGAACACAAGCTCCCAAGCAGGGCGTGCAACCCTCTTTACTGACATTGTCGCAGCCCATCGCCGTCATGGCTGAGGAGGGTACCGATGTCTCAGCCTTCGACTCTTTCACCGTCGAGGACGCTGGTGGTGAGAAGGAAGCCAAGGAGGGCAGTGGACAGGAGGCCGCCAACGCCTCTGAGCCCCCATCCAACTCTTCCAGCACTGCTCCCGCCCCTGCTCAGTCATCTCCCGCTCCCCAGCCCCAGGAGTCCGAGTCGACCGGCGAGCGCCTCCAGACCGCTCTCGAGCGCCAGCCTAAGCTCAGCCCCGCTGCCCAGAAGCTCGCTCTTGAGAAGGGTGTTGCAATCAGCCAGGTCAAGGGCACCGGCCCCGGTGGTCGCGTCACCAAGGAGGACATTGAGAAGTTCAAGCCCGCTGCTACCGCCGCCGCCGTCCCCGCCGGTGTCCCCACCTACGAGGACGTCCCCGCCTCGTCCATGCGCAAGACCATTGCCGCTCGTCTGACCCAGTCCATGAACGAAAACCCCCACTACTTTGTCGCCTCGTCCATCTCGGTCAGCAAGCTCATGAAGCTCCGCCAGGCCCTGAACTCGGCCGCCGACGCCAAGTACAAGCTCTCTGTCAACGACTTCCTCGTCAAGGCTCTCGCCGCCGCTGCTCGCAAGGTCCCCGCTGCCAACTCGAGCTGGCGTGAGGAGAACGGCAACGTCTTCGTTCGTCAACACAACACTGTTGACGTCTCGGTCGCTGTCGCTACCCCCGTTGGTCTCATGACCCCCATTGTCAAGAACGTCAACGGTACCGGTCTCGAGTCCATCTCCAGCCAGATCAAGGAGCTCGGCAAGCGTGCCCGTGATGGCAAGCTCAAGCCCGAGGAGTACCAGGGTGGTACCATTACCATTTCCAACATGGGTATGAACGCTGCCATTGACAGATTCACCGCTGTCATCAACCCTCCCCAGGCTTGCATCATCGCCGTTGGCGCCGTCAAGAAGGTCGCCATCCCCTCCGAGAACGAGGACGGCATTGAGTGGGACGAGCAGATTGTCATCACCGGCTCTTTCGACCACAAGGTTGTGGACGGTGCTGTTGGTGGTGAGTTCATGAAGGAGCTCAAGGCCGCCATTGAGAACCCCCTCAGCTTGATGCTGTAAAAGCATTTATAGAGGGAGTTCTGCATTTGTAATCTAGTAGTTATACGGGGATACCATTTTCATTTTCCCAGGAAGAAAGCTCACGGCGCAATGATTGGTTCTTATTCGCAAAATCTATCTTCTTTCTCACCCCACTCTTCGCCTTTTTTGGTGGTTCAACGAGGATCAGACAGTCATCATCAAAGACATTCGTCTTCTTTTTAACATCATCTCTGTGGACGTAAGAATTGAAGGCATTGTCGACCACAAATGATTCTGACGTTTGTTTGAACAGCACAAGGATGATAGGAGCTCGAAGCCTGAACCGGGCCTGAACCGGCTTTGAGCGCCGGTCGATGCACCACCCTTGGTTATATGACCACAACTCTGTGCTGCTGACGAAAACAGTCTTTACTCGTTGTCTTCATCACAAGCTCACAATCTCTAGTTTTCGCCAACGCGGAAAGTGGTACCATCTCACCTCAAGTATCATGCAACAGGCAAGCGCAACCCTGGCTTCGACCACTGTCGCTCGGACACATCAAAGCGACGAAGAAATACCCAACAACCCATCTGTCGACACTGAAGAGGCCAACGGCAGAACTCTATCTAACGCAGACCCTGAACCTCCCTTCTCGGCCTTTCCTCACGCAGAAAAGCAACTCATCGTCTTGACCATATCTTTCATCGGTCTGTTGTCTCCACTATCAGCGAGTATCTACTTTCCAGCAATCGGCACACTTGCGAGGGACTTGTCTGTCTCGACCTCGGACATCGATCTCACTGTAACAACTTACTTGGTGAGCCATTGTCCTGTACTGCGAGAGATCAAGATATTAACAACATACTCCAGATCTTCCAGGCCATTGGTCCGACCTTCTTTGGCAACCTATCCGACGTCAAGGGCAGAAGACCTGCTTACATAGGTTGCCTTATCGTCTCAATCGCGGCCAATATCGCATTAGCTTGTCAAAGATCGTATGCCGCCCTTCTGGTCCTCCGTTGCGTTCAAAGCTCTGGCTCAGCGGCCACGGTCGCTTTGGGTCAGGCCGTCGTCGCCGATGTCTCAACAAGAGCGGAAAGAGGCAAATGGGTTGCGTATGCAAGTGCCGGGATCATGCTCGGACCTGCTATAGGTCCTACAATCGGCGGTCTACTGGAAACATATCTTGGCTGGCCATCTATCTTTTGGTTCTTGGCTATCTTTTCTGGAGTCATGTTGGTTGTGACGCTCTGTTTTCTACCCGAGACCTGCAGAGCTGTCGTTGGAAATGGATCCGTCCCACCGCAGAGATGGAACCGGACGTTATGGTCATGCCTGCGGAGGAAGAGTGTTGCTGAGCAAACTGGAACACTGCAGCGCTCTAGAAAGAGACCGAATCCATTCACATCTTTACTCATCATATTGAAAAAGGAAGATGGCCTCATCCTGCTCTGCGGCGCCTTCTTGTACGCAGGCTTCTACATTGTTCTGATCACCCTGACCGAGCAACTCTCTCAGGAATATGGTTTGAACACTTTGCAAGTTGGCCTCTGCTACTTGCCTTTCGGTGTTGGATGTATGGCTTCTCGCTTCTCTGTCGGCGTACTTTTGGACCGCAATTACAGACGCCTTGCGCATCAGCTCGATCCCTCCGGCCAATCATCTTCAAATGCCAAAGAATCTGACGCCTTCCCCATCGAAAAGTCGCGTCTACAGATCGGTATCCCGGCGATTTATGCTTCGGCCATTGTCACCATAACCTACGGCTGGGTAATGCAATACAAGACTTCGTTGGCAGGCCCACTGATCATGTTGTTCTTCGTTGGCAACTTTACCACAGGAGCTTTCAATGTGTTTAGTACTTTGATTGTCGACATCAACTTGCATCAGCCAGGCACAGCATCTGCAGCAAACAATCTGGCTAGATGTGGCATGGGTGCTGCATTCACGGCTTTTGCACAGCCTTTGGTCGGTGCCATCGGTATCGGATGGGCGAGTACGGCAGTGGCCTTCTTCTGGGTATTGACGACACCTTGTTTGTGGGCAGTCATGAGATGGGGACCTGAATGGCGTGCTGCGGAAAAATCGAAGCTAGAGCGAAAAGAGGATAAAAAGTAAAAGCTGTTAGACCGCAGCTTCTGGGAGAAAGCGTTCGATAGACGGCGCAGGAAAATTACTAAAGTGCACAAAGATCGAGGATAGACTTAGAGACTAAACCCGAGTCTACATAGCGAGACAATAAACACAGATGAAGTTTCATCGCCACGGCGTTCTAGTCATCAGATGGGATACGAAACATCGAACGTATAAAGGTTGTGATCTTGCATAGAAAGAAGCGGGCTATGTATTGCTCGGTCCCATGATATCAAGGCCTGGGAAGTTGAAGAGATCCTGCGGTAGTGAAAGATCGCCGCTCATGAAGTAGTCAAAGTCGAACAAAGAAGCATCAAGCTCAACCGTCGTTGACTGTTGTTGTTCTTTCTCGACTGCATGGCCAGACTGGGCGCCTGATCTTAATGGATCTGATGGTTCTTCTCAGAGTCAGCATGTGACATCTCGAAGATCGCTGTGTCAAAAGACTCACCAAGAGAGCTATTTTTCAAGGTCTGCATCTGCATTCTGAAATGCGAATCATTTTCCTCTCTCCACCAGAGAATGGCGTCGACGACGTGGCTGCCATTGAGTCGGCTCCTTGCTCTTAGGTCCAACATGTCAGTCCCGTCTGCTTTCTTGAACGCCCTCGGACTATTCCAGAGTTGTGTAAGAAATGTGCATGATTTGGAACACATGTCGTTGGCATCTATAGAGAGGCGCTTCAGCAAGCTGATCGTGGTGAAGAGCGATGACTTTGCTTCCTCACTCTCGCCAGAGAGAAAAGGAATGGATGATTTCAAGATGCGGAGGAGGGCGTAGGCGGCAAACAGGAGAGCGCAGACAATGTAGTTCGGTATCGATACTGGATTTGAGACACTGCAGATGAGCCTTTCCACCTTGACAACGATTTGACGGGCAGTTTGCTGGATCTTGTCGAAGCTGGCGGCATACGATGTTTTGTCCTGTTTCAAAAAGTAGAAACTTCGGATGTAAAGCTGGGCAATGTTGCATTCGAGTCGATCAGAGTCTGGAAGATGTTAGCGTACGTTGAGGTCTTGTACGCAAATAATGTTTCCTCTTACCGTCTGCAACAGTAGACTCTAATTCCCTGATCTGGGATTCGTAAGTTCTGATAATGATGGACAGCGCGCGATCTTGGTCAGGAGTCAAGTTGCGCATTCCATTTTCTGACACAGCCGAGCCGCATTGAACACACAAATCCTGCCACTTGATGCGCAGCTTCAGTGCTGAGGATAGTGTTTGCTGCCGAGAGTGGCTCTGGCTCATCTCAGGAGATATATCGAAAGAAGTGCGTGCTAGGAAACCTTTGCACATGCAGCTCCTGGAAAATGATCAGCAACGTACGAAGTTGCATCTTCCCGTGTGCAAAAGATTATCGCAAGCTCAATATGAGGCCACTCTTCTGCCACAATCATATATAGTGCCATCATAGGCTACAGAAATGCACAGTTGCTTTCCAGATAAAGGTGTCGACAATGAGACGCCCGAAGATAACGTTCAGCATATAGATCTTGCTCTGTTTCTTGATGGCATTGTGCATTTCTACAACCACATGTCTTATATACTTTTGGCACACGGGAAGGCTGCTGTACTCGCACTCACCTTTGATACGTCAGTACGATTTGTGCCCAGAGCTCATTTCGACGAGCTATGCCTATGTCCGGTAGATTGGGCGTTTTGGCCCTGAAAAATTCGTCAGAGCCGGCAGGCACATGTAGCCCACTTCTTTGCGCCAGATGCAACAGGAGACCGGCAAAGACAAAGTTCATCTCTTGTTGATTGGTCTCAACAGCGTCAGGAAGAGGCCATGTGACCAACAGCAGAAGCGCCTGAACACGCTGCAAAGGCGATCCGGTGGTAGTCACGGACAGTAATGCCGCATTAGTGATACCTTTTGCAAGTGCGCTTAGAAGAGTTGGGTTCCGTGAATAGCTTCTGCAAGCAGTCCCAATAATGATCCAGAATAGCACAGGAGATTGCTGATAGCACAAGTCTGGCGATGGCCTGGAATCAAGAACGGGTAGGAATTGTGAGTATTCTCGAAGATACAATTCGAAGATACCGTTAATATCACTGGCGGACACAGTCACTCCATCCAATGTTCGAGGGGTTGTCGTTAGTGCTTGACCATCGAAGGTTGCATTATTAGTTGCATTAGAAGAAGTGGCAAGAGATGCCGAGCTCAGAGTCTGGAAAGACGATTCTCCACCAGAGCCACGGTAATATTGTGCCGTCGAAGCTTGAGAGTGAGAAGGTGTATTAGAATGGTCATGGCGCTCTGTTTGCACGGGCTCGACGACGCCGGATTGGACCTCTTCTGTCATGAGACGCTTTCGTAGAGTGTCTGTCTCTTGCTCAAGCTCTGACAATCTCCTGTAGAGGCATGAGCGATGAGGGTGGCACCTTCCTCGTGGTCACATACTGGCGTTTGTTCTCTCTCTTGAACGGCTCGGAAATGGTGCATTGCAACCCGACTCGTTTACATCGCGAACAAGCATCGCTTAAGTTCAAGTATGCATCGCATTTAGCCTGTGGATGATGCTAAGCTCAGAGCGACTCGCTCATATTGGCTTGGTGTTGACATGTCAAACCTTTTGTTGCCTACATTCGGTACACGCCTTCTTCTTATTCATAGCTGTTATTGGTGGCGACTTCTCGATGATTAAAGGATGCCTCTTCCTATGGTACAATGATTACACGTACCGTGTTGAGGACTTTGATGCAAAGTCTGGATCAACTCGACCATGGACTACCTCAGGTAATCCTCTCGAGCACTGACGGTAATGGTAAGTCTGCGATTGGCTAGCACACTGTGCTCTGTTCGAAGTCTCTTCTCGCCCACGATCGATGAACCGGATGCAAGCCTAGTAAACGCCCGATATGCGAGAATATTTAATCTTCACAAAACACAGTGGGTCGACATGTGTTGAACAACGGAGCAAGGCGCAAGGAGAGGTTCTCCTGCTGGCTGAAACACACTTCCGGGAACGGCCCGCAGCTGCCAAGCCTTGGCACGAGCAGCCGCTCTCTCCACTCCAGTTCCATCCAGATCTCTCTTCGCGCTGTCCTGTATCACATCTCCAGTCGCTGTGTGATCAACATGTACACGACCTTTTAATCTCGCTTGAAAAACAACAGCACATCCGGTGTATACCGTATTGCGGGTCAGAGGCATTGTATCCCTACACGAATGTCATCCGCTCTTGCTCACGTGGCCTGCTGAGAGCCAGCCATGAAAGGCATCAATTCCTAAGAACATACTCGAGTATACATCGGATAGCTTCGCCAAGCTCTCTAGAGTATACAAGCTACCGGGAGAGTGTATTGGTCCCAATAGCCTACTGTCGTTGATGCTTCTACACGAAACAGACCACATTCTGCCGCTTCGCTTACAGCATAACCGAACCATCCTGAAACAGGATATCCTAGGGTATGCCCCCACTTCAGCGGTGGATTCAGCAGTGGGTATAGGGAGCAGGTCAGTATATAAAACCTCTTCTCTCGAATACTATGTCCTTTCCAGTAAGCATTCAAGCCTCATTCATTCTTTCTCTTCCACTCTGGTCGCTGGTCGTCCGTTTTTCATCACTTACCAACCAAAAATTCATTCGTTCTACCTTTCGTTCTTCAAGAAGACCCTTACGGTTCACACAACAAGTACTCCAAGATGCGCTCCTTCGCTACCATCATGGCCGCTGCCGCTCTGGCTCAGACCGCAATGGCTCACTACCGCTTCAACCAGTTCATCGTCGGCGACGTGGTCACCAAGGAGTACGAGTATGTTCGCCAGAACAGCAACATGAACTCGCCCGTTACCGATGTCACCTCCAAGGATCTCATCTGTAACGCTGGTGGCCTCGACACCGGTGCCCAGACCAAGACCTACAAGGTTGCTCCTGGTGACACTGTTGGTTTCGCTGTCGACACTCCCATCCAGCACCCTGGTCCGCTCAACGTTTACATGTCCAAAGCCGATGGCGATGCCTCCAAGTACGATGGTTCTGGTGACTGGTTCAAGGTAAGCACAAGTCAATAGTACCCAGGAGGGCGATTAGATCCTGTCTCGAAGGCAGCACCTTTGACTCTTTTGAGAGTAATGCGGCAGTTGCTGCAGCATATGACTCTCCATACCAAAAAAAAAAACATGCTAATAGTGCCATCAACCTACAGATCTACACCATGGGTGCCAACACTTACAAGGAGGGCGACAACGGTCTCACTTTCAAGGCCGACCACCTCAGCAAGGTTACCTTCGACCTTCCCAAGGACACGCCCGCCGGCCAGTACCTTCTCCGCATCGAGCACATTGGTCTCCACAGCGCTTCGTCCTTTGGTGGTGCCCAGTTCTACATCTCTTGCGCTCAGATTGAGGTTTCCGGCAGCTCGACCGCCAAGCCTTCTCCTACCGTCAAGATCCCTGGTGTCTACACTGGCCACGAAGACAGCCTTGAGCTGAGCATCTACTACCCCATCCCCGTCAACTACCAGCCCCCTGGTCCCGCCGTCTGGCCCAGCGGTTCAGGCTCCGCGCCCGCCACTTCTGCTGCTGGAACTTCTGCTGCTGCCACCAAGACCAGCTCAAGCGCTTCGGTCAAGGTACCCGTCACCTCTGCTTCGACTGCCAACCCCACCACCATGGTCACTTCCGTCAAGCCTACCAGCGCTGCTCCCACTGCTACTGGCTCCAGCGGCACTGTCAAGAAGTACCAGCAGTGTGGCGGTAAGGGCTACACTGGAGCCACAGCCTGCGAGTCCGGCTCGACTTGCAAGGTCCAGAACGACTACTACTCTCAGTGCATCTAAGCCATGTTGACCGAGCACGTGCGGCTAAACCACACATTGCATATGAGAATGATGTAGTTGAGGTTTTCTTTCCTTTCTTGGATGTATCCGATGGGTCATCTTTACCTTTTACGCTTATCTTCGCCTCGATTAAATAAAATTCAAGCTTTGAAATCTTCGCATCTGCCTTTGGTCGTCTTTGCCTGTGAACTATATGACCAGAGCAAGTGGGGGTCTTGTCGGCGGATATGGTTTAGACTCTGTAAATTGTTGTATTGAACTGCAGCTATAAGTACGAGACAAAACACATGTTCAGTCCTTGTCATTGCGAGTGACTGTTTGGTTTGTCCTGCTACAAACTGTGGTGATTCACAAGGTGGCTGACTCGAAAAACGTTGGTCCTGTCGTGATACAAACCAATCATTGCTATAGCAGTCAGATCATTCTCCCGTTTTCATGCGCCATAAATATAGAGTGTTCACTGTAGCAGGGTGGGCGAAGAGGCTGAGCATGCCCAGGGCAAGAAAAGATATTAGTGCATCAGGTCTGAACTGCATCAAATCCTCGAGACTCTAGATTGAGAAGCATGAAGGGCGCTACCTCTTCAGCTGAGCAAATCTCGCTGCTAGCTCATTCACATCGGGAATCTTTCCTCCAGGACCCGTTGTGTCGGACTTGTTTGCCTTCACCATCTTGGCCGAAGGTTTGAGATCCGGCGGTCCTGGTAGCTTGATACGCGGAGAAACGTTATCTGTTGACGGACTCGGCGGCACAACACTAACGGGACTCTTTGGACCCAAATTGCGTGGAGGAGTTGCCGCGACGAGTGGTTCCGTGCCTTCGGGTGCTTCTAGAGCGGGCACTTTTTGCCCACCGCTAGGATTGTCATCGTCGTCGTCGCCGTCGATATCCTGGTTGGCGGCCGCTTCCCTAGCCGCTAGGCGACCCTTGGGCCAATCGATGTTGTAGGCATCGGCGATAGTCGACAGGTAGGCCTCGACTAACTCGGGCTTGGGCGGCTCGACCCTCAGGCGATCGACGACGCGCTTCGCGACCTTGTCGTCTTTGTTCTCAGTCGCGTCTAGCACGAAGTCCTTGCCGAACTTCTCAGCCAACAGGGCCCTGACATTATGCAACTCCTTGACGTCGGTCCTGGGTGCGGCAAAGATGATGCTTTTCACCGCCTCTTCAAGACCGGCATCGCATTCTTTGGCTTCCAGGAGGCCGGCACGGGCGAGCAGCAGTTCACAGTATAGTTCGAGGATCTCGAGCAGTTCGGTGGTCAGGTCGCTGCGGATGATGTTTTCGACGCGAATGCGGGCAGATTCGTCTTTGCCTTGTTCGAGCAGCTGGGCCATGGCGCGACGTTGCTGCTTGGCGATTGCCGTGTCCTTTTGCTGCACCATGCGTAGGCGCGAGATTGACAGCTTGAGCTGGACTTTGAGCTTGTTCTGTTTGAGCGCGTGTCAGTTGTTGCTTCTGGGCTTCTGCTTGTGGTTTCGAGAATTTGCTGGTTCCATACAACTAGACTTGATGCCGGCGCCATGACGACTGGTTTGTCCACCTCGAGTAAGTGGTTGGTTGTTTGTGATGTGCGAATGGTCGAGCTGGTATGCACCAACCCCAGCCATCGTCTGACGTCTGCGGGGATTCGCGCACCGTCCTCGCCCTCGCCTCCACCTTCCCTTCTTGGCTGTACATCCATCTTCAAGTACGCATATCAATCATATTTCGTAGAGTCTACTCAAATTACATAATATCTGTGTAGATGCTGTCGCCAGTAAGTCTGTAAATCCACCGTCCAGATATGCCCTTTAAGAGTCCCGCTCGCTAAGAAGACATGCCCAATGGAGTGGCCTTATACAATCGCTCCAAGTCCTTTTCCGGGGCTATGAAGAAGAGAAAAACTCCGACGCCGATGTTCATGGGTTTCTCATACACATTCCCAGTTACGAATTGGTACAGAGTTCATGGCCTGGGTGATTGAGCCATGGCCGGTACTACTGGCACTGGTGGTGGTGCTGAGCCTGAATCGCTACGCGCTGTCTCGCGTAGACTCTTGGAGCTACGACAGTCAGTATCATTGATCAGCGTTCTTGCTGTACGCCCTCTCACCTCTTTTTACTACGCAGGCTCGACATGCTCTTCTGCCTTACCATACTGAACATCTTGCGTAGACCTTTCTTCTCGCGTGGTGATTCAAGACTGGGACTTGCTGTGGGTGCTGTCGTGACGGTAGGGGTACGCTGCACGCTTGTTAGTCTGTCGTTCGGTAGCCATGTCTTGTTGGGCTTGATACATACTTCGCTGCTATTCCTGCTCTGTCTACTCCGCCTTGAACTCGTCGTATCGCTGTAGTTGGTGTAGGTGGTCTCTGGCGTAGCTCCATTATAGCCGCCTTCCTTTGACGTGGCCGATCGATTGTGCGCCGCTCCCCGGACTGGTAGTTCGACGGGCACTGTCGTATTTGTCGCATAAGTTTCCTCCTCTTCCTCCTCTTCCAGTCCTGTATCTGTGCGATCCTCGTCTCCACAAACAACCACGAACCAGCCGACCTTTTCATCCGGCGCAAGTTTGTCTCTCAACTCCATTAGTGCATTCCATTGCTCATCGCCCAGACCTTTCCCCCGGACTTCATCCACCTCGATGCCCAACTTGACTTGTTCGCAAATGTCGGCAACGTAGGCGTAGGGTTGTGAACAGGCAGCTGGAGACTCATCGGTGGGATCGAACTGCTCTACAAAGCGAAGGTTGGGCAGGTTTGCGACAGTTTGGGGCCACAGTTCGGTAAAGTTCTCGAGCAGCGTCTCGGTTGTCGCAGGCGCGATAAGCCATTCCGCAGCTGCATCGTCGAGGTTTTGGAGAATGATATGGATGCGAATGAGTGGCCGCGGCCAGCGAAAGCCATGGATTAGATATGTTGGCATGACGTGCAATTGACGTATCAGGGAATGCTCGAGCTGTGACCAGACGCGGCTGACGCGATTGCCGAGCGGGACAATATATGAATTTGACTCAGATGTCGAAGATGGTGGTCGAGGGTAGAGCACGAGCAGTGGGAATGTCAGTGAAGTCGAGAGCGAGCCTCGTCAGTCTCGTCTGGTTGCTCTTGGAAAAGGTGGGAAAAATAAGTATGTGAGATTAAGCGTCCGAGCCCCCTGCAATTAAGCGGATCGCTTGAGCCAGGAAAGGTTCTCTGGTTGTGGACACAGTTGATGAAGAAAATGGCTGGGGTGGCCGCTCGAAGGAAGGTGCGACGCGGGTGATCCTATGCTGTCTCTTTGTGGCCGTTGGCAATTGGCGCGTCGAGTTGCTGGTGTTGGTTTGAGAGCTCAGAGGTCCGCAAATCTTCTAGAGACAGCACAAAGACGGAGGGACAGCAGAAGGCAGAAGACACAAGACGGCCAGGGACAGCAGAGAGCGAGAGGGCAAAGACATGCCAGTTGCACGGGGTGGTACGGCGACAGAAGAGGCAGACGGCTCATGCAGCGCAGCTCGTTTGGTTTTAGTCCATGGCCAGTTCGCTGGGTTCAATGCGTTCACGCTCCTCCCACAAACGCGAGTCATCACAGCCTTTACGAGCTCGCGCCGAACCGTTGTGCTCCACTAAACGACGGAATCTTGCCCGCGCGTCTCTCATTCGTCGCTCCAAGCTCCATGCCGTTTTACGCTCACACGTCAAGCCACCACAAAGCAGCCTGCTTCCTTTTTGACACAACGGCTACCGGAAGACCTTCGTGACCGGGCCTGACTCTGACGACCCTTTCGTGCCGCGCCGCCATGGTTCTACACTTGTTGGGCAAGAAGTCCTGGAACGTCTATAATCGTGACAACGTTGATCGCGTGCGTCGAGATGAAGCCGCCGCCCAGGCCAGAGAGGAAGAACATGAAAGACGCATGCAGGAAGACGATGCCGCTCGTCGGACTGCAATCCTGAGAGGCGAGGTACCGCCACCAATAACAACGGCACCACTACCTGAAGAAAGCGACCATGGTGCTCGCCGGCCTCGACACGGTGATGATGGCCGAGACCGCAAACGAAGGCGTCTGAGAGGCGAGGATGACACCGACAGAGAAATGAGGATTGCCAGGGAAGACGCCGCTACTGGAGCTGCTGCCCGTGAAAAGCTAAGCAACAGCGAAAGGAGCAGGCATGAACATGATGTGTCATTGACAGATCACGCTGGCCACATCCAACTTTTCGCAGCACCTAACGAACGTGCCCTGTTGGCCAACTCTCGCAATGCCGAAGCAGAAGCTGAGAAGGCAAACAAGGCGCGTGAATACGAAGATCAGTACACTATGCGCTTCTCAAACGCGGCCGGATTCAAGCAGTCGACATCCTCGGCACCATGGTATGTTTCGTCGAGCAAACAAGGTCCCGGGACTCGGGAACCCACTAAGGATGTTTGGGGCAATGAAGACCCAAGTCGTAGGGACAGAGAGCAAACAAGGTTGACTTCAAACGATCCCATGGCATTCATGCGCAAAGCACAGACGCAGCTCAAGCAGGCCGAGACGGACAAGGAGAAATGGAAAATGCAGAAGGAGCGAGAATTGAGAGAGCTAGAACAAGCTGAGAGAGAAGAGAGGCGGAGAAGAAGAGAGCGTCGACATAGACGTGACCACAGAGAAAGAAGTCAAAGCGTAGGCAGTCTCGAAGGCTTCTCGCTCGGAGACACAACCAGACATGACGAGAAAGAAGGAACGCGCAGCCGCAGTGACAAGAGACACTCGAACAGGCGGCATAGAAGCCGAAGTCGAGATGGAGATCACAGACACCGTTCTTCGCACCGTGTATCACGTCAATCTCTTAGTCGAAGGTCAAGGAGCCCCATTGGAAGACCTGGCAAATAAACATGATGCATAATGAGAAATGTCTTCAAAAAGACTCACTATCTACAGTCGTCTGCAGTAATGGACTTCTACTTCCTACGATTCGAGCTTCCTTCGCTCGAGGCTTCAGCGTCCGAGTCATGATCGTAAGAAGGCACTACTGTAGGGTTGGCCTCAGCAACATGCTCCGCCGTGGTAATCCTATCCCTTCTCTTAGATCCGTCTTCGGCCTCTACATCATCACTGTCTCTGCTGTGCTCGTCATCATCCTCGGTAGGCACTGCTTGGAACCCTTCCCTGTCAGATTCCTTGCCTTTGATGAAGCTGTCGATAATGTAGTATTGGATGCCGTTCATAGCCACAGGGAAGATGAACATCACAAACGCGATTTGAAGTGCCTCGTTGCCTTCGGTCCAGCGTAGGGCCCAGTCGCCGACCCATGGCAACCATGGAAGCATTGCAAAGAGCAAAAAGACGAAAAGTTTCATGCCGAAAAGTCCAATGAAGTAAATGATAGACTGCTTGAGCCACCAGGTAGCGCGTGGTGGGTTGCCGTAGTAACCAGATTTGATGGACTCTGGTGGATTTGCGATGGGAGTCTTTGCGAAAAGACTGTGTAGAACGCGTAACAAGATGACAAGGACAGGAATGCCAATAGTGGTCTGTGAGATTGTCAGTACGGATACACACCAAATTGACCGGAATTCACTCACATCAATCGCAAGGTTCAATAGATAGAATGAACAAGGGTTTGGCATCTTGCCGTCATCGGCAGTAACAGCAGAAACGCTTGCAGAGATATCCTCGGGTTTTGTGCTAGCCAGGTCAAACTTCCCTGACGAGAACATGGACATGCCCAGATTAGCGAGATGGAGCAAAAAAGTGCCAGCCACCTGCTTGGAGACATCGAAGAACCAGATCTTGAGTGGGCGTCTTGGACGTTCTCTCCAACGCTTGAACACAAGCGAGAGCAGAGCGAGTGCGCCCAGTGCGGCCTGGACGATCAGGGCAAATGGACCCAACAGTTTACATTCACCATCTTGTGCTTGGACCATGGGGCCCTTCTCACTGCCGGGCGGCGGAGGCGGAGGAAAATCGTCTTGCGGAATGGGAGGAGGCGGTAAGAGTTCCTCGGGCCTGATAGCTGGCTCGTCGACCTCGGCTGGCACACCGGCTATTTGGATGAGCTCGGTATCGAAGACTTCGAGTCGTGTCAGTATGCTAATGATGGGTACATGATGCTGAGGCGAAACATACTCAAAGTGCTGTCCGGGGGGATGATTCCCAGATCACTATGTCCGTAGGCCAGTTCCGGAGGAATGACCAGCTTTCTTTGTTCGCCAACGCACATTCCCAGTAGACCTTGGTCCCATCCCTTAATTACTTCACCAGCACCGAGCTTGAAGCTGAGAGGCACACCACGATTGTATGACTCGTCGAATTTGGTGCCATCGGACTGTAGTTTTCCACGGTAGTGAACACTGATCTCGTCGCCAGGTTGAGTAGGGCGTTTGCATGCCTTGGGGTTGGCCGTCACGATTTCGAGTCCGTTGGCGGTGACCTTGGACGAAGGGCCGGTCAAGCCTCCTTCGGCAGCAAGAACAGCAGGTGCAGATACGATAGCGGCCGAGGCGATGATCAGAGGGAGTCGGATGAAGCGCATCGTGCCGTAGAGGTCGTTGCCGGTCACACGGCTGTGTCGCAAGTCGGCGTGGAGAGGCGACACTGGGAGAGGCGGTAAGAGAATGCACGTCTTGGAGAGACCAAGTCGAGTGTCTCAACCCTTCGGCGGAGCGCGCGCCTGCTGCTAGACTCGCCGCCGGCAGGAGTCAGGACGACATCATGGCTCCCCGCAAAACTCAAAAACTGGACCCACTCGCTCTTTCGCTATCCCCGACAAGCCATTTTCAATAGCCAATGTCAACCTGATTTGTCTCTTGCTGCAATCCTTCAGCCATGCCTCCCAACCTGACCTTTTTGGAGAGATTCGAGACTATATCAAAACTGCAAGTCAGGCGTTGTCCGAGCCGTTCAACATGCAGACTGCTAACCATGCCTCAGTCAAGCTGCCCTCGGGCTTGCTAATACTGACCTCTCTCCCAGTCATGCCCAGGAACAAGCGACCAGCTTAGAGCAATCCACCTTTGACAGTTCGGATGATCTGGTAATGAAGCACACTATATTCGCTTGTTCAATTCCCGCGTTTCTAATGCTCTCATGTTTAGCAAGATTACCAATCTCGTATTAATGCTGTAGTTCGTGACTTGTCATTGAGCTCGAGCGCATATGAACAACCCAGCGAAGTAG
This sequence comes from Aureobasidium sp. EXF-10728, assembly GCA_023848605.1. Taxonomy (NCBI): domain Eukaryota; kingdom Fungi; phylum Ascomycota; class Dothideomycetes; order Dothideales; family Saccotheciaceae; genus Aureobasidium; species Aureobasidium sp. EXF-10728. The sequence continues at coordinate 796,658 of SWBG01000001.1, read as the reverse complement.
TAGGAAGCCATCCCGTGTTGCCGACCGGCGGTGTCACGATTGGTCGTTATACAAATGCAGTACACCACACTGACGGCTTGTTTTCTGAAGTCTACAAGGCTATAGCCCAGGCCGATTGTGGCATCACTCCAAAAACCCATGGCTTCGAAAGACACCCCTGTCTGGTTGCTCTCAAAGTCACGAACCCATCTGCCACAGAGCCGCCTCATGATTCTGTGCGTGAGGCACGGCTATTGGAACGTGCTCGCCATCACTTCGTTGTGGAGCTTGTTGAGAGTTTTCAGCAAGCTGGCGGTCGACTTGTGTTGGCCTTCCCGTTCATGCCATATACCCTTGACGATCAACTCAGCAAGGGCAGGCTGCAACCGAGAGACCAGAGGATCATTCTCTCACAGTTGATGCAGGGTCTTGAGCACATACACAGTTGCGGAATAATTCATCGAGATATAAAGCCGTCCAATATCTTGCTCAGAAGTCCGTCTGGACCGGCCTGCATCTCTGATTTTGGTATCGCGTGGTCAGCCGACGATGCCTCATCTGAGCCCGCAAGGGAAAAGATCATGGACGTAGGTACGACGAGCTACCGCCCTCCAGAACTCATGTTCGGCAATCAGTGGTACGACACCAGCCTCGACATGTGGGCAACTGGTTGTGTGGTTGCTCAAGTGGTGAGCTTGGGTTCTCAAACGCTGTTCGATTCTGGTGATCTTGGGAGCGACCTTGCCTTGATCAAGAGCATCTTTTCCACTCTGGGGACTCCAGATATCGAGACATGGCCTGTGAGCTTGCATAGAATCAACATACAGAGTCAAAAGTTAACTTCTCGCAGGAAGCCAGAGGTCTGCCTGACTGGGGCAAGATGGCCTTCGTACAGTATCCTCCCAAAGCTTGGACAGAAGTATTACCAAATGCTTCACCAGATGCACTAGAACTAGTGCAAAAACTCATCGTCTACGAAAGTGGCGACAGGATGAAAGCTGACGAAGTAAGTCCTATCATCTCTGGTTAGCAACTACGTACTAACCTTTGATAGTGGCGGGAGCATAAGTTTTTTCTTGACTAGGTGACTGGGTTTTGATACCGGCCATTGCCGAGCATATCTCGATCCTCTAAAGCTCTATGTGAGATTTTGATGTCGTATACTACTGTATATACGCAAGAGAACCTGGAGCGGATGCCAACTGGTGATGGTCACCAACCTATGCTCATGCTCTGTGTTTGAGCTCTTTCCAGAAGAAAGCAACACATTTATTCATTCTCTTTCATACTTAGCACAAGAGCGCATGATCATTTCCAGAAGCCTAGGGGACACCCGTGCCAGCTATGGGTAGCCTGATTCCAGCTTCTTGTTGTCTCTAAGCCCAGGCTCTGTTCACTCTGTAGAGATGATGGTCCATAGATATAATCAGTACACGATGAGTAGCTATACACCTGATTAGCTCTCGTCGAAGATGCGCATAATGAAGCAAGCGCACAGCTGAAAGGATATTCTGATAGTATAAGCAGTTTTACAAGTCGCAGACGGCAGCATCACATGAAACGTTCAGAGAAGTTCGGGCCGCCTGACATGCCAAGCGCCCCAGGCGGAGGAGTGACGGTGTTTAATGGAAAGTCAATCTCCAACCGGTAAACACACAGGGCGGTGACGACTTGTTTGCAGTCCCTTTTGTTGTATTCTTGTGTCGTTTTTGCTTCTTGCCTTCTCCTCCCTCAAATTAGCACTCTATCGGGTAGTTTTTGTGTTTGGCTGGCGTTGTGGTCCTCTTCCGCAACAACCCCGCCCACATCTCAGATTTGCTAGACGGAGCAGCGCCCAAGACCCAAGACACAAGACAGGCAGCAGCATGGCGTTCCTGTTTGGCCGCAGCAAGGCCAGGTCCAACCAGGAGTTGACCCGGTCGACCAAAGATTTGATACTGAAGCTAATCGCTGAGGACAAGCCTTCACAAAAGGTATCCGACCACTACGACCCAAGCGAACTGGACTGGGCTGACGACGGTCAGATCGAGGAAGAAGTGGCACGGAATCTTGGCCAAATGAAAGTCATTCTCCAAGGCACGCCCGGTACGCATCAATTACAGCCAACCGGCAGACAAAAACAGGACGACTGACAAGTGCGCATAGAACTCGACGTCAGCCCCGACCAGGTATTCCAGCTCGTGAACCTCCTCGTTACCGAAGATCTTCTACGAGTCCTCGCCGAAAACATCCACCGTCTACCTTTTGAGTCGCGCAAAGACACCCAGACCATCATCTCCAACGTCCTGCGATACAAGCAACCGGGCGAAGACCAACCCATTGCCCTTCAATACATCATCACCACCCGACCTGAAGTCATCATTGCGCTTTGCAATGGCTACGATCGCCGCGAGAGCGCCATGCCCTGCGGAGGAATCTTGAAAGAGGCCTTGAAACATGATGCTGTCACAGCATTGATTCTCTACGACGAACCAAGTCTACACGGCCAGCCTCTAGATCTTGGCAGCATCGACACAGATCAGCCTGCCTCGGGCCAGGGTGTGTTTTGGAAGTTCTTTGACTGGATCGACAAGAGTTTGTTCGAAGTCAGCACCGATGCTTTTGACACTTTCCGCGTGGGTTACTCCCACAACCTCTACGAAAGCACGATACTGATCATGGTCGACAGCAAATCCTGATAAGACACAAGCCCATGGTCGCCAAGTATATTGACACCAATTTCGACCAATTCTTCGACAAGTACAACAACATCCTAATCAAATCAGAGAGTTATGTCACCAAGCGCCAATCCATCAAACTGCTTGGCGAAGTTTTGCTGGACCGCCAATTTTACGAAATCATGACCCGCTATGTCGAGTCTGGCGACAACCTCAAGCTCATAATGTGGCAGCTCAAGGACGATCGCAAAATGGTGCAGTATGAGGCTTTTCACGTGTTCAAAATCTTTGCTGCGAACCCCAACAAATCTCCCGACGTCAAGCGGCTATTGACCATGAACCGTCAACGCCTGTTGGATTTCTTGCCAAACTTCTTGGCCGATCGCACAGAGGATGATCAGTTCTCGGATGAGAAGAGCTATCTCATCAAGCAGATCAAGTTGTTGCCTCAGACACCTAGCCAGCAACCGAGAACTGCAAGCCAGGATTCATCGAGATAGCATCTCGATGTTGGACAGGCGTCAAGTCGAGACCGAGAGTTGGCGAGAAGCATTGCCAACATGGAGTTCAGACGCAAGCTCGAAGCTGCCACCGCTAAGAGACTGGCGCGAAGGGAGCTTGCCAAATAAAGATCTCTGTGAAAAGATGTTCCCTCGATCAGACCCAAGATACGGGCATACTTGACGCAACGAAGATGAGATTGACCGTTGAAGAGGCAGGACTTTCAGAAGGCGGTTGTTATTGATACATTGCATTGCTATGGCGTAGAGGCAAGGGCATTCAGGGCTGGCGAGGAGTTTTTTTTTCTTTTTTTGGTCTACTTCGTGGTGTCCATTCCTGCAAGCGAAATCTGTTTCTTTTTCTGGGCGAAGGCATGTTGCATTGCGAGAAGGCTTGTTGTTTTCTCGTCCTCTCTACTGTTCTCTCTACTATGCTCTCTGGGAGTAGTAGCTTTCCCTATTCCGCATGAAGTGTTACCATTATTGTTTTTCACTAGTATCATCAACGATCCGGCAATGATACTCGGTTGATTTAAATATCTTCATGCAGACTTCTTTACTGTTGAGAGCCAGTACAATCGACGATCGACCTCAAATGTCGGTGTCGAAATTGCATCTCGTGTGGTCGGCTTAAGAGATGAGGCTCTTCGTGATAAATCAGATTATCGATTTCGCGATCGGCCCGATCTGCTGCTAAGGACAAATACGGCAGGTATGCATGCAGATCATAGACGTCGACCGCTAGGCAACCCGCCGACGTCCTACATGTTTTCCAGATCATCTGAACGTAACCATAGAAGAATATGTCTGCTTCTTTCCAGTGAGTAATGCCATCCGGAAGCGCTGGGCAAGCCTCGTCCTTGGGTCGTCATTTCAATCCCCGCAACGTGAGTTCAGAGATGCTTCCGCCGTCACTGCTGCTGACGACCGTGAAGCTTAGAAATGCAACACTGATTCTACCACGGACTGGAGAGCGCGTCAGACGCGCCTTTTCGTTGCCAACCTTGGGAGATGATGCTCGCGAAGAAGCTGGGTCACCAGAGGAACGTGAGAGGCTGTTGGATGCAGATTCTGACGTGCCATCACGACCAGCTCATGAGCCAAATGCCATTCTAAAAACCGTCTACCGTTGGCGGGATAAGTCTGTCGATTTTTGGGCTTCTAATCTAGGACAGGGCATCTTCAAGTGCTCTATAGCCTATCTTCTGGGTTCTCTGGCTACATTTCTTCCATTCGTCTCAATCTTTCTCGGAAAACAAGATGGCAAACACGTTGTCGCGACTGTGACGGTGTATTTCCACCCTTCGAGGACAGTGGGCAGCATGATTGAAGCAGTGGGCATTGCTTTGATCGCCTTTGTGTACGCAGCATTCGTGTCTTTCACTAGTATGGCCATCAGTATGGCTCTCGGCAAGCGCGACCTTTTGGTCCTTGGCCATGCTATCGTTCTAGTGGTTTTTTGTGCTGGTGGTCTAGGCTTCATAGGTTGGCTCAAACAACGACTTGGTCATCCAACCGTCAACGTTGGGTGCAGTCTCGCCTCGCTGGCCATCATTACCATCCTGACCAAGGAAGGATCCATTCAAGCTGCCAAGTTCTCGGAAGAAAAGGTTTTTCAGGTTTTGCGCATGGTTCTGCTCGGTATGGCGGCTACCACGGCAGTCAATCTACTCATCAAACCCCGATACGCCAAGAAAGAGTTGCATCGTGACTTTGTTAAGACAACGGATTCACTGGGAGACAAACTCATTGCTATCACAAGAGCATTCTTGACTGGTTCAGAGACAGAGATGCAGGGTGCCGCCTACAAGCAAGTCGATAAGGATTGCAAAGCCAACGAAACTTCGATGAAGAAGAATCTGATCGAAGCCAAGTACGAGCATTATATTCTGGGCAGAGAAAAGGAATATCGCCTGGAGGTCAAGCTTGTCAAATGTCTGCAAGGGCTCTCACAAAGTATCGGCGGTCTTTACAGTGCAGCAAACACGCAGTTCACGCTCATCAAGTCTTCACCATACATCAATCGATCAGACTCGGCGATGGCATCAATGTCGTCGTCTCTCTTGGGCGTCTCTCAGCTTATGGGCGAGCCAGGAGAGATTCGAGGGACTCTGACACCAATCAGTGAGAATCCTGAGTCGCCAGCCGATAAGCCGATCCCATTCAGTCCCATGGCTTCAAGTTTCACCAGCAACGCTCCAGATTCACGACCTTCCTTGTCGCCTTCTGATATGTTCACGACATTCATAACTCAACTAGGACCACCAATGAAGTCATTGGCCTGGACTCTCAAGTCAATTCTGGACGAATTGCCATTCCAACCTGGGACCGACGATGTAATCGCTGTCAATGTCAATTTCAGAACAAGTCTTGCTCAGGCCATTGAGCTGTTCAACACTGCCAGAAAAGAAGCATTGTCTACATTGTACCGCAACAAGGAGATCACGAATGCCAAGTCTCTGGAGCGCGTGGCTGATTTGGAGGAAGTTGCTGCAAGCTGCGGACACTATGCTGCAGCAATGGTTGATTTTGCTGAAGACACACTAAAATACCTGGAAATCCTGGAAGATTTGAAGGAAGAAGTCGAACAAGAAGACAGGACACGTTCCTGGAATTGGATGGCCTTCTGGAGAAAATACTCAAACGACAGGACCGCGAATGAGGAAGCAGGTCTATCGCTGGTCCACGAGCCCGACGAAGCATTGACGACTGATATTGTCAAGCCTATCCTCCAAGCGGACACTTTTGCCAGAGCGGGACGCAATGTCAAGGAACCGTTCAGCCACCAAATCTATCGCATGTTCAAGTTCATCCGGCGGGATGACATCCGATTTGCGATAAAAGTCGGTGTGGGCGCAGCACTCTTCGCTTTACCCTCGTTCATGGTGTGGTCTCGGCCATTCTACCAACACTGGCGCGGAGAGTGGGGTCTTGTCTCCTACATGGTCGTCTGCTCGATGACGATAGGAGCTTCCAACACAACGGGTATTGAGCGCTTCATTGGCACAGCCATGGGTGCTATACTCGCAATCGTGGCCTGGATCGTTTCAGATGATAGTCCTTGGCTTCTCGGTTTCTTTGGTTGGCTAATGTCGCTTGGCTGTTTTTACATCATCCTGGTGCAGGGTAAAGGACCCATGGGACGTTTCATCCTCCTCACATATAACCTGTCCGCTCTATACGCATACTCGCTGTCAGCCAAGGACAATGACGACGACGATGATGAAGGCGGTATAAATCCCGAGATTTGGGGGATCGTACTACACCGTTTCGTGGCGGTGATTGCAGGTTGTCTGTGGGGCATCATCGTGACCAGAGTCATCTGGCCCATCTCAGCACGTCGCAAGCTCAAAAACGGCATCTGCTTGCTTTGGCTACGCATGTCACTGATCTGGCGCAGAGACCCGCTGGCCATGTTTCTGCTCGGCGAGCCTGCATCGGCGTACATGGACATACGCGAGGAATCCGAACTGCAGACCTTCCTCGCGCAACTGGAAGCACTCCGCAAAGCCGCAGCTTCCGAGTTTGAATTCCGAGCACCGTTTCCCGACAAGGTGTTTGGTAAGATCTTGGAGAGAACGAAACGCATGCTGGACAATTTCCACGCCATGAACATGGTGATAGCTAAGGACCTCAAGGCTAGCCCTGGAGAAGCAGAGGTGCTTAGGTATACTCGAGCCGAGAGATTTGCTCTGTCGGCCAGAATCAGCCATTTATTTTCGGTGTTGGCTAGTTCTGTCAAACTAGAGTATCCGCTCAACGATGTGCTGCCCAACATCGATCACACAAGAGACCGACTGCTGGCGAAGATTTTCGAGTTCAGGAGGGATAGTGACAAAGCTTCTCTTGCAACTGAGGAGGATTATGAGTTGTTGTATGCTTATGGTGAGTCTGACGGACAATTCCTTCTTTTGACAATGTGTACTGACGTAAAACGACAGCACTTGTGACTGGCTCACTGGCGCAAGAGATCATGGGTATCAGTGCAGACTTGGAGGATCTGTTTGGAAAGTTGAACGAGGACAACCTGGCACTGTATTAGTGTATAGGAGTGATGTCTGGAATCATTATATCATTGAACATGACCATTTCTTCAACATAAATTAGGCGAGAGAGGGTGCTGAGATGGTATTGAAGGTTTGTAAAGAGATTTTTTCGGCATGTACAACACAGAAGAGCTATGACTGGTGGTAGTCCCTCGCGAAGACTTGATCAAAGACATTTTTGTCGACGGCGTACTCGCGAACGTAGTCCTTCTCCATGTCGTGCATGCGCTTTCCAATAAGAACCAGACTGTGCAGAGGCTTGCCCAGGTCAGCCTCAGCCAGCTGCTCCAGGGTGCCGGCGACAATTTCTTGATCGTCGGCACCGACGCGGGCCACACCAACAGCGAGTCTGTCCTTTGAGCAGATTCCCTCACCCTTCTCTTGCTCGGTCTCGATCATCTGTTGAGCGCATTGGGCGACGGTCATGAAGCGCGGGGGCTCGTAGACGATTCTGCCTCTGGCCAGAGATTCGAGGTTGGGCTCCTTGACCTTGATGTCGAGCAAGACCAGAGTGTGCAGGCCCAGGGTGACATTCTCCTTGACGCGGTCGTAGTAACTTGCGGGCTTCCAGTTATCTGTAAAGAAGACCATGGAGACAGTCTGACCAAAGTTGTAGAGCGAGAGGCCAGTGCAGCCAACACCAGTCAGGATGGAGGCGTTGGGCAGGATGCGAGTGGGAATGTTCTTCTCGCGGGCACGGATGATGAAGTCGGTGTGGGTGGTGGCAGAGAAGGGATCGCCGACGACCAAAAAGGCAATGTCGACCTTGTCGGCGCCCTCGAGGATCTCGTCCGACGACGACTCGACCATCTCGCGGTCGGCGATGATTACTTCACGGCCATAGTAGGCTTCCTACTGCGATTGCGATTAGTCCAAGTTTGTGTAGGTGGGCAGCAAGAGAGAGAGGGAGACGGCGTACCAGGACTTCCTTCTCGACGAGCAGGACGGCGGTGTAGGCCTCAAGATAGACACGCTCGGCGCGCTTGATGATCTCGAGCCCCTTGACCGACACGTCCTTTTCGTCTGCCAGACCCAGGCCAATTGCGTAGAACATTGTGATGTGTGTACGACGAAAGGAAGCACCGACATGCAAAGGATAAAAAGATCAGAGACCCTCTCCCCGCACTCGGCCTGTCCATCATCGTCTACCAAACTATCCATCGACAACAACTTGGCCATACACATATTCACCATGCGAAATTGACACGCCCACATGTCCGCAATTCTCTCGCCTCCGACACAGCATCTCATCCGCCGTGCAGTCAACTAGATTCCTTTTCCACGCGCCGCCCTGACTAGGCCTCACTCTCACCCGGCCTCACTCTCCCTAGGCGTCGCCCTGACCAGCCCTCACTCTCACCATGGCCGACAAGGACAAAGCGGCCAAATACCGCACCGAGATCCAGCAGATGATGTTTGTCTCTGGAGAGACGGCCGAAGCCGCCCCCGAGACGACCACCCTCATCGAAGCCATCGTCCAGCAGCAAGTCGTCGAGATGCTCACCCGCGCGACTGCTCTGGCCGCTCGTCGCGGTGTCCGAAGCATCAACACCGACGACCTCATCTTCCTCATCCGCCACGACCGCGCAAAAGTCTCGCGTCTGCGCACCTTTCTTAGTTGGAAAGACGTACGCAAGTCTGCAAAGGACTCGGACGACAAGGGCGGCGCCGGTGCTGGAGGTGCCGACGACTTTGCCGACATCGACGTCGGACCCGCCAACGATCCTACTCTGGCCACCGCCGGCCCCTCGGTCGGCACCAGGAACTCCAAGACGAAAAAAGCAAAAGTAGGTCTGCCCTGGGATGTCTCGAGCTTCTACCAAGAGCAGGTCCCCGAGCGGGAGGACGAGGAAGACGAAGATGAAGAAGAGATGACCACTGCCACAATGACCCGTCTCAAGAATGCCGACGATCGCACAAAAAACATGACCCCCGAGGAGTATCTGCACTGGAGTGAATGCCGACAAGCTTCTTTCACCTTCCGCAAAGGCAAGCGCTTCCGCGAATGGGCTGGTTTCGGCGTCGTCACTGACAGCAAGCCAAACGACGACATCGTCGATATCCTGGGCTTCCTGACCTTTGAAATCGTCCAGACTCTGACCGAAGAAGCCCTGCGCGTCAAGAATGCCGAAGACATACAGCGCAGGGAGAGCGGCGGCGACGAGGATCAACAACGAAGAAAGAGAATCCGTCGAGAACCCGGCCTGTTCGACCCACCCGAAGAGGCAAGGACTCCTGTCAATACCAAGCACATCACCGAGGCTTTCCGCCGACTACAGAGGCCCGACGCAAAGAGTCGCTACATGAGCCATATCCCTGCTGGTATCAGGAGAACTCCCTTGAAGCTGATTTGAGGTCGCCTTTATGGAACATGTTCCTCGACTATGTCTTGCGCATCCTTGTGCCAACCTGTCACAAATCTACACCTAATGCAATTGGCTCTTTGTATTTTCGACAAAGACGCGCCTTCTATCGCACATTATTACCAAGCTCTCAGCCATCATGTACTGTGTATTCAGTCGTTATCTGCCAACCAAGGCGGAATCGAGGCCTTGGTCTCCGACCTTTGGTTCGTCCATCTACGATCGGCTTATCACACAATTACAAAAGACACGCCCGGTTGGAAGCGCCTTCAGTGGTCTTTGTAATAGAGCATATCACGGTTCATCAGAGACATAGATCTGACAGTTGAAGAACCAGAGTAAAGGTTGACTGTCGTTCACTGGTCCGGTCGGGCCAGACTCCACTTTCGCCACTCCAATCCGTCCACCTTCCGGAGATGTTCGGTACATGTACACAATACATACAAGTAGGCACTCCCATGTGGCATGGCCAAATTGTTGGTCGAGAAACATATCGCTTGTCGTAACATGTGTCTCCGCTTCTTACGCGAGCAAAACAAGTCGCCATTCCGCTGTCCTGGCCTGCAGCAATATCTTGGGCTGCTGCCTGACTACGAAATGGCGATATAGAGTGAAACAGTCGACTAGTGACCTGCCACGGACCGGAGTGTCCACCGTCTCGACTCGTATTGAGTACAAGCCTTCAACCTTACGAGTCTTGTTCGGATGCCGGGATAGATAGGCGCCAGCCTTCTTTCGGACTGGAAATGCGAGAACGGTGGCTGTTCAGCTTGACCGTTACACTTGAAAGCTCTTTAGAATTTGTGTACTTGGAGGCTTGAGGCATGAAAAGCCGGACCGTTGGATAGTCTTGAGATTACCATTCGACGTTTGATAACGGCACAGCTTCATCATTCATGACTGACAGTGAAATATCGTGAGACTTGGCATGCAGGCGAATAGGTCTCGATTGCTCTGATGCTTCCGTTATCTATGGGAGCAGAGCCGCACTTTTGTACTGCCTCTGTGGGCTTGACTCGATCATGCCTTGTCGACCCTTCGACAATCCTCCAACGAGTCCAAGAGCATGCGGTCAGATCACGCCTATGAGAGAGATGCGTTACCTGGAGGTCGTCTTCTCCAACGCATGATATTCAAAGTCGCCATCATGTTTATGGTCTTGACCACCTTGACAGCAGTAATCCTACGTCTGTGGTCAAAATTGCGGACAGGAAAACGGAAACTTGCTGTTGATGATTATAGCATGCTGACGGCTTGGGTACGTGAATCATTTGTTGCATATCTTCAGGCTGACTGACGCCCAAAGTTCTTCTACATGTTGCTGAGCTCTCTGGCAATAAGTCTCGCACTGCTCGAGCATCATAACCCAGTTCTCACATTGGCCGTTGCCGATAGGTTCTTGCTGGTAGGTGCTAGCACGCGACTGCTCTACAAGTTCGCCCACTAATCAACTGTTTAGATACTCACGCTAGGCGAAGTCATGTTTATGGTCTCAACTATATTCCTCAAAATCTCGCTCATGCTCTTCTATCGTCAATTTGTCTGGAAGAAATGGCAGCGACGTGCTATAATTATCGCAGGAGGATGCTCCATCGTTCTTTCCCTCATCGCCCTCTTCTTGTCGCTCTTTCAATGCGGCACCCTCAAACACATCGCACACCGACAGATCAGCGGCAAATGTGTGCAACGCAATAGATATGTTCCTCTGCTCTACCTCCATGGAGCGACAGGTGCTGTGACGGATTGGGCTTTTGCGCTATTACCGGTCTCTGTGCTTATCAAGTCATCACTCAAAACGCATATCAAACTCTCAGTCTGTATTCTGCTTACATTGGGCGTAACCGGCAGCGTGGCTGCATGCTTCCGCACCGCATACGTTTATGGCGTCTGGTTTGATCCTGCCTTCCTTGATCCGACTGTCCATATCAGCTTCTACGAACACTCGGCTCCCGAGATTGTTCTGGCCCTTACGGAGCTCGGCTTTGGAATCTCGGCGGCCAGTCTGGCCTGTTTGCAACCACTCTTTCGACACTTGGTGCACAAGACGCGAAATTGGATTCAGGGGCGCTTCTCGAACGAGTCAGACAACACTGCCGTTGCAGTGAGGTCGCATATGGGATTGTTGCCACAGTTCGAGTTGCGAGGCAGGAAAGTCGTGAAAGCAGTCTCGAAGCAAGCACAAGACCAAGCGTGCGAGACACCAACACCAGAATATCCATCTCATCCAGCGGTCCGTAGGCATGGCTTTACGGATACAGGTAGTGACCCCAGCAGTCCAGGGGATATGTCACTCGCTCGACGCAAATCTTCGCAGGGCGTCCTGCCTTCACTCGACGGTATTGTCGAAGCCGGTGATCAGCACGAGCGTTGCAAATCAGTTCGACAACGCAAACCCAGCTTGGTCATTGGTGTACTGCCCACTATTGCGACAGATACTGGCGCCGAAGAGGACGATTATGGTTCCGGTCGAATGGTGGCGGACACACCGGTCCAGGCCACATTCAAATTAGATGATGAAGATGATGATCGGATTTCGAGGATGGATTCACGGGCTGCTATCTTGCATTGAGCGTGGCACAGGGCCATTTGGGGGTGTTTCATCTGGTTGGCTAGGACGCACAGCACGGCGTTTTCTTTTGTCTTTTCTTTCACGACACACACGACTGCATCAATAGCAAAAGTTGGATACATTGCTCATATGAAAACAGCTTTGAGCGTTTATTGTTGATTGTTGAATACTCTTAAGAGCTCGTTGCTAGTGTGAAAGCAGGTGCGAAATTGGTCCACTTGGATTGGCCGGTCCTGCCTCTCGAACTGCTAATCACTTGAACAAGATGTAGTGAGGAATCAGTGCATCTATCCAACTTCCTCACGACTACTTCACCATTCTATATGATCTTCCTCGAGTTCATCGCTTGCTTCATCATCATTGTCGGAAGCGTACTCGTCCTCTCCATCAACATCGAACTCGTCCCCATCATCTTCATCGTCCTCATCATCGTGAATAACCTTGTCTTCATCACCATCCGACCCTGCTTCCAGATCATTCTTGTCCTCCTCGTCCTCGATAACTTCGGTCCTGGCCTTCTTCAAGAACTTTTGAAAAAACAGATCGCCCGTGGGAGCGCGTTTCCTACTCGCTTTCTCATCTAGCAGGGCCTCATCGGTCCTAACGTCGGACTCTCCGTCCTTGAGATATGCAGCTTCACAATCTTTGCGCATAGTATTCACGAAGCTGTGCACCAATTGCTGGACCTCGGAGAAGACGCTAAACGAGGAGGCACTGCCGTCCAGCAAAGCTTGATCGATGGTCGAAACGCAGAACGCGCAGTCTTTTCCGATCTTTGCCAACATTTCTTGAGTCAGCTTGTCTTGATCGATAAGCTGCAGCTCTTTTCGGATGGTGTCCTTCAACCCGCTCAGAAAGACTTTGGCTATACCTGGACTCTCTGCCTCAGTCTCGATTTCTTTGGCCAGGACCTCCGTGGAGCCGCCTCCTTTGCACTTCCCTTGACACTTCTGCCAGTCCTTGGAGCATTTGAAACAAAACACTTGTGTGCAAGGTTTGGGACAGACGATGCGGTCGCAGCCCTCTTTCATTCGTCCAGTGATGTAACCGCAACGAGGACACATCGCGGCGCTTTCGTGCCTTAGTGCATTCATGACTGCCTTGAGGTCTTCCTTTGACGTCCTGTGGCATTGACCTTCATGAGCTGGCTTCTCACATTCGATGCAGATGCTTTTGCGGCAGCTCGGACAGCTCAACACTCGGCCCTCTAAATGGTCTGAATGGGTAAATCGGGTACAATGAGGACACTTGACTTGACTCCATTGCTCTGATTTGTCATACCATTTCGTGTAGACCTGAGGAGGAATGTGCTTTCTTGTTTTTGCAAGAATCCTTCTGAGAGTGATTGGGGTGGGCACGTTGTGTCCGCACCAGTTTTGTGGCCAGTCCGACTTTTGAGGTGAAGAGGTTATGCCGGAGGTGATGCATTCGTAGCACCAGTTGCATTGTTTGCAGTCCCAGGTTGATATAAAAGCAGCTGGTACGCTAGAGAGACAGATGTCGCAATCGTTTATTTCCTCTACGCCCATGGTCTCTAGTGTAGTATGTGAGGATATGTTGGTGTTCGCTAGCGGTTTTTCTCGAGAAGGGATAAATGGTATGGAGTAAGCAGGTCGATATAAGCGTATGCAAGGAGGCATTCGATGTTGGGAAATGGCAACCGTACTGTCTGAAAGAATGTCTCTGCCGAAACTATGCCCATCAAGTTCTCTTAGAAAACGGTGGCGCCCGACTCTTTGAGGATCTCGAGAAAATTCAAGGACTGCAGTCAAGCACAAAGGATGGTTGACAAGCCGAAGAATGCTGAAACCATTCCGTTCTGGGAATCCGATCAGACAAAGCACATGGCTTGCATCGAGCATCGAGGCCCTCTACAACAAAGAACTACCACATTTCCGCTTTTGTAATCCCCTGCTATCGCTAGAAGGGCTCATACTCTCGAGACGCCAAGATCTGTTTCGTAGTCAGAAAAGTGAATGCAGGCGATATGGAAGGTCGAGCGCAGAATGGTAGAATAACAATGTGCTTGAGATTTTCGGTCTTCTATATCTCTGCAGCTCTCGTCGTCTTGTCGTAAAACTCAAGCGTACACGCAGCCAGGAAACAAGGAATCTCCTTTCTTCCATCGACCCAAAACTCAATCAGCGGACGAATCTCATTGGCAAACACACTCTCTGTGCCGCCAGATACTTTCATAGTCCCCTTTTCACCGTCGAAAAGGATAGAGTTTTCCTCCTCCTCGCCGTCCTTGTTGATTGATGTCGGGTACAAGATGGACGTGACTTTGAAACGCCCATTCGGCTGGAAGACGACTTTCCATCCGAGCGTTGCCGCCACGGCTTCTGCAAACTCGAGGAATTTGGCAGACCAGATTGTTTTTAGGCGTTGCTGTTTCTTGTCGCGTTGTGCGATTGTGGCTTCGAGTTCGCTCATCTGCAGGCGGGCGTGGTCGAGTGTACTGATGGGTACGACTTTTGTCGCGCCGTTTGGTCGTCCTTCGAGTTGTTCGAGCAGCGCTGCGTTTTCTTCCTTCAAAGTGCGGAGGGTGGTCATTTTGATGGCTTCGGCTTGGGCGGTTGGGTTGTCGCGGAGCTCGAGCACTCTTGTGCGTGAAGACTCGCGCAGTGCGTTTAGTTGACTCGTCTTGGCCTTGAGCTCGGTCTCGATGGTCGAGTAGCGGGTTTGCAATGCTGTGAGGTCGTCTTGGAGTGTGCGTGTCTTACGGCGCAGCTCGCCGAGTCGCTCGTCTGACTCTTCCGGGTGTGGACGCTTTAGACTCTGCGTCGGCGCAGCAGGGGTGCTGCTTTCGAGTCGCTTCATCTCTGCAGATAGAGTCTCTACTTCGGAGCGGTACTGATCGATGAGTGTCTCGAGCTCTTGTGTGCGCTTGTTCTCCTCCTGATTCGACGTTTCTGGTGAGAATTCGTTCTCTTCGGCTTCGAATGCCTTCATCTGTGCTCGGAGGTATTCGACCTCCTTGATTGCTAGATTTTTCTGACGTTCTAAGCGTGCACGAGCTTTTGCGTCTACAGGCACCGCGGTGATGGATGTATTGCCAGCTTCCTTCAGCTTCTCGATCTCGGCGCGAAGTTGAACCTTTTCGTCTTCGAGCGTCTTGATGTTAGCATCGCGCACAGTGATTTCAGGTTGTATGGCGCCCAGTCTTTCGATCAGAGTGATCCTCTCCATGCGCTCATTGACGAATGCCTTGGCCATGTCTTCTGGCGATTCAAAGGCCAACTCTTCTCTTCCGGCAGCCTCGCTCTCCAAGTAACTTGTCCAGCTACGCTTCTCGTCCTCGAGGATTTGTTTCTGCAATTGGGCCTCTGCCAGTTCTTTACGCAAATCTTCCATGGCGCGGAGTTTCTGTTCCAAGGCACGCTTTTCTTCTTGGACGATTTCGACGCTTTTGTGAGTCTTGCGCAATTGCTTGAGCTCGGAAGATTGATCGCGGTTGGTCGACTCCAGTCTCTTGATGTGGGCTACTTGCTCGGACAGCTCGCGCTTTATGATGGCTAGAGTATCCGAGTCGCCAGTGTGGGCCTTGAGGCGGAGGATCTCATTCTCAAGATTGCCGTTCTCGGATTCACGTTGTGACAAGCGGTGTTGCGTGGACTGCAGAGTTGAAACTTTGGACTCTAGATCTCTTTGGGCTTCTTCATATGAGGCCTGCAGGGCTGAATGTCTTGCTTCAAGGTCGTCGAGGCCATGTTTGTGTTCTCTTTCTGATGAGGATAGGCGCGACTCGGCATCCTCGAGGTCTTCTCTCAGGCTCTGGTTGTCATCCTGGAGGGAGCGAATTTTGCGTTCCAGCTGGATCTTGTCGTTGGTATGGCGATTCTCAATGTCGCTCAGCTCCCGCATCAGTTGTTGCAGCTTTTTGGCGCTCTGCTGTTGGGCCGTGTCGGCAGCCTGTGCCCTCTTGAAGTCTCGCTCTGCACGCTGCTCGGCATCGCGAATCTCGCTCGCTTGCTGGAGGGCGGTGAGCTCCTTTTCCTGTTTCAACGAGTCGAGTTCATATTGCAGTGTGTTCAGCTGGGCGCGTAACGATTCATTGGCGATGTCTGCGCTGCGTGGTCAGTCTGGTAGCTGCGTCTTGTCGCTCGCCAACACTCACCAGAGCGCGCAACCGTCGCTGTGGATTGGCGGAACGTCTCGCGCAAAGGCTGTCGCGCCGGCGAGCGCTCTTCTCCCGTAAAGAAGTCGAAACTCGGTTGAATCGCGTTCCTCGCCATCACGGCATCTTTGTGTTATGGTATGCGATTGTCGAGCCATCCATGTCAATCTCCAACAATCAACAAAGCCGACCTTCTCGGCCCGCCTCACATGCCAATCGCTAACGTCTATTCACTCATTCCTCATGCAATCGTCAATCATCACTTTCACTGCTTCCAGCTAGCGTCTTCTCTGCGAATATTCAGTTCTTTTGGAATATAACGTCGAAAGCAGCCGACATCAGTAGTGACCCTGTCCTAAGCCTCGTCTGCAGGAGCACCCTGTCATGGGATGGCGACTTCATCTTTACAGCCCACATCACTTTATCCTACCATATTAGACGTCTCCTGGTCTTGAAAATGGTCTCAATACATTCCCTTATCACTCGTATACTGATACTTGTTATTGGTGCCGCTGGTACATTCAATAACGGAATCTCCTTCTAAACCACTCCTGATTGTCTGTGACACTCGATTAAACACGCCGGGTTCCACTACACAGTCGAGTACCGATGCAAAATGTTTACACAATTCATCGTACAGTGCGAATGTGAAAGTGGCCATGATCAGTACCTGTTCACTGTTTTCGACGCTGATCAAATCGACTCGCATTTTCCAAACTACAGTCATTCCTTTCACAGCGCCAGAGGCAGAAATCATACACAGCATGCCGTTCTCAAGTAGGAGAACTGATTAAGGTCATTGCAGAAGAATCATGTATTGGATTAAGCTTTCAAGGTCTGAGCATGAAGCTTCTATGGACGATACAGTACATACACGATGGGCGAAGCAATTCGCAAAGGAATGTAAGAGGGTGGATCATGGCTTCTCGCGGGAACGGTATCAAGTCGTAGACGTCTCGTCCTCGTTCTGAACCCCGTCATAGGTCCAAGGGTATTCGTGGTGAGGTTCGGGAAGACTGGGGAGGGGTATCAGAATCAGAGCTTTGTGTGGTGTGTGTGGACGTGATCAGTATTCTGACTTTTCCTGGGCCTTTTCGGCATACGTTTCAGCCTTGTCGTTGGCCTCGCCGGCCTTCTTCTTGGCCTGCTCTCCGTAGGATGCGGCCTTGTTGTACAGACTGCTGAACAGAGAGTCACTTCGCTGCTTGGCCTCCTCCGTCTTGGGACCGAACCAATCGGCGACAAGGTTGACACTGTCGGAAGCGATCTTGAGTTGGGTCGAGATGATGGCCAGCAAGCTGGTGCTCAAGCTGTTGCCACGGTTGTTGCGAGCCGCAGTCTTGTTGTACTGGTCCTCCCAGGTGTTCAAGACGTACGTGCGGCCCTCATCAGCGACTCTGAAGGGGAGGAAAGCATAGTTCACCACCGTGTCCTTGATGGTGACGGTGTCTTCTCTGACAATAGGGAAGCGGGTGTCGACCTGTTCCAGTCCTTTGTCGGCCAGACTGTCGGCCTTGGCCACATAGGGTGCGGCATATGAGTAAGGAGTTCTGAGGTAAGGCATGACGGGCTTTCCGAGCTTGGTGTATGCAGCGTCGGCAATGTCGAGCGACTTGGCTCCGTAGGGGTTGTTCATGAATGTCTCGACGCCATCATTGACGACGGGATAGGACTTTAAGTGCTAAGACTGGTCAGGGAGAGCAGCAGGGATGAACATAGACACCAAGCATACCGAGAAGAATTGTGAGTGAGGCTTGTCACCGTTAGTGACGGGGCTGGACATGTCGCTTTCTGCGTGAGGCATTGGATCGCTGCTGATGAACGATGGTCAGTGGGAGCAATGCTGCGAGGCCGAGGAGAGCTGGTCCGGCCGGAGGGAAGCATGTCGATAGGCTTTTGAGCGAGTGAGAACGAGCAAAGTGAGAGACTTACTCTGAGGATGCTGTCTTGTAGAATTGTGGAGGGTCAATGGTTGGTGTCTGGCGAACTGACAGGATGCGAACAAAGGTCAAGAGGGGTCAAAACGCGAATGAAGAGTCAAAGTGAGATGGACAAGAGGAACAGGCATATTGGTGGTGTTATCTCGAGCTACCTTTAGCTAGCTACAGCTGCAGTGCTCCTGCCTCGCGAGCAACGATGTCATGTCGCTCTCCCCAATCCCTGGATTTCGCGTCGGTTGCATCGCTTGGCGGCATGTGAATTTCACATGTCATTCAACGTCTTCGCACCACCACTCAACCACCATCGTCCTGACATCCCCCCGCCTACGAACAACCGATTCGATCCTGCTCCACACTGTACGCTGCAGCCTGTCGTGCCATGTTTGACAGCTGATAATCCCCGCTGCCTCGTAAATGCCAGGTACTGCTCCTGCACTCCGCGAGCGTGCGCGCTT
The DNA here is from genome assembly GCA_023848605.1 of Aureobasidium sp. EXF-10728. Lineage (NCBI taxonomy): Eukaryota > Fungi > Ascomycota > Dothideomycetes > Dothideales > Saccotheciaceae > Aureobasidium > Aureobasidium sp. EXF-10728. The sequence goes on along the minus strand of SWBG01000001.1, from coordinate 778,032 downwards.
TTTCCTTCCGCACCCCCGTTTGTGGGCATGCCTTCATTCCTTCAAGATAGCGGTAGGGCGAAGCTTCTGATGGCGACATCTGATTTGTCTTTCATTCTCTACTGATGCCAGATCAAACCGCGTATCTGGCTTCGGCACCGTTGTCGCCATCAGCAATTCAAGCATGTGAACATCAAATGCTGGTAGCATGCCGACCCCCCCGAAACTGTTGCGCCCATGCACTATCGCAGACTATGCGACCGTATCATGTTATATTGACACCCTGTCATATCATCCACCTACGGTGGGATGTTGGGATGTCCAGATTCGTCAGTCGGTCTACATGTAACACGGCCGGGTCTACGCATGTATTGCTGTGCCACCCTCGTTCGCCTACTCAAGGCCAAGTTGTGTCGATTGACCGAAAGAGATGCATCTATCCGTGGCCCGGCGAAACAGAATTCACTTTCCAAGGCGTTCGAGATGAATGGCTGTAGACTTTCATCATGACGAGGTATGCCATGACGAAAGCAGATTGTCGCTGGCTTGTTGAGAGATCAACCAGTCTATGGGCCGGCACCATTGGTATGTAAGTCCCGTACCGTACAGGTGGCATGAGATTCGGTGCCGCATCGCACGCGTCCCAACCACACATCTGTGTGGGTATGCAAGAGGGTTTCTCACGTCCGCTGAAAGCACGCTCATAAATGTGCCTGCGTAATCCCAAGTTGTAGCGGATCGAAGGTGCATCCGAATTCGAGTCAAAGTAGTTTGTCGGTCACACCGACACCTCGTACGCAGTTGAGGTTCGCTCTTGGAGGCTGACTTGCTCGGGACAAGCAGGCCGTCCAGATCGACCATAAGTCAGCGATTGTGAGACAGTTGTCCCCTGTGTTATGCTGCTATAAGCATTTCTGTCTTTTATGTCGACTGTCCCCGTTCGTCACAGCATCACGACAATAGCAAGCAGCGCTCTCGGCGTAATTCTGGTCTCATTTCTCTTTCACTAGTCATGATTCCAACTCATATTTGCAAACGACCGTGCCCGCCTAGGGATTCGTGGTTTTTTCAGGTGTGAGACCTGTTAGGCAATACTGTTGTGGACCAGGCAGTTATTCAATTCAAAGGAGGGCTTTTCCGGAGGCGCGCTTGGCATGGCTTGGCAACGGACCCGGTAGAGAGTCGCTTTGACTATCAACAACTTCATCGTCTTCACTCACTCCCGTCTCAAAGCGCTTCTTCATGGACCGGATTAGCCATCATCCTCTGCCGTACAACCAAGCATGGTTCTCGGCGCTCTAGTGTGGCCGTCTTCAGCTGATCGATGTTCAAGTTCGACTACAGTGTTGGGTCATGACGGACATTCGACAGGGCCACAAGTATCAATTGGATCCGGAAACGAGAGACGATGTTGCTGCAATTGTATGGCCACGATAGGATGTATGGATGTATTTCAATTCTTCTGTCACTGATTCGTTCCATTTCCAAAGCCAAGGCATCCAACAATCGACAGTCTCCGTCCCACAAACCTGCCGCGTCGACGACATCGTACCTGACTCGTCCTGCTCGCCAGATGAAGCTGGTGATGGGTATTATGGAAAGTTATCATACCAAGCATTCCACGTTGTTGACGTCGCTCCATGTGCCCGCTAGAGTCGGCACTTGACTCGATCACATCGTAGGGTCTTGTGTATGTGTGTCTTCGTGCATGCAACCTCGAACGAGATACAGACCAACGTATTCGACATCTCGTACACGATGAACCCGACTTCATCTGCTCTATGTTGTTTCTAGATCTTGTTTAAATTCGGCTATGGACCATGAATCGTGTGGCTCCACCAGCCAGCCAGGTACGCCGTTATAGCTTCGACGTTGACGGTTGCTCAACTCGAGAAGCGAGTCTTTACAATATTGACCTATTGGTTGCGGCAACCTGGACGCTTCACCATTGAGCATATAACACGCAAAGACTCATCGCAAGAAACAAGTGGCCGCCAACAGATCTGTCACGTAGCCTGGCTTCGACCCGCTTGTCTATCTCAATTGAACAATCCTCTCCAGAAACCATCATTCTTCCAAGATGGTTGCTTTCAAAGTGACTGCGATCAATCTGATGGCCATCAGTGCCATGGTATCAATGTCTCATGCCGAGCAGTCGCTTGAGAAGCGCTACACTTCTTCGACTGCTGGATCTCTGACCAACGGCGGCTGCTACTACAAGGTCCCGAACGTCGGTCTTTTCACCACTAGGATGAATTATGCTTGGGACAACCCCTTTACACTTGTTGCGCAGGGTGTCGGACTTGTCGAAGACCTTGTATCTTCTCTCTACACTGTTAGTGCCGGCAACTCTCCTCTTCCTCGACGCTTCGACTTGGTCAATGTCGGCATTTCACTGCTTGACCCTTCCATCACTCTGACTGTCCCTGGACGCCAAACAAAAGGTCCCATCTCTTCCGCCCAGATCACTACTGCCTACGACGACATCCTTTACGGTTCTGTCCGCACAGTGGCCAAGATCTCGAATGTTCCCGGTACCACACACGGCTTTTCTTTCTACTCCAACGATACTCAGGAAATCGACTTTGCATTCCTGACCTCTAATACTGGTGTTGCTCACTTGACGACTGAGCAGGTCTCTCCTGACAGCCCTCCATCATCCTACCAAGTTTCAGCACCCAGTGATGCAACCTCTGCCTACCACGAGTATCGTGTTGATTGGCTTCCTGGCAAGGCCCAGTTCTTCATCGACGGAAAGCTGGTGCAGACTATCACCGATAATGGTAACCAACCTCTGTGCTGTCTGATTTGGACCGTATGACTGACGCAAAGATAGTGCCCACAAGTCCAGGATTCTGGCTGTGGAATAACTGGTCGAATGGCAATGCCTGGGCCCAAGGTCCTCCCGCAAAGGACAGCGTCTTGAGGATCCGCAGCGTCGACGGCTACTTCAACCGTACCAGCGTGCTCCAAGTCTATGCTGCTAGCCCTTTTGGATGCAATATATAATTATTTGGCAGAAGGCGTGGGTTGGAAACAAGAATGGCATGGCGTACGTCTGCGATTTCTAGCAAAGAGACTCGAGATGTTTTCATGGATAGTCATCTTGTGCTGCTAATCGCATGTTGACTCTACTACATGCTAGTTGTAGTTAGCAATTTTATTGTATAATGATCAGAAGCAACCGCATGGTCTAAGACAAATGCTCTTTGTTAGCATTTCACGTGCTCTTCGAAACGTCATTGCCGAAGAGGATCCCCGCAAAGAGCTTCGATTTCCCAGACATGGCCGCTGCTCAGAAGCTTTTTGTCGCCTCGACTGTGCTATTCTTTCTGATCGAGAAATGTCTTGACTTCCGGACGGTATGGAGATAGTGCCTATATCATCCTTATCGCCTTCTTCGGCATTGCCTAGCGCCTGTGGGTTCAAGGCACTGGTCACACTGCTCTGGCCCTTTTCTTCAGCAACTGGACAATGCGCTCTTCTCTTGGCCGACCCGGACGCGCGACAGCGATACCATAGAGGTCAAGTACGCGTACGATTTACTGGACCGTGTGCGCGCCAGATAGCTGCATCAGGCATTGGCATTGGCGATAGTGTGCAAGTCGCGCTCGAGGGTGTGCAATGGTTGACCGAGTCCGACACAGCCCTGGTCAAGACGCCCGGTAGGGGCGTCGATGGCGAGCTCATATTCAAGAACCGTCTGACCATGACCATCACGCGAGGAGAGGCCGAATTGGGAACAATCAATGTGGACGAGTCTACCCAGCCCACATCACCGAAGCCTAGTATGCTGCCACCAAGCACGCCTATTGCCCGATCCAAACCTCGCACTTCTTTCGATGCTTATGGAGTCGCCGTGTATTCTTCTCCAGCCTTTATGAAGCGTCTCCGATTGTCTGAAGGACGCACGTCACACTCCCCCGTACCCTTTTCGGTAGATGACGACCAGGATACTGTCGCGTCGCGCAAGAGACGGAGGGTTTCATACAAAAACATTTCTGAATGGAAGTTCGACGCCCGAGAACCTTCTCCCGAGAAGGAGCAAGATGATCTCCCAGAGGATGCAGACGCAGACGAGGACTTGGCCGTTGTAACTGCAGTGCCAGGAAAGGCTACTGCAGAAACTGGCAATGTGACTGAGGATGGCCAGGACTTGAATATGCACGAGGCTGCTGAAGCAGTAGAAAAGTCGGGCCAACAACCTGAGCAGCCTACTTCTGAAGCCCAGAGTGTTCAGAGCATCGCAGCACAGTCTGTCCAGGAGACTGTTGCACAAGATGCTACTGTACAGAGGTCTGCAGTAGAAACCCTCGCCGTACAGAATTTAGAAGAGAGAGTGGCTGAAGCAGTGGTCCAAAAACCTGCAGAAGCTACGAGCCCAGAAGAGATTGCTCTGGACGGGGCTTCACAAGCTCCTGAAAGTTCCGTGACGTCCCAAACGACCTCTACAACCATGCAACCTTCTGCTTTGCCGCGTCTGACTATACTGCCAACCGAAAGCGAACTTCTAGAACAAATGGCGCGCGCCCAAGCCATCAATAGGCCGACGACGCCAATCTTGCAGCCACTACTAGGCCTGCCTTTACCATCGCCTTTCCCGACAAGTGCCCAGAAAATGCCTTCGCCAGTTGTTCCGAATGTAGCAGATATCACTGAGACAGCCCTTGGGCACGTGACAAAGACTGTTGGTTCCGCCGAGAAGCCAAATCTACCAGCAAGTATTATGGCGGAGGTAAAAGAGTCTGCGTCATCTCCCAACATAGTTCAGACGGATATGGAAGTCTCGCAGCAAAAGTCAGACCGGCGCGTAGGACCAACGACACAAACGCCTCGCATTGTTGCAGACACCTATGATGGTTACGCTGAAGAAGATCCTGTTGTGCCGTCTTCTGGTGATGAGGACGACGACGAGGATTCAGAATCGGATGATGCGTCCTCTGTATACAACTCCGAACAAATCTTAGCTCTGCAAGAGCAAAGTGATGATGATGTTGAAGGTGCTGTTGAAGAGATGGATTGGGACGATCTGGAACGTAAACTCGAGCAAGAGGAGGCTGCTCTTCAACAGTCAAGAGAAGACTTCACTGCCAGAGATGGCAGTCTCGTCGAGGTTGCCGACGACCTTGAAGGAGACGAAGCAGACGATGCTGTGATGCATGATGACGACTCTGAGCTAGACGAAGCTATGCTAGCTAGAAGCGACGACGACAGCGATGATGATGAATCTGACGGCTCGGGTTATTTCGATCAGATTGCAATGCCTGATACTGACAGCGACTCCCAAGAAGAGTCTGAAGTTGAAGTAATGGATCGATCTTATCAACCTTCCATGCCCGAAAATGCCATGTATAGCCATCCATTCGGCCTAGATGGAGCTCAAACACCGACAGAAATGAGGACAGCCTTGCCGTCTCAAGCAGCATCAGAGACTGGTTCTACAGCTGGAGATGAGAACATCGCCTGGCGTGACAGAGCTGCTGCTGTCGAGACACTTGCAGCTCAGAATGTTCCACCACCCCTACATGCTCCGCTGGCATCTTCGTCTAGGCTTGACGTCGTCGAATTACTCGACGATTCGGATTCAGACGGAGAAGACTATACAAACGTTGCCCCTGTTTCTCAGGAGGCGATTGACTTCTTGCCCTCCTTGGATCTTGTCAACAATTTGCTCGACAACAAACAGAAGGATGCACACCTCGAGCTCAGCGGACCAGTCACTGCCCAAATTCGCTCAGAAATTAAGAACATATCAGAGCAGGCCAATAGTCCGAGCACCGAGTTGAACAAGTTCAATGCCTTGAAAACCATCTGCAAGATTGGAGTCAATGTCATGGTCGCCGCTGACAGCGGCAACATATTTGCAGAAGGCGTCAAATATCGCTTGAAGGAGGACGAGGTACTTGTCAGTGCCTGTTGGGAAATCTACAACCGGCTTTCAGACGTGGAAAAACACCAATCAGGTCAACCTCCCAATGTGCTTGCCTGTCTCGAGGAGCTCGAAGAGAAGCGAGATTACTGTTTTGAGGGTTTCCCCGAGTTTCTGAAGCAGTTCAAACAGACCTACCATCACATGCCTGCGGAGAGCAGACAACAGCAACTTCATCAACAAAGTGCACTCATCCTCCCCAAAGCGGAAGCCCACGATGTACCAGAAGTGGATCTTGTGTACAACGCAGAGCAGAAAATCGGCCCGGCTGGAATAGACTTGACTGACAAGATGACTGAGCAGTCTAGACAACCAAAAGCAAAGCTTGAAAGCCAGGCAGTGCTGAAAGCTGACGTGGAGAAAGATACAACTGCTCAAGCAGGCCCAGCTCAAAACGAGCTGGCATTTGTAGAGGACATAAACTCTTCTCAACCTGTCTCAGTTCAAAAAGAAATCGAGACCCCATTTCAAACTGGCAAAGACAAATCCGAGATGATGGATTTCCAGGCTGCTTCGATCAAATCCGTTGACGAGCATGAGATTGATCCTATGCTGCTCGAAGAGGATCACGAAATTGATCCCGCATACGAGATTGATCCTGCGTTACTTGAAGAAGAACGTGAGATCGATCCTGCGCTGCTTGCAGAGGGACATGATGGTCTTCAGTCGAACAGTCATCCTGATCCATTACAGACTGACGAGGCGATGTCCGAAGCCTCCGAGCCCGACGCCTTTTCAGTTTCTGAAGATGAAGGAAATGACCGACGGATAGTTGAAGAAGAGACTATAACTGCAGTGGATGAGTCCATGGAAGATGGACCTTTGGCCACTCAAACCGACGACGAAATCGCCGCTCAAGTTCGCGAAGCTCCTCTCAAATTTGAGGTTCAACAAAGCGTCGAGATGATTCCTGACATCCTTGAACAGCCCAGAATGGAAACCACGCAAAGACAGGCATCACAGGCATCTGGCCCGCGAAGCGCATCAGAGGACAAAGAGGAGCAGCGTCCATTGTCGAGCTCCAGCTTCAAGACTCTCAGCCCAACTCCAGACCATGTTCAAGCTCAGGTACTGGAGTCTGCTAATCGTTCTGCGACTCAAGAGGGTTCACACCTCCCGTCCCGAGCGACTGACCAGCCCATCGAGGAGCTTGACCTTTCTCAGGTCGAGCCGTCCTGGACATCTCGTCTCCCCCAATTCTCACAATCACGATCATCACGCGCACATACTCGAAGCGAGACCATACCGGACAGTGCTGACGAAGAAGCGACCGACTTGGAAGCAGAGAACAACGACTCTTCTGATATACATGCAAGCCCAGAACCTGCAACCCAGGCTTCGCAATCGCAGGGTGCCCAAGGAGAAACAACGATACTGCCGTCGCAAGAGCTGGGCACTGCTCTCTCTCAGTTCCATAGGCACGCACCTGATCCTCCAAGAATGCAGTCGCAGCTTGCAGCCATAGAAGAGACACCATCCCCTGACAATGAAGGTGCTACAGAAGAAATGAGATCGCAAGTTGGTCTCGACGACGAATTGCTTGCAGACTATGTCCAGGTTGCCCCTGAGCCTACGGTAATCACGCCGCATTCAAAACTCAAAAGAATGCCTTCAACTCCCACAAGCACGAAGAAGCCGGCAAGGCCATTGACATTGTTCAGAGGTCGAAAGTCAGCTGGTTCTCGATTGTCGATCGGGGGTGATGAGCAGCAGACTGAAAGAGTCGACCAGCAAATCCAGGACGGTGAACAACAGGTTGTGCAAGATCAAGTGATGCAAGAAGTGTCTTCCCAGGAGCCGCAGGCGTCTGAGACCATTGGAAAAGTGACAGTAGCAACGATCGACGGCGACGACCAGGCCCAGAATGAGACTGATGCTAGCCTGACGTTGAAATCTTCTGCAATCTCTGAAGCTCACCCAGAGACTACACAAAGATCGCAAGAAGTCATTGATACCGCGTCCGCTCCAGCAGTTATTCGACCAGAACCTTCCACCGCAGTCGGGAAAGCTCACGAGGTGGAGCAAGCCTCGAGTGACTTCCAGATCAAGCCAACACTCAAGCCATTTGCAGAGGTCGAAGCATCACTTTTTGGAACACCTGTCAAAGGCCAAACTGCTGCTCCACAGGAGCCTCAGTCCGCACCATCTCAATCGTGGCGTAACACACTGAGCTCCAAAATGAGCGAAGTGCCCGTCATCGGTGCCTGGTTCACACCTCGACGCACTACTGAGATTCAAAAAGCGGCCACCGAGCACAAAGCCACGACCTCTGGAGCTTCATTTGTGCACGACACACCAACAAAAGCTGCAGCTGTATCCTCTCACGACAGGCAAAAGTCGATCTCGCCTCCACCGTTGCAACGTTACGCATCCCAAGGTACATCGACAGCTCTATCATACTTCACTCCTTTGCCCGGACTCCATCAGCATCTCAATCAGCAATCTCCTCTTATTGATATTGTTGCTGTCTGCACATCGGCCACCAGCACAGCAGAACGCGCCAAGTCAGGTCCTAAAGATTACTACACGACATTCAAAGTCATTGATCAACCACTCCACGAGTACAACAGTGCTTCTCAAGAGACCTCGGAAGGCGAGAGCGTAAAAGACGTCAGGGTCGAGGTCTTCCGCCCTTTCAAGCAAAGTCTACCAAAAGCATCACCTGGAGATGTTGTACTGCTCCGAGGATTCGTAGTGAGATCTCGCAACCACAAGAACTATCTCTTGTCCACCGCGGCCAGTGGATGGTGTGTGTGGCGTTACGGTGCATCCTCTGTGTCCACTCTGGATTACGAAGGCCAAGAAGAGGAAGACGATAGACCTATATGGGCTAGAAAGGGCACGAGTCAGGGGGTCGGCGAGAATGATGTGAGAGAAGAGGTTACTGGTCCGCCAGTCGAGGTCGGAGAGGAGGAGAGGGAGAAGGTTGCAATGGTCAAGACATGGTGGGAAGGTTTGCAGGAGAAAGGCAAAGGGAAGCAGACAAGTGACCATGATCTTATCATGATTGACTAAGCTCTACGTAGTTTGCATAGACTCTGAGCATGATTTTTTTCCTCGTCTCGTATATTCACCTCTTGCGACCTCTATTACAGCGAGGAGCGAGAGAAGAGCTATTGTGCGACAGGATAATGGATCTGATATCTTGTTTTTCGAAAGTTTTCTGATTTTTTTTTATCTGTTTCTACATAGCTGATTAAACCACAGAATGATAGCAGGAATGAAGAGATAAGCGAGAGCGAGACAAGCAGCAATAAAGATGATTTGAAATGTCAATAAAGATCGATGAGAGAACAATGAGGAAACGACAAAACATGCGCGAAAGAAAAGAACTCCTCTACTCGCCTTCTCCTCCCTCCTTTTCTTTGCCAGAATATGCCATGATGATAAGATATGTTGCCCAACGCTCCTTCCTCCCCTCCTGAATGCTCTTTCTTTTATAGTGGCTTGTTTGAAGACAGAACCACCACCAGTCCCACAGCCCTCCTTTTTGCCATGCTCCACCCACGAACAACCATCTTTGCCATCATACGGCATGAAGCAGTAACGAAATAGCACACCCACAATTTGTATAAAAAATCAAAAACCTTTCCGATCACCCCCACCAGGCGCCGACGCTGACTGACATTGCAACTTTCTGACCAAAAAAAGCAGAACCCATATTTAACCCTGCCCTTTCCGAATTGATTTGGTGTACACGGTCCGGTTTTTCAATACAATGTGTGTGTTTATCTCCTGTAATGTTTTCGCTGGTGATGAGGCCTCCCTTGGTCATCCAGGAAGTCTTCACCATCATCCTATGCAGGAGACTTGGAAGGGTTGGTGCCGTTGCGACGAGCATCGTCCGACACACTGAGACCGCTGAGGCCACTGCTCAAAAAGGTGAATGGGTCAGGAGTGGCCTGCTCGCCAGCGTACATGCCACCGCCGTTGGAGAAGGAGGAGTTGTTCTGGCCTGCAGAGAAAGCAGCCTCAGCACGGCTATCAAATCCACCAGAGGGCATGCCAGCGTTGTGGCCGTAAGCAGAGCTCATGGCGGGGTACGGAGAGGTACCGGCACCGAGGCCGGAGGGAAGGGCGTAAGTCGACTGAGGACCACCGTAGCTCTGACCAGGGAAGTTTCCAGCAGAGTTGAAGCCACCTTGCTGGGGAGCATAGGGGGCAGGACCAGGAGTGCCAGCCATAGAAGGAGGGGCCATTCCGTAGCCCTGGGATCCATCGACCTGCTGGAAGTTGGAGTCAGCGACCAGGGCGGCGCTTGCACGCGAAGCACCGCAACGAAGACAGCTGACGTTCTTGGCAAAGTTGTGGTAGTTGCAGCCCTCGGCACCGCATCTCCAGTCGCCGGCACGGAAAGGAACGTGAGTGGAACCGCCGCCACGCATGCCACCACCTCCCATGTGGTGGTGACCCATGTGGTGTCCAGGGGGACCCATCATGCCAGGGTGACCGTAGCCGTAGCCGTACATGGGGTCAGGGGCTGCAGCCATGGCGGGGAAAGAGCAGCGGAAGCAAGCGGTACGACGCTGGAAGTTAGAGAAGCCGCAAGAGGGGCAGGTCCAGTCACCGGGGCGAGGACGGTTCTTGCTGGGAGGGAAGGCAGTCAGGATATCAGCGGCGCGGTCAAGTACGCGCGAGGAAGAAGGCGAGACCTCGATGGCCTTCTCGTTGAGTGCACGGCCGTTCATGCAGAGAGATTCGGCAGCCTACAGGGGATGTCAGTCTGAGTGTGGGTTGTAGCGTGGGGACATGTAGGATACCTCTTCGTGGGAGGAGAAGATGGCGAAACCAGTGCCAGTGGGCTTGTGCTGGTCAGGGGTGCGGAGGGTCCAGAAAGCGATGGGTCTACCACCGAACTGGGTGAACCAACTCTCCAGCTCGGACTGGGTGGTGTCATGGGGGAGGCCGCTCATGTGGAGGACCTTGCTACGCTCGGAGAGGAAGGCACGCACATCTGCGCGGGCGTCCATGGGGCGGGTGAGGACGTCGGGGTGCTCGTGGGGAGGCTGGGACTTGCGGATCAGACCGCGAAGGACTCTTGCAAGGGTGACGGCCTCCTCCATGGCACGACGAGGCGAGGCGGGAGCCAGGGCTTGCAGGTGGAAAGGCAAGTTGTGCTTGATAGGAGCCGAGGACTGGACGGGCTCGACCTCGAGGGCGGCACAGATGTTGGTCAGGGCGCTGGAGCCGAAGGGCAGCGACTCGGGGTGGTGAGCCTGCCATCTCTGGTACTCGGTGCGCAGGTCGAAGGTGCGCGAGTGCTGCAGGTAGGGAGGAAGGACGACGGCCTTGTCGCGGGCCTCACGGGGCAGCTGGACGCGGAGGTCCCACGAGTCGAGAGTGACAAAGGCAAACTCGTGGTTGTTCTTGACGAGGTGCTCCTGGGCGAACTGGTCGAAGCGGTTGATGGCATCGCGGAAAGAGCCTGCATTGCGGACGTGCTCCCAGGTGAGGGTTGTAAGGCTAGCTGCACAACGTGTCAATGACTTGTGTGGTCATGCGTAGCTGGAGGCTCGTCTTACTGCAGAGCGGGGTGATGGGAGTGTTGACTGGCTTGACGAGGACGCTTTCGCGGTGGAGCTACATTGAGAAGGAGCGTTAGGTGGTGCTCGCAGCAGATAAGACAAGGGCAGCTCCTTCCTACCTCGTCGCAGTTCTTGGAGTCGAGCAGGATCCAGCCCACTTCGATGACTTCTGCCGAGTCCTTGGTCACGTAGACGCCGTGCTCGTCGCAGGTCGTGGCCACGTGAATGACAAGATAGCGGTCGAGGCCACCGCCGGGCGTGGTGGGTGCAGAGGCCATTCTGCTGCAAAAACTTGACTGGGTTGTTGATGTCGGAAGCACGACGCTTTGGCAAAAAAGACAGAACGTGGACGAGGGCGGTAGCAGACGGGAAGCTTCGACAAGGTCAAGGGAGAGCTTCGCCGGAAGGTTTCAAGACCTGATGCTGCTCTGACTTCTGCCAACTCACAAGTCTTCACCACTTGACAGCCAAAAGCCCCGCTAGCGAGCGACAGAGCACGTACCGCGAACGCACTTGCTTGGCTCGTCCATACATCTGCCGGTCGACCCGCAGCGACCACTATCTGAATCACAATGAATACAACTTGGCCATGTGCTGTATTGCCTTTGTGCCGCCAGCTGCTGCCTTCCACCGACCACCTTGTATCCTGTTTTTCTGTGTTTCCCCCTGTCTTTGTTCTCCGAGACACCACACCGCCATGCGTCTTGGCCGCTCGTGGGCCGTCCTCTGAGCCATGGATATTAAAAAATTGATTGGCTTTCTGCACACCACAATTCCTGACAAGTCTAAAAGCGTCCGGCTCATCCCGAGCAATGCCATCGCATGTCTGGCACGCTGCGAGCCCTGACCCCGGCGTCGTGACCTCTGTCTTTTTGGGCTCTATGCAGCCGCTCCCACTGTGACACGACGTGCCTACACCTCGCGTGTGCATGGATGACCCAGATGTCACATCCACGCTCCATGCCCCATCCCTGCAGACATGTGCCATTCGTTGGTGTCGAGAATTGCTCCTATTGCCATGATACGCTGTGCCATGGCTACTCAATGAATGTCTAGTTAGAGACAGATTGCTTTGTGTTTCCTTTGAGCTGAGCTGAGGTTACTCGACTCCCACATTCCTGAATCTGGCTTGAAGTCATTACAACACGTGCTTGACATGGGTCCAGCAGAGGTAGGACATGAACTATAGTTGCTGTTGCTGGTACCACAACGATTCCGACCAAGACTTTTGAGCTGCGCTGACAATCTCGGAGCTTGTAACGGGTTATTTGCATGTCTGCACTGACTGGTCTAATCGCTCGATCCAACAATAATATTGCCTATCGCAAGGATCAGTATGGAAGCACGAACGAAGATTCAGCGAGACAAGCAAGCTAAGGAGCAGGTGGAGAATTGTCCGCTCTTGGCGGCTCACATGCAGGGTCCTCCAGAGCGGAGGTCTCCCAGAAAAAAAGTCGACCATCCAGAATTTCTGCAACGAGACAACAAAGATAGCAAAAATGAGCGCAACACTCGAGTCGCAGAAGCCGGTCCACACCATTGTCCTGGATACTGGTGCCATCATCCGCAACCACCCTACTGTGTCGACCCTTCTTGCCCAATCCGAGCAAATCGTCACTGTCCCCGCCATCATTACCGAAATCAGAGATGCTGCCACCCGTACCCGCGTAGAGACCCAACTCATGCCCTTCCTCACAATCCGTTCGCCGAATCCTGCGAGCATCAAGTTTGTCACCGACTTCGCCCGCAAGACTGGTGATCTGGATGTTCTTTCAAAGCCTGATATCCAGATTGTCGCGCTGGCCTACGAGTTAGAGTGTGAGCGCAACGGTGGCGACTGGAGACTGAGAAGAAACCCTGGGCAGAAGGGCATGAACGGAAAGCCTCCAGTCAAGGACGACGTCAAGCCTGAGGAGGAAGGCGAGGCCAAGCAAGAGGAGGCTACAGAGACCAAACAGCAGGAGACAATCGAGACCACTGCCGAGCAAACAACCCCCGATGCCTCTGTGCAGCAAATCTCGGACGATCTGGCACAAACGAAGATCGACGCAGTAGAGAACACGGTTTCCGAAGAGCCCGTCATCCAGGATGCTCAACCCACCGAGACTTCCCAAGCAGAAGCCGAGGATTCTGGCGAAGACTCGGATGGTGGCTGGATTACCCCCTCAAACCTCAAGAAACATCAAGAGAAAGATTCGTCCGGCAGCACCGAAAGCACTCAAGCCGCTCAGAGTGTCCTCCAAGTCGCAACGCTGACGACAGATTTCGCCATGCAAAATGTGCTTTTGCAAATCAATCTCAACCTGCTCTCTCCGACCATGCAGCGTGTGAAACACCTCAAGACATATATTCTGCGCTGCCACGCCTGTTTCTGCACAACCAAGGAAATGAGCAAGCAATTCTGCCCCAGATGTGGAAGCCCTACCCTCACTAGAGTGGCCTGCAGCACGACTTCCAACGGAGAATTCAAATTGCACTTGAAGAAGAATATGCAATGGAACACTCGTGGCGATCGCTTCAGCATTCCCAAGCCGGTGCACGGAAGCGCCAACGGCAGGGTCCAAGGCGGAGGTAAAGGACACTGGGGCAACGACTTGATTCTCGCAGAAGATCAGAAGGAATACACGAGACATCATGATGCGGAGAAGAGAAGAAAGGAGAGAGATCTGATGGACGAGGACTATTTGCCCAGCATCTTGACTGGAGATCGCAACAGCAGAGCCGGTGGCAGAATGAAGGTTGGTGGTGGTAGAAATGTCAACTCGAGAAAGCGCTAGATGTGAGAGAGGAGTTGTTTTATGCCCGGCACGATCTTTTTGTCTGATTTGCATGGCAAGGTGTTGAAGGCGTTCTTGACGGCATTGGAAAACATGGTAGACATTGCAAGTGTCGCAGAGTCATATACAAAAGTATGTTTCGCAACTCGATTGTTGGCAACTTGGGCAGTTTTTGGCGTTTCAAATGTTTGATAATTTCGGGCCTTTGCTTTAGACAAGAGACCTTTGTGCTTCTTGTCGATACTCTCATGCGTAAGATCGAGTGTGTCGCGTGCTCCTCTCTGCTTTTGTTCCTTCTCCAAAGAGACAATCCTTCCGAAACAAGCCTGCGCCGCAGAACGCCATTCTTTTTCCCATAGTACGAAAATATGTTCAAATATCCATGATTGGTCCCAACGCTAGGATTCGCTTATTGGCCGAGAACCTTGAGGTCCTCTGTCGTGGTGTTAGTTGTGGATTTCGAGAGAAGAGAGAGAGGTATGCGAAGAACGTACTCTGCTGAGTGATGAGGAGGCCGTAGCGCTTCTTGAGAGTGACGCGGTGTCTGTTTGAAGAGAGTCAGCATGTTGCGACTGTAGCCATGTGCAGGTCTTGTCTTGGATAGCACTGTGCCCGCATCTTTGTCTTGGCCATAGTGTCCTTCTCTTCCAGCTTGACGAGTATCGTGTGCGTATCCAATGTAGCCCGACTCATGTTCTCCATACAGATTGCAAGCGTTGTCCTCGTCCTTCTGTCTTGACTCTTTTTTCTGATTCTTAAAATTCCGTCTCTTCTCTTGGCGCACAACTAGGCGGGCTGATTGATGATGGGTTCCTTACCTCGAGTACTTGTCGTCGGGCGAGAAGCGAGCAGGGTGTGCGGACTTTGTGACCTCGGCGCCGTTGACCTTCTTCAAGGTGTAGACACGCTTGCCCTGGCTGTCGAGAGTGTACATAAGATGCATGTTGGCGGGATTGTGCGTGCAAAAGTGGTCGGAGGGAAAAGGAGAGATTGGTCGTGGGTAGTAGTCGGGTCGGCGACGGCGTGGATGGAGGAAAAATTCGTGAGATGGGCCGGGGCGCGTGTGCTGAAGCTTTTGCGGAGAGTCGTGGATGGCCTTGGCACCATCTATGGAATGACAATACAGCTGGCTTCTGAAGACTGATTCACTTTTTCTTGACAATCTCTGTGCAAGCACACTCTCACAGAGTCTACAAGTCGAGGTGCATTGGCTATCCAACCGTCAACGCAAAAAGCAATCATATCGCATCAAAACTGCAACAAGTACCGACGCCAAAGTCGCAACAATGAAGACACCACTATCCTTCTTCTTCACAACCCTGCTCTTCGTGCTTCCCACCTTTGCCCAATTCCAGTTCTTTGAGCAAATGTTCAACCAGGGTGGCCAACAAAACCAACAACCACAGAACGCTGCATCCGACTCTGCATGGTACAAGCAACAATACGAAGCTGGTGAGCCTCCCTCTCTTGTCCTAGCTTACATGTAGAGTCACATACTAAAGCCATATACAAACAGTCCACTGCGACAAATACCTCTGTCCTTCGACCCTGTCCTGCGTGCACTTCCCACACCACTGCCCCTGCGCCTTCCCCGAGTTGGAGGATAAAGTCGAGCTGGACGATGGCAGTATGATATGCGTGTCAAAAGGAGGCTACAAGGCTGGCGAAGCTGCCAGGAAGATTGACTTGGCGAGAAAGGGCTTATTGTGAGCGTCAAGAATCCCTTAGAGGCTTTGCTTTTGAGCATCCCGCCACTTTATATGCTATCAGCATAGCTGGTCTATACTGAACTGTTTGCTATACCATGCGCTTCTGTCGCCATCAATTTCTGTGCTTTTGGCAAACTATTCAGTCTTCTCGGCGAATCCCATTCTCTCCAAATCTTCGCCAACAGCGTCAGGACCAGGTGCAGGTACGTAGCCTTTCTCTGCAATCTTGTCTGGATTGGCTTTGTAGACTGTGAACGGCGCCGAGTTTCTCTTGCGCTCGTTAGGGCCCTCAGATTTGAATTGGTAGCCTCGTAATCTGTCCATTTGTCAGTCATTTCGGCCACAATAAATTATGCACTCTGAGCAAATGCCTACCTTGGGCCGCGACCTTTTGACTCCGGCAGCTCCGGCTCGTAGAATCGCTCAAAGTCGGCAATGTCTTGTTCAAGCGTGCCACGAGCGATACTCTCGCGTATGCCAGCAAAGAACTCATCCATGATCTGATGATTGTGGATTTGCAACAGCACCCACGCCAGCATCTCTTTTGCCGACAAGAGGTGCTGCAAGAACGCTCTATGATGGTTCGTGCAAGAGTAGCAAGGGCAATCTTTCCGCAGTGGTGACACATCGGTCGCGTGCTTCGTCTCCCACATGTCCACACCAAGCGGTAGAGGCTCCTCTGGCATGGAACCGGAAACAGGGAACCGGAAGTCCAGTGCTACACCAGCGTCTGTGATGGCGCTGAGGAAAGGCAGAGTCAGGATGTCGATGCCTTGAGACACGTCTTGCAGCACTGCACGTGGATTGTTGGGTTCAGTCAGACCGAGTCGAGGAAGAGCCTTCAGCTGTTCGGAGAGATCTCCTAGAGTTATTGTGTTGTAAAGAGCCAGTCCTTGTATGTCTTGAACCATGTCTTCGAGGTGCTCAATGTAGTATCGCTGCGACTCGGCAGATATGGGCAGCAGGGGTGCATACAACAGCGGCAGTTCCAATCCTTGCTCTTGCTTAGCCACAGCTCTTTCGTCGACATGTGCTTGCATCCATTTGGCAGTCCGGTTCGTGATCTTGTCAATCTTTTTGTAACTGACTTTGTAGTATCCGTACGGAATGTCTCCCAGCCCAACAATGATATCCGGGTTGAGTGAAGATGTTAGGCTTCTGAACGTCGTATCTTGGAGTTTGGTAAAACCAAAAGCAGTCATGATGCTCATCTGGCTATCGGTGCTTGCTCCTGGTGAGGGCACGGGTGGTGATCGGCGTGCTCCAAGGACCAGGACATGATTGTCTGGAGTCGCGGTGTATGCTCGCAGTCGCGATGTTCCAGCCGGCGGGTTGTACTTGAGAATTGGAGTACCTTTTTCTACGACTTTTTATTTCTTTTGGTGAGCACGCACATTCGGTCAGCTTCGCTGTTCAGGCGAGAAGTTGCTACCGGGTCGGAAACGTACAGTCTTCTGCTGCCATGTATGCACCACGGATGTTTGTGTGATTGCTGACATTGTCCTGGGTCAAGTGCGGTATAGCCCCTCGAGAGGCTAGGGCCAGGTAATGTGGTGTTTTGATGGCTTGTCGCTGGGGCAAGTTGAGCACGCCGGTTCTGACTGCACCGCTCGTCGATGCTGCCGTAACTTTGAACATGGTTTCCTCGGACATGTTGTCCAATGTCATATCGAGTTCCGAAGAAGCACTTGGGCTTGATCGAACGACCGAGTCAGCCTAAAGTCCTTTGCCAAGGCTGCTTCACCCACGCGTGTCACTCCGCGTCCCATCCATCGTGTTAATTGGATTCCCGACCACAACTCCTCCAAATTTTTTTGAGGTTCCAGAAATGCCTCGCGGAAAGCTGATTGTGTTTGAGGGTCTTGATAGATCAGGAAAGTCAACACAATGCGAGAGACTGGTATCATATCTTTCCCAAAGCGGACTGTCAGTCAAGCATCGTCGGTTTCCTGGTATGTTGTAATCAGCTGCCTTTCGTACGCGGAAGAAACACTCATGCTCTGGCAGACAGGACAACTCCAATTGGGCAGATGATCAACAACTACTTGCAAGGTCAGAGTGAGCAAGAAGATCATGTCATTCATCTACTATTCTCTGCAAATCGATGGGAGGCCGTGTACGTAGTTCTCTTGACAGAAGCCTTCTTGTGTGAGCCACTTGCTAACAGCAGGCAGAGCGTCAATAGAAGCGGACATCAATGCTGGAACCACTGTCATCGTTGACAGATATTACTATTCTGGATGTGTCTATTCTGCGGCGAAGAACAACCCTAGCCTTAATCTTGCTTGGTGCCGTCATCCTGAAGAAGGCCTTCCTCGTCCAGACCTGTGTCTGTTCCTTGATATTTCTGCAGAAGATGCTGCAAAGCGAGGTGGTTGGGGCGACGAGCGATACGAGAAAAAGGAGCTCCAAGATCGCGTACGCCATCTTTTTGCCGACATTCGAGCAACAGATGACGGTTCTGACTTTGTGACCATTAATGCTGGCCAAAGTCTTGAGGAAGTCGAGAGTGCGATTCGCCACCATGCTGAAACTTGCATCAACACAACAGATACTTCAACCGCTGTACGACGCATTCAGCCATGGTAGATGGGCCTGAGAACAGTCGCGAGGACTTTGGACTGCAATTGATCCGAACTGGCTTTTCTCACTCAGTCGATAACCTCAGCCTCGTCCCAGTCGCTGTCTTCAATGACTGCTTTGCGCACTTTAGCGGCCGAGGAACTTGTTGAAGCGATGGCCTGGGGTGTGTTCTGTCCATCCAATTCGTCGACCGGCTTCCACTCATCGCCGCCAGATGGAGTAGCTTGTATCTGATCAACGTCTTCGTAATCCGACTGAAGCAAGACATCGTCCAAGTCTTCCTCGGCATCGCTTTCAGCCCCCAAAACATCTGGCTCCTCCACTTCTTCGTCATCCACAACCGCAGCACTCTTTGCACTCTCCTTGACGTTCTTCTTGCGGCGTTTTGGCTCCTTGAATAGAGCCGTGATCTCTTTCTCGCCACGGAGACGCAGACTCAAGTCTTTCGCCAAATCGGTCCAATTCAGGCTTGATTTGCAAGACGGGCAATGTCCACATGTTGGGACAATCGCGTCTTGGGCACCATATTCGCCTTCAAGAAAATGCGTTGAGAGACAACTAATGTGGAAGGTGGTGTTACATTCCAAGTTGGAACAAACAAGCGCCATTTCCTTTGTAGAGTCAAGAGCAGCGCAACAGATGGCACAGCTGGTGCTCGGATCTAGTAATAGATTTCGGCTCTTTTCCAGGGCCGTTTTCATGTGTTGATAGGTAGGGTCGATTCTATAGATGCCAACAGGGTTCATAGGATCGTCTTCTGAGGCTGGCTTTTGTAGAACTGATTCGTCCATCTCAACTTCAATACCTTGACGGATGACTTCAGGCATATTGACCGTCCATCTGTGCCACATCTTGTACACGTCTTCGGCGAAGAACTTGACCTGTAATGGCCAACGTTCGAAGCTCTTTGCTCGTAACAGGATATGAAGGTTGGCGAGCTTATCGTGCATTGACATACGAGGGCGTCCTGCGCGCCTGCGTACCTTGCCACTTCTAGGTGAGAATCTTTGCTTCGTGTTGGCCTGGGTGATGCGCTCATCTGGAGCAATATGTCGTGTCTGATGTGTGTTTTGCCATGCCCATCTGGAAAATGATGATTAGGAAAAAGGTAGATCAATGCCCTGGTATGTTGACAAACAGACGGCGCATTAAAGAGGTGTCGAGTCGACTTACTCAAACTGTAATGCAGCAATCTTTGAAGGAAAGCCAGTGACAAGGCAAGTCATCTCCCATGGCCGCAGTGTGTTTTTCGATGTTCTCACAGCTCCACCTTTGGCAATTCCATTGTGTTGCTTCAAACGGCGGACGGGATGTGGCGTGCTTCCAACATAGAGATTTTGGTGGCGGACTGTAGAACGGAGTAGATAGCAAGCATAGAATGCAGGTATTGGTCTATCCATTGCTGTTTTGCCTCCAAAAGTGTCGGATCGATACGACGTGAATACTCCTTGATAAATCCCCAGAGACCGAAATGAGGAGGACCAAATTATGCGATGTGAGACGGAGGGCCATGTGATTGGCTGTCAAGTGCGGGAACGTGAAGCTTTCGGCTGCAGATCTGTGCAAATCTGACGACGAGAGGAGGGATTCTGGATATAGAAACCTTTGAAGGTATAGTGTGACGATTTGCAAGGAGAATATCAATGTGCAACGACCAAGGGAGCTACAAGGCAATAGAGTGGATGGCAATTCAAGGACAGGCAGATGAGATGGTTCTGGCATCACGCGGCGGCTCACGGGAAGGAAGCCAGCAAATCTTGGCCTAGCTGTCGAGTTGGGCGGTCGTGGATGGTCTCGGTCGTCCCTGCCGAAGTTATTCGATTCTACTCGTACCTCCGCCCCGGGTTTTACACCCACCGTGACTCTCTGATTTCAGGTGCCTTCTCCAACTTGTCCATTTCCACAGCCTTCAGGTCGAGACCCCACCTATGCGCGTGCGACAGTAACCCTCGTCTTCTGGTCGTCGCATCGAGTCAGCACCTGCCCAGTGCGTTGCGCCCGAATATCAGATCTGGTCCGCTCGCCCTCTCCACACATTCGAATGTGCCCGCTGCAGCATCGCCCTATCACCATCAACGCCGCTCTTTAATTCCATCACACACCAGCAACCTTACTTCCAAGTCGCCTAATATCGACTCTGCTCCATTCGCCCTAATAACTACACCCATCCGTCTCTGCGAATGGTCGTGCCCCCAAGCAGCGGAGGGGCTGCTACTGCCTCTTCAGCAAATCGCCCGACATTCACCGCCAGCAATGTCGCCTCCGCAAGACCCAAGTCTGCTGCTCATACACCGAGTGCAGCCGTCAACAACACACCCATGCCTCTCAGCGCAAGACGCTCAGAGCCTCTGGACCTGAATACTGTAGAGCGTCGAGGACAACCGAGTGCTGCGCCTGAGATCATCAAGAGGAACAGACTACACAATATCCCCGAAGGACCGACCTTCCGGCCCACCGAGGAGGAGTTTCGCGACCCTATGGCGTATATGCGCAAGATTGAACCCGAAGGACGAAAATATGGAATCGCAAAGATCATTCCCCCTGAAGGCTGGCAGATGCCTTTCGCCATCGACACATCAGTGCGTATTGCAGGTTGATGTTCCGGATTCTACGCTAACACGATTGACAGCGATTCCACTTCCGCGTGCGACGCCAGGAGTTGAACTCTGTTGAGGGTGGTGAGTCGCAAAGAACACTACCACATGTAAATTGGCTTATTCAAAAACAGGAACCCGAGCAAACCTGAATTATCTGGACCAACTATCCAAATTTCATAGGCAACATGGCACTAATCTCAACCGATTTCCTAGTGTAGACAAACGACCATTGGACCTTTACAAACTCAAAAAAGCAGTCGAAGCCAGGGGAGGATTCGAAAGAGTATGCAAGCAGAAGAAATGGGCCGAGATTGGTCGTGATCTTGGCTATAGTGGAAAGATCATGTCCAGCCTCTCGACTTCTCTCAAGAATTCCTATCAAAAATGGCTCCAACCATACGAAGACTACCTTCGAGTCGCAAAACCGGGCGTTCAACACCAGCTGGAGCTGGAAAACGGTGGCCCTTTCACCCCTTCTCCAGGTACTTCGCCTCTTAAGAAGTCGCAGAACAACACCCCGAATGGTGAGAGCACTCCAGCTATGCGCGCATCTGCTGCGCTGAACGCTTCTTTGGATGCTGGTATGCCTGTGGTCCAGCAGACACCAGTCAAGCCAACTCCCCCAGCCCCGGTCCCAGCTCCTACTCAAGGCTTTACCCCTGTGAACGGAGGTTTCACATCAGTCAATCGCCCCTCAGGCTTTACTCCCGTAAATGGACCCAACGGAGTCCACGCGACTCCAGAGAATCCACGATCAATACCGAGATCGACCATGGATAGCCCACAGCTTCACGAAAGTAACACGCCAACCTTTGAACCAAGCAACTCCGCAAAGCGGCCTTTGACTGATAGTGTGGAAAAGGATACTAACGGTGATCTGGACGCATCTGGAAGACGTAGCAAAAGACTGAAGAGAGAGCCGGCACCAATGGTAGCGGGCTCGCATATGCACCAACCTAGGACTTCAACGCCGAGATTTGTTCCTGCACGCGAACGCAGCAACTTCCCTCCAGGCGAAGCATGTGAAACGTGCGCGAAGCCGGAAGACCCAGGTTTGCTTCTCATATGCGACAGCTGTGATTGTGGTTATCATGGCGCATGTCTGGAGCCTCCTGTGAAGATGCAGCAACCCGAAAATGACTGGCATTGTCCCCGTTGTCTCGTCGGAACTGGCGAATTTGGCTTCGAAGAAGGCGAGGTGTACTCGCTTCGGGCTTTCCAGGAAAGAGCAAACAGATTCAAGGAAAACCACTTCGCCGACAAGATGCCTTTCGATCCCATCCTCAACAAAAGAAGACCAGTCAACGAGGATGATGTTGAGCGCGAGTTCTGGAGGCTTGTCGAGAATATCACCGAGACAGTCGAGGTTGAATACGGTGCTGACATTCATTCGACAACTCATGGAAGTGGCTTCCCCACAATCGAGAAGCAGCCTAGAGACCCTTACTCGACAGATCCCTGGAACCTGAACGTACTGCCTTTATATGGCGAGTCCTTGTTCAAGCACATCAAGACGGACATCTCTGGCATGACAGTGCCATGGCTTTACGTCGGTATGGTGTTCTCCACTTTCTGTTGGCATAACGAGGATCATTATGCTTACTCAGCCAACTACCAACATTTCGGGGCAACCAAGACATGGTACGGCGTTCCTGGAGAAGATGCCGAGAAGTTCGAGAATGCCATGCGAGAAGCTGTGCCGGAGCTGTTCGAGACGCAACCAGATCTTCTGTTCCAATTGGTGACATTGATGCCACCGGAGAAGTTGAAAAAAGCTGGTGTGCGTGTCTATGCCATCGATCAACGCGCAGGTCAGATGGTCGTGACTTTCCCTCAAGCGTACCACGCTGGTTTCAACCACGGTTTCAATCTCAACGAAGCTGTCAACTTTGCACCTGTCGACTGGGAACCTTTTGGAGAAAGCGGTGTACAAAGACTGCGCGACTATCGCCGTCAGCCATGTTTCTCTCATGACGAGCTCCTGCTAACAGCTGCTTCTCGCGACCAATCGATCAACACCGCAAAGTGGCTCGCTCCCGCTCTGGAAAGATTGCTCGAGAAGGAGCTGGATGCTCGCAAACACTTCCTTGTGCAGCCTGACAATGCCGAGCCAACTGACGATACCTACCAAGGTGACAGGTATACCGGCAAGCCCGAGGTGTTCACAGAAGACATGGACGAGGAGGAATATGTCTGTAGCTTTTGCAAGTGTTACAGCTTCCTATCGCGATACGTGTGCAAGAAGTCGGGTAAGGTCATGTGTCTGCTACATGCTGGCGCATACGAGTGCTGCGACTCGAAAGAATCAGACCGCTACGCCAGTCCAGCTCATGATCACGTCCTCTCCCTCCGCATGACGGACAAGGAGTTGAAGTCAATGGTGCAAAAGGTGGTGGACCGAGCCAAGCTCCCTGAGGCCTGGGCACAGAAGGTCGACGATTATCTGGGCCAGGAACCCCGTCCTTCGCTCAAGATTCTGCGTTCATTGCTTAATGAAGGCGAGCGCATTCCCTTCGACATTCCGCAACTTGCAGACCTGAAGCGCTATGTTGAGCGTTGCAATGAATGGGTGGAAGAGGCCACTATCTACATCACTCGCAAGCAGCAGAATCGAGCAAAGGGAAAGGTTTCCCGCAAGAAGTCGACAGTTGCTGAATCGGACGAGCGCGACAAGGAGCTCCGTAACTTCGAAAACATGCAAAAGCTTCTTGCCACCGCCGATGAGATCCATTTCGATTGCCCAGAGTACAAGACTCTGCGCGAAAGAGAAGCCGAAATCAACGACTTGAAAGCAAAGGCAGTCGCGATTTGCATGGGTCAGCAACATCATCCGCGCTCTACCCAAGAGATTGAGGAAGTCTTCGAACTTGGCAAAGGCCTCAACATTGACCTTCCCGAGCTCGAGAACCTCGAAAAGCTACTCAATCACGTCAAATGGCTTGACGAAGCCCACACCCGTCCGGCCCATCTGCAAACGCTCCAGGAAGTCGACGCTTTCATCACTCGTGGTTTGGAGATCGGTATACCCGAGACGAATCCGCATATACTTCGCTTGCGAGACGCAAGGACTCAAGGCGAGTATTGGGAAGCCAAGGCTAAGGAGATCATGAGTGTCGAAAACGTCCATTACCAGCAACTGGACGCTCTTTCCAAGCAGGCAGCTGGTCTGCCTGTTACTGCAGAGACGCTTGCAAGAGTCGACGCTATCCTCAAGAAACAGCGTGAAGCGCAAGAAAAGATTCTTGCTCTCTACCAACAGAGTAAGGACCCCGATTTCAGATCACGGCCGATGTACAAGGATGTCAGAGATGTCATGGCATCTCTAGAAGAACTCAACAATAAGCCTGCTGGGACCGTCGATCTTGAGAAAGAACAGCGCCGCCATGAAGATTGGATGCGCCGCGGCAAGAAGTTGTTCGGCAAAGCTAATGCGCCGCTACATATCTTACATCAGCACATGAACTTGGTCAAAGAGAGGAATGATGCATGCTTCGAACTTCGCGACAAGCCGAGAATGCCAGTTGAGCCTTCTTCGAGGGAACACACACCGGAGCTCGACACCAAGAACAACTTCCCGGACGTCTTCTGTCTCTGCCGTAGACCTGAAGCTGGTATGATGATTGAGTGCGAATTGTGCCACGAATGGTAAGTCCTGGTCCATATTGAAGCAAGCTTTGCACCACTAATACGCGTCCAGGTATCACGGAAAATGTCTCAAGATCGCCCGTGGCAAGGTCAAGGAAGATGACAAGTACACTTGTCCCATCTGTGATTGGCGTCTGAAGATTCCTCGAGACGCTGCTCGCCCTAAGCTCGAAGAGCTCATCGCTTGGCAAGACGAGTTGGAGAACCTGCCTTTCCAGCCTGAAGAAGAAGAAACCCTCACGAGCATCATCGAGACCGCTCAAGCCTTCAGAGACTACATCCGCCCATACGTTAATCCTCTGACAGTGTCCCCAGACGAGGTGACCACGCTCCGCTTCTACCTCCGAAAGGTCGAAGGCGCCGACATTCTGCTCGCATACGAGACCAATTTCCTGCGGCAAGAACTTCACAAGTCAGCACCTGTGGCTCCGGAAGCTCCTCCAGTCATCGACTCTTCTGCTTCAACCCGCAAGCCCCGTCCCACGAAGCAGCAAAAGCTCATGGCCTCGCTGGGTATCACTAACCCTGACGATCTTCCGCCTCAATACAAGATCAAGCCTCATAAGCGCAAGGGTAGTGAAGTCCAACACAAGCCGCCTCAACCACTCCAACCTGCTGGCTCCCCTGCCGCTCACACACCATCCAGCATGTCTACAGCAACGCCTGGCCCTCCTAGCAGCAGACCAGGCTACCCTCAACAGACTCCATCGTTCAGCTATCCTTCTACCCAACCCCAGTCTATGGTCAACTCGGGCTATCGCGACTCGCCGCTGTTCGCACCGCCATCGTTTGGCTTGCCCCCACTCCGTGGTCCGGATGAGCAGTCTCACACCGTCAACCCAGCACAATTCGCTTCAAACAACTATACTTCTCACACATCTCCACCACCTCCGCCCAACTTTGCGGTCCCGCGCTCGCCACCACAGCACCCGCCAATGTTCAGCACAGGGATGAACCTTGATCCTGCGCTCTTCACTGCCGGTGGAGCCATGTTCGACAAACGACCCAGCTCTTCTGGCAGTCCTAGACTGGTGCATAACGAGGCAAGTCCCTCGTTTAGCAGCCCGCAAACTAGCAATACAAATGCCAACCTCGACTCCATCTTCGCTGATATGGTCCATAATGACGACGATCACGCCACTCTGGGTCACGAAGGAGAAAACCAGCTTGCTGGCGAAGCATTTGCCGCTGGCGGACACGATCAAGATCATCCTGACGAGACACACATGGATGATTTTGTGAACAACGAGTAGTATGATCACCACGATACCTTGGCCAACTACCAATGGTGTCTTTCTTTTGCTTTGAGTTATCTTGCATTCGCTTTTGGTTCCGTTATGATCACAGGCCTGTATTCTCAATCATTATTCTCCAGTCTTTGATGCAACAAGGAGTTCAATGCTTGTGAGGGGATGGGAGGTCTTCGGTAGAACCTGTCTATTGTTTTGTTGTACAATTAGCTGTTACCATTGCTTGTGTGTGACCGAGTTTCGAATCTATTCCATCCTTCCTGCTTAAATACCGGTACGAGTGCCCTTGGGGCTGTACAAGATCCCTGCTCAGCATTCTCGCCATCTTCAGTCGTCAAACAGCCGCTCGCGAGAGTGTGTCATTTGAGCTGCGAGAACACGCACAATCCAGCTTGATTCGGCTAGTGGGTAGGACACATCGCACGTGACTTTATGACAACACGCTTCTCGTACAAACTGAAGTCAAGGAGATGAAAGCTCAACAAGAGATTACGTGCCCATTACATATTTCCAAGAAGGATCGATTGTGCAAGAAACTCACTAATTCAAGATGATATCGCTACTCTAACACACATCTCAACCTGTCTAGTTCCATGAGCACCGACTCCTATGCACCAGACCATTTACAACTCCCATGCATGTATCAGCTGTAGTTATGGTCAATGGTGGGCCCGTCGCACAACGGTAGTGAATCTCTGACGTCCAATCGATGCTGATCCAGTATGCGAGACTTGATGTACCAAACCGCCGAGTAGACTCGGAGCGAGACCTGATGCTTGTGCGGATGTAGTCGAGGTACTGGTAGCTCGTCCAGTTGTAACCAGACTCGAAGTACTCGTGGATGAGGCCGACAACAGTCCTGAAGACCTTGTGGACGGTAACACTGATGGTGCTGACGAGAGTGACTGGCCAGAGCCAAGCCCCAATGCTGAGTTCAGCTCGACTGAGGTTGGAAGCACAGTGATGACGGTTGTGACTGTGACAGTCGACGATCTAGCCGACGTCGATGTGGATGTTGTCGACCGACCGGTACCTCCAAGGCCCACGTCCGCTGAAAGACCCAGACTCAGCCCCAAGGTAGCGCTTGGAGCAAGGCCCAAACCAGATGAATCAGTGGACAGACCGAGATCAATTCCTGCTGTAGCTGAAGAGCCGAGCGCAACAGATGCCACTAGCAAAGTGAGCGCACTACTGCTGGGTCCAAGATTGAGGTTCACGCCAGCGCTGGCGGATGCTGCAACTGCTGCATCGACACACAAGTTGACGACGTTGCCACTGGCTGAGCAATTCGCGCTGGATATTGGAGTTGGAATATTTGGCGGTATCCCGGCTGTGATGGTTGCAGAAGCGCTGAGATTGAGGTCTGCCCCCACGGTCACACTTGCAATTAGGCCTATACCGCTCGTACCAGTGGAGAGTCCAGCATCGACACCTGCTACTACAGACGGCGCGACAGCCAAAGACACTGACACACCGACGAGAGAGAGGGTGCTGCTCCCAATCCCAAGTCCGACACCTGCACTGCCGCCAATTCCCACTGAAGGAGTGACGGCAGCATCTATGCAAAGATTAAGCGCATTGCCGCCAACGGAACATGATGCTGATGGTACGGAGGTGCTCGAAAAAGGTCTTGAAGAGTGAGGATTGTCAGGACTGACGTTCGCGCTGGCACTTGCTCCTGCTTCAACTCCATCCGTCCCGACAGATATGCCAGAACCTGCACTTGCTGCAAAGGAGGGCGTGATTCCCACACTTGCCGATGCAACACGAACTGTGGTGGTGCTGCTCCCGACACCAGCACTGATTCCACCCCCAACGCCAACAGATGGCGTGATCACTGCATCGAGACAGATGTCGAGCACATTGTCGTAGACCGAGCAAGTGGTTGATGGAGACGAATACGAGAATGATGTAGGCGTGACATTGTCATGGATGGATAACAGTGTAGCGGCAGGGATGGAAGGCATCTGTGTTGAACCCATCTGAAGCAGCGATAGTCGGTTCGTTGACAGTTGTTGGTAAGTTCTGAGATGGCAGTGAAGATGCCGCCGTAGATGAGACCCCGGGCTTATTGTTAGTCGAGTCAAAAGAATCTGTAGTGTGTGCTGTAGATGCAGATGAGCTAGTAATGGGACCTGTAACACCGCTTGGTGGAAGACTGGAAGCACCAGCTGGCACCGTTCTTATACCAGAAACTGCGCCTCGAGTAGAAGGTCGAAATGAAAAGTCAGAGGCAGAAGTCCCCGTCTTCAGATAACAGCTACTGAACCAAGTCCAGGCTGTACAGCCTGGGGTTTGATCACAGTAGGTCATACAACCATTGAAGTCTGGCGCAGAAGCCACCAGCACATCATATCCTGTGGTCTCTTGGTCGCAGCCTATCGTGTAATAGCCCCCTGTATTGGCTTGTACCTGGTCTCCATTGACCGCGAGACAAGAGTAGTTTGTCTCTGGAGGCAAGCTAGATGATACAATGGGGTACGAAGCTGTGGTGGCCGTGAGAATAGAAACGCCGTTGACGTTGGAAAAAGCAGTGTTGAAAGATGAGGAAGGTTCGGAAGACGAAGTACCTACAAGCACAGAAGACGTCTGGCTTGTGGCTAGCGTTAGATAGAACAATACGCTACTGTCACTCTTGGTGGCAGTAGGAGACGGGACACTCGGAAGTGAGGTCGTACTCGTCGAAGAAGAAGAAGTGCGAGAAACAGTAGACAAAGAGACGGTTCCGGTGACGCTTAGGAAAGATGAACTCGAAAGTGCTGTTAAAGTTTGCGACGATCGACGGATGGTTGTCGGTACATCGTCTGATGCCAACAAATGAGTGCTTGACGGTGTGTTGGAGCTTACGGGCATGCTGCTCAAAGCCCTGGTACTAGAGCTGCGTGTCTCCAACACGATCAAGGTAGACACAATCGACGAGCTTGAACTGACAGGCACGCCTGCTGTGGCCTGGACCGGCACACTCGGAGACCCCGCTGTCTGATCCTGTACTGCACTACTTGAAAGAGCGATTGCAAGCTCTGTGGTGCCAGGCAAAGAGGGTGGTGAACTTGTTGTATCGGTGATAGGGCTTGTACTGGATGCTGCATTGGGTGAGCTGGATATGATGATACCTGAGGTCGCTGCCGCTGTTCCTTCTGATAGTTTGACGGTACTAGTAAAAGTAGCTGTCAGATCCTGGATCGTTGAACTTGGGATCCGCGAGACGTCGACTGGCAAGGATCCCACAAGACTCGTGCTTCTGTATGGTGCAACATTACTTGGCACGACTTGTGCAATTCTTTTGGCTATCAGAATAGCGGTGGCTACATCCATCTGAAGGACTCCATCATCGGAGTTTCTGTTACTGACTAACGTACACGATCCGTTTTGGAACGTAAAGCCTGAGCAGGCTTCGTTGTCAGAACATATCTCAGAGCAAGAGGCCAAGTTGCTAGCCGCCAAGCTCGAGGTAATGTTGCTGCTTGTAGGGAAGAAGGTATTGCAAAGAATCTCATAGACGGATCCAAAAGAATCCACTAGGCGAGTAGCATCGGCGCCGGGACAGATATAATCAGCCAGGATGGCGGAGTCAGAACTCGAGGAGGCCACTTGATCGAAGACGCTGCTCTTATAAGCGCACAAACCAGATGTTTCGGTATAGGAAACTCCAATACATCCAACGACATCACCGCAGGCATCAACACAGGGCTGCAACTGCGACTGATAAGTTGTTTCAATGGTTGAGTCTCGCTCATCAGTGCCACAAACCAGCTGGTAGACTCGATTGTTAGTATCCGAGCAGTACATGCCATTGTCTCTAGGACAGTTGTAGACAGGATTCGCACTCGAGGCGGTCAGATTGATAGAGCTGCTTGCTGTTGTCGAGACCTGCTGCCGGGTAGTTGACGTCCTTGACTGTGGCACAAAGACAGGACTGTCAAGCGCATTGGCAGGAGCGTCAGAGCCGGTCTGGGTAGTCAAGGACGAATCAGCAGAGGGCCTCGACGTAGACCACGAGGTGGCGAGAAACCGTGAACTTTCTGTGACACGCAAAGTACTGGTCGATGTTGGACGAAAATTAACAGATCCCGATGACCATAGCGATGAATGATCTTGATTTTGCAGGAGAGAAGAGCCCGAGAGGCTTGAGGGAGTTGCGGCTGCATTGGGTTGTAGTATCGCTGTCGGAAACCCGGTAGCCTGTGAGAGATGATTGTTGATTGGGAAGATGCTATAAGATGTAGAGACTAGTCCATCTACAGCAATGAGAGTCGTAGACGATATCGAGAGCACTATAGTGGAAATCTGGCAGATACCTGAAAAGGTTATATGCAGATAACTAACATTCTGGATCACTTACTTTCCGCAACTCTGGTCGGGATAGATTGTGTTGGATTGCTTAGCACTAACGGCACAACAGAAGTTACTAACAGCATGTTTGGCCCAATGATGGTACAATAATCGTCGATGGTCTATCTAGTCGGCATAGACTCGATAGGTCGAGCTCCACGAATATATGTTGCCTGTTCAACGATCTCACAAGGAGTTGGAAGATTAGATCAATTTCGATAAAGCTCTGCTTGGTATGAACATTCGTGCTATACAATACAAACAAGCACAGCCTGTCAATTACCAAATGATCTGCTGAGGTCACTATAAGCGAATACGACCCGGTGATCAGTCCAGAGGGATTTCTTTGGGCGTCCGAGCATGTGCAAACTTGACGATTCCAGGCAAGTGAAAACGGACCAGCCCTCGCGCTTCGGCTCGTGATTGGACGTGGACGTTTTTGTGGTGCTAAAAAAATAAGGCAAGCATGTGAGGCGTGGAGATGTGCTCGGAGTCGCCGACGCAGGATAGCACTCCATGTGCTCCGAATCAGCATGCCGAAGCGATCTCCAGCCAGAAATGCTGGGGCAGGCCTATCTTCGGCCCGAGTCGCATTGCATTCCTCTGATGTTAAAGATGGCTAGCCGATGAAGGCCGAGCGCGCCGAAACAGATTCACGCATTTACGTGCCGTTCAAGGTTGGGTGTTGGCGAGTAGCTGTCCCACGATACCATCAAAGATTGTGAACAGAGAGCAACTCTGGTATTTCTCAACCAAGGATCCAGTGTCGTTCTCCAGCACATCCGTTTGCGCAGATACGTCCTGACCAGCAATAATTGTGCCTTCTGGGTAGGTTGGTCGTTTTCCCTCTTCGATGAGAGCAATGAAGGCCGGGTCTATGGGTACACTGCCAAGGAAGGGAACACTGAAGTCTTTGGCCATGACCTCTCCTCCACCCTTCGAAAAGACGTTGGTGCATTCCGCACAGTTAGGGCACACAAAGCCAGCCATGTTTTCGACAACACCTAGAATGTCTATGCCAGTTTTCTTGCAGAAATTGATCTCCTTCCTTACATCGGAGACACTAATTGCTTGTGGCGTGGTCACGACCACAGCTCCAGAGACTTGGCCAGGGGCTGCATTCTTCATGAGGGTCTCTACGAGTGAAATGTGTTCGTCCGAGGTACCAGGAGGTGTATCGATCAGAAGATAGTCCAGTTTGCCCCAGTGAACGTCCGAGAGGAATTGGCGGACCATAGCTGTCTTCTTTGGACCACGCCAGACTACTGCATCGTTTCGACTGCCAAGAAGGAAGCCTAGCGACATGCAGTGAAGAGATCCGATGGGCTTGTTGTTATCTGTTTCACTCAAAGTCGTGTCTCTGCTTTCATGCACAGGCACAGGAAGCCAGCCGCCTGGTGCTTGTTTGACCTTTGAAGATTCAATACCAAGGAACCTCGGCATAGAAGGTCCAGTGAGATCGATGTCTAGAATGCCAACGGAGTGTCCTCTTAATGATAAGGTAAGAGCCAACTGTGTAGTAACGCTTGATTTTCCAACGCCTCCCTTGCCAGAGAGCACGAGGATGATCTCGTTGACGTTGGCGAGAGACATGTTGCCAGATGCTGTTAAGGTTGGGAATTCAAATCTGCTCGTCTCAAGCTGATAAGAGTGTTCGTGTCTTGGTCGAAAAAATGTTTATGAGAGTTCCTCGAGGCTCGATGATGATTACCAATTCGGCGGCGCGATGACGGAGGTCTGCTGGCTTGGCGTTCCTCTGACACCGACCGACAACTTCACCTCATGTTGCTTCGACAATTTGAGCTTTACCTTCGATACACCATCAGAGTGTGATCTGGCTGAGACTACTACATCCATCGTTTATACGGCATCATCCCTGGTAAAATCATCATACAGCACAAAGTGATTATTCGCCCACGGAACACTGGACGCTCTGGACAACTCAATTCGCAGGGAAGTTAATCTTCTTGATTGTTAATCGTAACGGTTTGGAATCTCCAGCGTTCAAAAACAAAACTATGCGGGCTTGTTTCGACATACTGCAAACCACAAGTCCTTTTGACGGTGGTCAAATATGTCAAACAAGAATCACCCACCGATAAAGCTTGGCTTGACAAGAGCCGCGCGCTCATCATCAACAAAGACTAAGCGACGAGTAGACTTGAGCAAATTGTTCAAGAAGTGTCTCTTGCAAGTGTGGGCTGATCACGCCTGTGTTTAGTTGCTCAAGTGCCTGTTGGAGAACGACCTACCCCTGGTAGTGGCAGCACGCAGAAGAGTCGCGCCTCTACGACGCTGATTCTGACGGAAGGTGCGACGTTCAGTGGTTGTCTGCCACAAACGGCCAATGACACGCCCTTGGGCGTTGACATGGTCGTACAACTGAAGATTGTGCTGATGGCGTTCCAAGTCTGTCATGTCAAGACGCCTCTGCTGAACTGCTTGCTGGTCAGCAGTCAGTCCAGCCCACTCGGGGTTGCTGACAGGACTTGAGACAGAAGCGAAAGAGGAAATTTTAGAAGCATCAGGAGCAGTAGAAGCAGGCGATGACGAATTATGTCCCGGTATCTCGTCTTCTTCCATAGTTCGAGTGGAGGCCAAGCCAGAGCTCATCCGATCTTCAGCACAAACGATGTGAGCGGTAGTCGACAATAACAACAGACTCTGCGCGGCCTCTGTCATTTCGTCGTCGACCAGTGTCTGGGGTGCATGAGTCTCATCACCGAAGCTGGGGACCTGAGGTGAGTTCCTCACGGCGTCCGACATGGACAGCAGTATCAGAGCGGCCTCGGTCATCTCACGTTGCTCCTCCTCGGTGTTGTTCATCCCGGCGAGAAAACCAATGATTTTGAGGTTATAGAAATATCCAAAAACATCACTGCGATAGCTATGTAAACCATTTCGACACCGTGTTGTAGGACCCTTTTCGTTCTAGTTCAGTACAGTCCCTTCCGACGTGATGTAGACGGTAGTAGAATTATCATTGTCTTTGGACGCGATGCTTGGAGTGTGAAACTACGGACAAAGAAACATGGAACATCATTGACAAGAGTCCTAGCAACATGCCAAAGTTAATGCAAGTCAACACAAAAGAATAATAAGTTGCGGTAGCAGAGAACTGGTATGGATGCCTGGTAGTGATAACTTTCTCGCACGGTCACTATTGCCTTCGGAGGGTAGTGGAAAGCGTGGTGACAGGGTGATATACCCAACATTCAACACGGGCGTCTCATCGCCTCGGTTCAATCGCTCGTGAAGGAGGCAAAAGCAAAGTCTGCGGGCTCCAGGCACTTCTGAAGCTTTCCATACGCATACAATCCAAACACCATCCCTGCGAACGCCATATCTCCTGGAGAATCCGCCGTCATAGTCCTCTTGCTTTTTTGCTTGAACCAGCGTCGGACTCTCTAGCGATTGGAGGTTGCAGGGTCCTCCGCAGAGCCGCGGATGATGATCACGCTCCAAGAAACAATGCTCTCGCTCCAGCGATGTGTCTGTCTTGGTACCAGCAAGTGGGAACATTTAGCCGGTATCGAGAAATACTTTTATGATACCACCCAGGAGTCAGATCTTTGCTTTGCTCAAAGTTGTCTCGTCATGAAAGGATAGGTGGCGCAGTTCGGATCAGTGCTGCAACCATCGTTCTGAGCCCATCACATGGCCAGGATGACCTGGTCTTAGTATGGTCGATGACTGCCGCCACTACTGCCACGATCCCAACCTCTGCCACGTCCACGCCAGTTTCCCCCG
The DNA here is from genome assembly GCA_023848605.1 of Aureobasidium sp. EXF-10728. Classification (NCBI taxonomy): domain Eukaryota; kingdom Fungi; phylum Ascomycota; class Dothideomycetes; order Dothideales; family Saccotheciaceae; genus Aureobasidium; species Aureobasidium sp. EXF-10728. The sequence continues at coordinate 743,956 of SWBG01000001.1, read as the reverse complement.
CCCCTACCGCCCTGCATTTCTTCACTCCGCCAAGCTGCATTGTTTCCGCGACCATAATCGTTCTGTCTGTGATTGGCCCCCACAGTGTGTTGTGCGTCTCTGCCCAGCGGCGGCATGTTTGATGGAAACCCTGTATGGAAAGCTGGAGGCTGGACCAACTCTGGTGGAGGTGGAGGTATCCAATTTTGCGGGCGCTCTGGTCCGTTAGAGGGGCTTTTCTCTATATTTTGGAAGATGTTCATGAAAGGCACGGTGAAGCCGTAGTAACCTTCGATCACTCTGTACTTGGGTCTATCTTCGTTGCTCATCGGATCCCTGCTCAGCCGGAGACCTAGACCATTAAGGACGAACTGATCGTCATCCGCTGTGGTAGGGTTGTTGGGTATCGAATTGATGTCTTTGCATTCTTCAATGTGCTCGAGGACTGTTTCCATCATGTCAGGGTCGACTGATCCAACGGGCATGCCGAGCGGCTTGATTTGTGCCGTTCTCACAGGATGACCGGGTTTCATTGCCTGAATTGCGTGGACCATGGCCCCGACGGGAAGATCAAACCAGGCATCCCCTGGCAGGCCGTGAGTGTCTGGGGTGCCATCTTCAACATTTTCGAAATGAATTGTCGTGACCAGCTTGGCGTGATAGGATGGATGAGTTTCTGCCATCCAATCTAGCCAGCTAGTATAGGCTTTTCGGGCGATGTTGCGGAGAGCCAGACGGATGCGATTGGTGAAAAGGCGTTCCTGAGCCCAGTGATGTAACAGATAGGCTAGATCTTGGTGGAGAGGAAGAGCGTGGATGCCGCGGCTAGCAGCAGCAGATTGCACAAGTTGGACAACGGTCGGCTGGATGGCTTTGGCAAAAGTCAAGTAGGTTTCGAGCGGCTTGCGAAGTAGTCGGGCTGGGTTCTCACGAATGCGAAAGAAGATGGCATCAATCAAATGGAGCACACCAAAGGCAATTTGAGCGCGTAGAAGGGCAGACTTTTCCGGATCAGAGTGGAGGTCCGGTGGCAGCAGAGAATCAGACAACTTCAGCAAGTAGTCGCCGAAAGCAGCAACTCTGCGACGTGATTTGGCTACATGGCATACAATCCAAGCAAGGCACTTTTTGAACTGGGATCAGTTTAGTGATGGATGTATCTTGAGGGTTGAAGATTTGGGAAAGACCTCTTTGGTGCAGCGGGTAGTGTCGTTCAGGGCGAGCTGAAGCAGATTATGGAAGTTGTTGATGTCGGACGAATCAAGGGTAGATCGCTTGGATTGTCCGGTGGTCAGGCAACCGACGAGCTTGCCCTTGGCAAGAAGCAGTCCAACATCAGGTTTGGACGTGTGAGCGGGCCTGGGGTCCATTTTGGTGAGGGGCAGAAGTCGTGTCAACAGTCGCAAGAAAGACAGGTGCTATGCAACCAGTTCGAATAGAGCGTGGTGTCGCACAAGAAGCGGGAACAAAAGCGTCGGCTCGGCCCTGGCGCCACGGCGGATCCACTCTGCCGGGGAAGCCAAGGGTTCCGGCGTGCCAACTGCGTCACGCTCAAATGCTGATTGCTCGTCCGTCCGTCCAGGCCGTCCATGTCTTTGGCCAAACCGATGATCCAGCCGACACACACGACGACCTAGACGACCGCTGCACCCTCGGCCAGCCTGTCAAGACACGCCCGTCTCGCGCACAATGGGCGCCGTTCAGAGCGATCTCAAGTCCAACATTGTCCAGGCCTCGTCGGGTGATGTTGCTATTCCATCCACCTTGACCGAATTCTGGCAGACTGTAACTGCCCCCAAGCCCCCTGTGCCCTCGCCCAACCTCTGCTGACCTGCCGTCACCCCAGTTCTGGCAGCGACCAGAGACGGCCGAACATGTCTTCGAGACCATTACCCCCTCCGACCTCCGCACCATGCGCGACCACCCCAAGTCCTTCAAGAACTTCGAGACCCTGATCCTGACCGTCTCGACACACTTGATCCATCTGCGCTGGGCTGACGACTCTCTCTTCGACAGAGATCCTGCTGCCTTCATCCGCGAGGCCCTGAATTGCGTCCGCATCCTCACACGCGTCCTTCCTTTTGTCTACGAGTGCGATCCTTTGTGCGCCTGGGAGCAGTCCTTCTTCTGGGAACCCAACCACAGCCTGTCAATGCCAAACATCTCCCGTCACATCTCTGGCGAATCCACCACAGCAGAAAGTCTGGACCACTCTGGTACAACATCGCCCCACCATCCTCCAACATGCCTCGGTGTCGAGCTCATTGACTCACTTCTGGATCTGGCTTTCTGGTCAGGCTTCACACTGCCCGTCAACATGAACGCCAAGAACGGCCCTACCTATGGCTTCTGGCAGAGCGGCATCGCCTACGAGCGACGCTTGGAGACCAGCAAAGAGTTTGAGAGCAGGAGGACCGAGATTATGCAACTTCTTCTGGTTCTGGAGAGCAAGTCTATCTACAAACCCGCCAACGCCTTCACCACCTTTGGCAGCGAGGCAATAGACTTCATCTCGAATCATCACGATCGCAAGAAGGTTCAATATCTGTTGTGTTCTCTATTGAACACGGTCTTGAAATATCAGCCAGACGCTCGCTACCTTTCGCCATCCCCTAGAGAAGTCCACGAAACTCATGTTCGCACATGCCTGCATTTCCTACAGGTCAACCTTTTGAATAGAACACCGTGGGTCGAAGGTTCTGCTCCACCAGACAACCGATTCCGTGATCTTTTTTCCCATCTACACAAAGCAACACACCTCCAATTTCTGGCCGATGGCATACTCAAGATTTTGCGCCAGCCGCTCGAAGCCAACAGCAATGGATTGAACATTGTACAGAGACCCCTCGTCTGGGCCCATGACATCATTCCGCTCCTGTGGGAGTCTCTTTATTCGAACAAGTACTTCCGGGCCTTCATCTGCGAGACCGGTCGCCAGTTCGAGCTGACCGTCTTCCTCCTGTTCTACATCCTAGACCCTAACAAGAATGTAGAAGGAGTCAAGCGAGTGAGTCTGCTATGTGTGCAGACAATGAGCGAGAACCCCGAGTACGCCATTTCCTTGAACAAGCAGTTCGAGGGGCATGACAATCTTCCCTCGTTCATGCAGATCAAAAACTTTCACGGATCTTATGCCGACTATCTGTTCACTGTGAGTCATTGAGCGCACTTTCGATCAAAGTCACGTACTAATGTCCCTCAAGTGGCTGCTTACTCTTCTGAAACCTAAGAAGAATGGCCATCTGGATGCTATGGCTGCTGCACTAGTCGGCATCATCGTCAATGTTTCTCCATACATTTCTCATCTTGGCCGGGCAACAAGCCTGAAACTGATCCAATTGGTAGACCTGTACACGCGAAACTCTCTGTCGACTAGCGTCGAGATCAATGCCATGGTCTTGACTCATATGGTTCGCGCAGTGAACTCGATGCTCGAAGAACACAAACCAGGGACTGGTTCGTACTTCCAATCGACCTTTGAAGCAGAGCTAACAGAGGCCACAGAAAACGAAAACTTGCTCTGGGCGATATGGAAATACGGAACTACATTTGAACATCTAGCAGACCTCAGGATGGAGGTTGACTCAAGCTTCAAGCAAGTGATGGAGCAGATTCGTGAAAGAGGCATCACAGAGCCTACTTTGTGTCCAGACGGCACCGTGCTACACCCCCTGATTGCAGCCAGTGATATAGCCAACCTGGATAAAGACAAGGCACCTCGACCACGTCTCGGAAGAGGACGCACATGGCTAGAGCTGCGTGACATCTACAATCCGTCAACGTCTCCGGTAGTGCCTCCGGTGGATGACATGCCGCCACCCATTGGAGACGATGTGCCAGAAAAGCAGCCGTCAGTGTCCTCAAGGGCCGTTGGCAAGCAGCCCGAAAAGGGCAAGGATTCTGCAGATTTCGAAGAGGAAAGGGCGAGAGCGTTGACTTCACCAACCACAGACATGGATCTAGTATGTTTGCACAACCAAAAAAGGCTCTCATATGCTGACCAAGGACAGGTTCGAACGTGGCTGCCGCAAATGCCTCTCCTCACAATAATGTCACTCATCCTGGCGCTACAAGCGTGGACTGCAAAGTTGTTGGAGGAGAGAGGTATGGAAGGCAGCCAAGAAGCTGTAGACGGCTTGGGCATGGATGAAGTGCTACAACCAGTACGAAACCTGGGCCACATCTGCGTGGAGACGACGACTCGAAACATTCACACATTCCCTATGACCGCCCCCTTCTCGGAGGCGTATGCAGCATTCTACTGGGGTCTGGTAGTGTCTCAAGATCTGCAGCATGCGTCAATGTCTGGAAGTGGCATTTGGAGCAGCACAAATGTCAAGTTGTTCAAGATCAAAGCTGGCGAGGTAGTGCCGCCGAGCTTGTTGAGTCCCAAGGGAGCTGTGGATGCTCTCGGAGAGAGCCTGGTGAGCGGCGTACAGAATTTGGCATTGAAGTTCAAACAGCAGCTGAACGGCGGCTCTGAGGCATGACCATGCAGGCAGGTAATTGGTGGACAATGCATTGACGGCTGGGCGGTTGCAAGATGGATACCCAGGAAGATTCATTGGCGCAAAGGGATATAGGAGCAAATTCTAGGGAGGACCCAAAAACATTCACGCAGGCTGGCACTCCGAGGCGCCGTCGTGAGACGGGACGATTCAGCTTGATTCTAGGTGCTGTTCTTCAGCTGTGTATCTACAGTCTTGACAGATTTAAGGCTTCTCGTAGATCCAGTCGTTCTGGGCGAGCTTCCAGGAGTTGAGCTCGTCCTTCTTGAACCAGAGGGCGATCTCCTTCTGGGCGTTCTCGACGGTGTCGGAACCGTGGCAGACGTTGCGGCCGACGTCAATGGCGAAGTCGCCACGGATGGTGCCAGGGGCAGAGTCGCGGGGGTTGGTGGCACCGAGAAGGGTACGGCCGGTCTTGACGGCGTCACGGCCCTCCCAGACCATGGCGCAGATGGGGCCGGAGTTCATGTCTGTCGTGTGGTGTAAGCAAGCTGGTAGGGAGCTTTGAAGGGCATGGTGTGGCATACAGGAGATCAAACCTCTGAAGAAAGGCTTGTCGCTGAGGTCAGCGTAGTGCTTCTCGAGGTGCTCCTGGCCAGGGGTGGCTGCATTGACATGTCAGTGGGTGTCTTGGGCGAGATAAGCTGGTAGTGGGCACTGACTGAGCTGCGTCGTTGTTAGTATACATCTTGTAGGGTTGGTTGCTCTTCATAATACCTTGATGGCGGCCATCTTGAAGCCCTTGTTCTCGAAACGCGAGATGATGGGGCCGATCAGGCCGCGTTGAACGCCATCAGGCTGCTGCTGTTAGTGTACGTGTTGTCGCGTTGGTTACGCTTCATGGTACCTTGATAGCTGTGTCTGTTAGCAGCGGTACGGGGGTGGAAGCAGTGGTATTGATTGGGAGCAGCGGTATAGGATGGAGGCAGTGACATGGGATTTTAAGGCAGCGGTATGGAACGAAGGCGGTGGTATATGGTGGAGGTAGCGGTATAGGGGTGGGGGCAGCAGGAGTCGAAGATTCGGTCGAGTCGTGCGAGTGAGAGCAGGGTGGATGGACGGGATCACTCACCGATGAAGGTTTGCTCAGAGGAAGACATTGTTGTAGATGTGATTGCTTGATTGACAGTGTAGAGCAAAGAGCGATCTTTGGCAGGCAAGATTTTGGAATTCATGAGCAGCGGTCGGGACTACTACGGAAAGCCGCTCGCTCTACCGTACGTTTCAGCTCCAGCTTTTACTTGGCCCAAGCTTCCCGTCTTTTATGCCCCAGCATAGCCCCTGGCACAAGGGTGCATTGACGTACAGGCTGCCCCAGAATCTCCATTTAATCGACTGCGGCCAGCTGTAAAGTGTCCATCAGTCCTGTAGCCGCGACTGCATTGCCATACCATGGCTGCACTCACCCCATCTTTGTCCAAATGGACGCAGCTACTTTTGCTGCTTGCAGCTCTATGCTGCTTGATTTCACCGGCCGGTACGTTCGACTCGACTGCCAATTCGAGGAAATTCCATAGCTTAAACCATCCAAGTGTCTGTGAAGCACGAGAACTTCAAAACCTGTGACCAGTCAGGTTTCTGCAAACGGAACAGAGCCTACGCCGACTCGGCCGCCTCCCAATCCTCCTCATGGACCAGCCCGTACGCTCTCGACCCTGCAACTGTCACCTTCTCCAGGGGCCAGCTGTCGGGCATCATCCTCAAGACTGTTGCAACCTCCGAACAAGCTGTTCGTCTGCCCGTCACCGTTTCATTCTTCGAATCTGGTTCCGCAAGGATCACTGTCGATGAAGAGAAGCGTCAGAAGGGAGACATTGAGCTTCGTCATGGATCAAAGGCCCGGAAAGAGCGTTACAGCGAGGCTGAGAAGTGGGCAATCGTCGGCGGAACCAAACTCAGCTCTGGTGCTGCCACCGCTAAAGATGCCGAGACTGGTACTACCAGGATCTTGTATGGTCCTGGAAGCAAGTTCGAAACCATCGTCACGCACTCTCCTTTCGGTATCGAGTTCAAGAGGGACGGAGAAACGCACATCAGACTAAATGACAGAGGCCTGATGAACGTCGAGCACTGGCGACCCAAGGTCGACAAGCCGCAACAAGAGAAGAAGGAAGGCGAAGCTGAAGCCGACGGGGCCAACAACGAGGTCGCCGAAGACGAGAGCACATGGTGGGATGAGGCCTTTGGTGGAAACACCGACACCAAGCCGCGAGGCCCCGAAAGTGTAGCCCTCGATGTTACATTCCCTGGCTACGAACATGTCTTTGGAGTTCCAGAGCACACTGGTCCGCTCTCTCTGAGACAGACTCGGTAAGCTTGAATTGCTCACCAATTTTTCAACTGTTCGAGTGCTGACCAGTCTTATAGTGGTGGAGAGGGAAACTTCAATGACCCTTATCGTCTCTATAATGCCGACGTGTTCGAATACGAGATGAACAGCCCCATGACTCTCTATGGCGCAATCCCCTTCATGCAGGCTCACAAGAAGGATTCGACTGTCGGTGTCTTCTGGCTTAACGCTGCAGAGACTTGGATCGACATCGTCAAATTCAAGTCGAGTGCCAACCCTCTCAGCCTTGGTATTGGGTCTCACACCGACACACAGACTCACTGGTTCTCCGAGTCCGGCTTGCTGGACATCTTTGTCTTCCTTGGTCCTACGCCCAAGGACGTCATCTCGTCCTTCTCCGAATTGACCGGCTATACTCAGCTACCGCAGCAATTTGCCATTGCTCACCACCAATGCCGTTGGAACTACGTTACCGACGAAGATGTCAAGGATGTCGACCGCAAGTTTGATAAATCTCAAATCCCCTACGACGTCATCTGGCTCGACATTGAATACACTGATGGCAAGAAGTATTTCACCTGGGACCCTCTGACCTTCCCCAACCCGCTTGATATGCAGAAGCAGCTCGACGACCATGAGAGAAAGCTTGTTGCCATCATTGATCCTCACATCAAGAACGAGGGTGGATACTCTGTCGTCGACGAGCTCAAGTCGAAGGATCTCGCGACCCACAACAAAGATGGAAACATCTACGAAGGTTGGTGCTGGCCTGGTTCTTCTTACTGGGTCGATTGTTTCTCCCCCGCTGCGCGTAAGTGGTGGGCACAGCTGTTCCAGTATGCAAAGTTCAAGGGTTCTGCCCACAATCTGTGGTTGTGGAACGACATGAACGAGCCTTCAGTTTTCAACGGTCCAGAGACTACAATGCCCAAAGATAACTTGCACCATGGCAACTGGGAGCACAGAGATGTCCACAACCTCAACGGCCTCACACTCGTCAACGCCACCTTTGAAGGCTTGGTCGCACGTAACAAGGCAGAGGAGAAGGCTGGTGGAGTCAGACCCTTCGTCTTGACTCGCTCGTTCTTTGCAGGCTCGCAACGTATGGGAGCCATGTGGACTGGTGACAATCAAGCAAACTGGGAGCACCTCGAAGCATCTCTTCCGATGGTGCTATCTTTGGGCGTCTCCGGTTTCCCCTTTGCTGGCGCTGACGTGGGTGGGTTCTTTGGCAACCCTTCTCGCGAGCTGCTCACCCGCTGGTATCAGGCCGGGGCTTTCTACCCTTTCTTCCGCGCCCATGCTCACATCGATACCCGCCGCCGCGAACCTTACCTTCTACCCGACCTTGAAAGGGGTATTGTCACGCAGGCCTTGAGACTTCGCTACGCCCTGCTTCCTGCGTGGTACACTGCATTCCACACAGCAAGCAAGACTGGGGCACCGGTTGTACAGCCAATGTACTACGCTCACCCGGGAGACGAGAAGGGCTTTGCCATTGACGACCAGATGTATCTCGGATCGACTGGCCTGCTGGTCAAGCCTGTCACGAAGGAAGGCTCGACCAGTGTTGACGTATATTTGCCAGATGGCGAGAAATACTTTGACTACTCGGACTACACGAGTTACAGCGGTCCTGGTCATGTAAAGATTGAAGCACCCTTGGAAAAGATTCCCCTTCTCATGAGAGGGGGGCACATCATTCCTAGGCGTGATCGACCCAGAAGATCTAGTGGGCTGATGAAGTTCGACCCTTTCACACTTGTGGTGGTTCTAGGCAACGATGGCAACGCAGAGGGTGAGCTTTACTTGGACGATGGTGAGTCTTACGACTACGAGCAGGGCGCATACATCCATCGACGCTTCACATACACTGGGGCTACGTCGTCGCTTGCGTCGGAAGATGTTAGCACCAAGGACAAAAAGACGGCGCAGTACCTTCAGCAGATGAAGGATGTCAGAGTAGAAAAGATTGTGATTGTGAACGCGCCATCTTCGTGGAAGAGCAGGACGGAGGTTGAAGTGTCGGAGGAAGGCGGCAGCAGCAGCGGTGAGAGCAAGAAGGCCGGATTTGGCTTTGTTAGTGGGGAATCAGGCAAGGCGGACTGGGCAGTTGTCAGAAACCCGGGGGTCAGCATTGGTGGAGGGTGGAAGATCAGCTTTGCATAGACAGAAGATAGAGTAGATGTCTTGGGTATTGCATGGCGAGTTCTTTGTCGGCGATGGTGGCTGAGCTCGAGGCAGCATGATAAGAGAGCTTGTCCAAAGTCTAAAGGGGTCTGAATGTGGAGAGCAATGGAGCAGCCTGAACGCCAAGATACAGTCGCAATCAATCAGGAGGCCAACTAAACAGTGACATTATTCACACCGCAATCGCCGTCCTCGAGCGACTTTCTTCTCAGACAACAAACAAGACCTCTGCAACCCTCCGCCCGGCCTCTATCTCTCCTCGGCCCGCAGTCGCGCAACTAGCACACGCGCTGCTCATCCCCAGACATGGCTACAAATGCGTCGCCGTAAGTTGGAACCACGAGGCAGCAACTGCCATGTCTTCGCCTTCTGACCTGCGCAAGCAGGAGCATCAACGTCAACGACCCTGGTCTCATCACCTTGGTGAACAAGCTCCAGGATGTCTTCACCACCGTCGGAGTACGACCCTCCCCAACCCCACGCTGAGACTCGATGTTAACCTTGGGCCCTGCAGGTCCAAAACCCCATCGACCTTCCTCAAATCGCCGTCGTCGGTTCGCAATCGAGTGGAAAGAGTTCGGTGCTGGAAAACATAGTCGGCAGGGACTTTCTGCCGCGAGGAACTGGTATCGTGACCAGACGGCCGCTCATCCTACAACTCATCAACCGCGCACCCCTCCCCAAGCAAGAGAACGGCGCAGCCGCCGAGGCTGTTGACGGAACATCAGACAAGGAATCGAACGTGGACGAGTGGGGCGAGTTCCTGCACATTCCCGGCCAGAAGTTCTACGACTTCAACAAGATCCGCGACGAGATTGTGCGCGAGACCGAGTCCAAGACTGGCAAGAACGCCGGCATCTCCCCTGCTCCCATCAACCTGCGCATCTACTCACCAAATGTCTTGACCCTGACGCTGGTTGATTTGCCTGGTCTGACCAAGGTTCCTGTTGGCGATCAGCCTCGCGACATTGAGCGCCAGATCCGTGAAATGGTCCTCAAGCAGATCAGCAAGCCGAACGCCATCATCCTCGCTGTCACCGCTGCCAACACGGATTTGGCCAACTCGGACGGTCTTAAGCTGGCCCGTGAAGTCGACCCCGAGGGTCAGCGCACCATTGGTGTCTTGACCAAGGTTGATCTGATGGATGACGGTACTGATGTTGTCGACATCCTTGCTGGTAGAATCATTCCCCTGCGTCTGGGATACGTCCCTGTTGTCAACCGTGGCCAGCGTGATATTGAAAACAAAAAGGCCATTTCTTACGCCCTCGAGCACGAGCGTGCCTTCTTCGAGAACCACAAGGCTTACCGCAACAAGAGCAGCTACTGCGGTACCCCTTACCTTGCTCGCAAGCTCAACCTGATTCTTATGATGCACATCAAGCAAACACTACCCGACATCAAAGCCAGAATCTCCGCATCGTTGCAAAAATACACGGCCGAACTCGGTACTCTTGGCGACTCGATCCTTGGTAACAGTGCGAACATTGTTTTAAACATCATCACCGAATTCTCCAACGAGTACAGAACGGTTCTCGAGGGCAACAACCAAGAGCTGTCCAGCATCGAACTCTCCGGTGGCGCCAGAATCTCCTTCGTCTTCCATGAGCTCTATGCCAACGGTGTCAAGGCTGTCGATCCTTTCGACCAGGTCAAGGACATCGATATCCGTACTATTCTTTACAACTCTTCTGGCTCTTCGCCTGCTCTGTTCGTCGGTACTACCGCGTTCGAGCTCATCGTTAAGCAACAGATCAAGAGACTGGAAGACCCCAGTCTGAAGTGTGTCTCATTGGTCCACGACGAACTAGTCCGCATCTTGGGCCAACTCTTAAACAAGCCACTTTTCAGAAGGTATCCTTCACTGAAGGAGAAGCTCTACCAAACCGTCATCACCTTCTTCAAGAAGTCCATGGAACCATCCAACAAGCTTGTCAAGGATCTTGTTGCCATGGAAGCTTGCTACGTCAACACGGGCCATCCCGACTTCCTCAACGGCCACAGAGCCATGGCCATTGTCAACGAACGCCGTCATGCCGCCAGACCTACCCAAGTGGACCCCAAGACCGGCAAACCTCTACCCCCGTCCGCCGTCCCTCCGCGCGCTGCAAGCCCCTCGCTATCTCTCGATGGCAACGACGCCTCGGGTGGCTTCTTCGGCAGTTTCTTTGCCAGCAAGAACAAGAAGAAGATGGCTGCTATGGAGGCACCCCCACCGACACTCAAGGCTAGCGGCACACTCAGCGAGAAGGAGAGCGAAGAGGTCGAGGTCATCAAGCTCCTCATCACTAGCTACTTCAACATTGTGCGCCGCACGATGATCGACATGGTCCCCAAAGCCATCATGTTGACCCTGGTACAGTATGTTGAACCATGCACGTCTCCCATTTGGTATTTGACTAACATTATGGCAACAGGTTCTCAAAAGAAGAGATGCAGCGCGAGCTTCTGGAGCAAATGTACCGCACACAAGAGTTTGACGATCTGCTCAAGGAGAGCGACTACACGGTGCGCAGACGCAAGGAGTGCCAGCAGATGGTTGAGAGCTTGGGCAAGGCGAACGAGATTGTCAGCCAAGTGCAGTAGTTTGTCTTGTCGTTACGCAATTGTATTCTGTTCTGGTCTCGCTTTTTTTTTTTCGCTTGGGGTTCTGGGGCGTAGTACCTGCTTTCTACCTTGAACGAAGCATAAACATTGCATGACAGCAAGGGAGTAGGGAAGTGGAGGCAAAACGTCTGTTCTTTTTGGTTTCTACCCATCAAGCGCCGCTCGGCGTACCAACTTGGTTCTATGTAAGAGAAAGCATGAGTACATCACTTTGAACATCCTCCCTTCTGCTGTTTGTCGTCAACGACCCGACAGATTTTAAAGATAGGACTCCTCGTTGGTGGCACGTCAACAAAGCGCGATCACTGCTCTTGTATTCGAATTCTGTGCAGATTTTAAAGATTTCATTAAAATGGTATCTGATTTGGTATCGCCTGACCTCAATTGAGCCTTCCTTTGCACCTCGAACGCCTCGTCAGTGTTGACTCACATAGCAGCCAGCCGCAAACTCCTTCCCATCAACTTTGGACATATAACGTCATGGGTGCCGGATCATTAGACACCACTTCTGTACACTTGGGCACCGCCCTTGCGCATCTGCACGCTTTCTCTCTTCTGCATCGCCCAGAGCGCTCTGTGGAGAGCTTGTTCTGAAAACTTCTTCCTGTCCACTATCTCACGCCTCAAGGTGGTCAAGCTCGCTGTGTAGCCAATGGGGAGACGCTTTCGCAACTCGTCTTCGACTCTGGAGATTTCGTCGACGAGCTCACGGTTGCCCGAAATGCCGGCGGCGTTCGCAGCGTTAGATTCGCCATTCTGTGAGAGGACGGCTTCCATGGTGCTTCCTAGGAAGAGACGGATGGCTTCCTCGACGTGGTGTTCTGTGGCGATTGGGGCCAGGGAGATCTTGGCCAAGGCTTCGGTAATACGGACGAGTGATTCTAGCTGTCTAACAGTGATGGGGATACTCGAACGCTGGTTAGCGGATGCTTCGGCCTGTGCGACTTGTCTTCTGATGCTGACAAAGTGCGAGGACAGCATCTCGGCGGCTTCGGGAGACAGACGGGGCGCGCAACGAGTCTTGCAGTAGCTGATGTAGCGCTTCATCTTTTCGACAGGGATGGATGCAGTCGCTTGTTGTTGGTCTTGATTCACGTTGCCGCCCATATGGATGCCCATGACGTGCTTCGCGATGCGCTCGTCACGGTTACGATCGTGGTCATCCTTGACAATGAAGATGAGATCGAATCTACTTAGAATGGTCGTCTGGAAGTCGATATTCTCGCCGGGAGACTTGAGATCATCGTAGCGTCCGAAGATAGGGTTGGCGGCTGCGAGGACAGAGGTACGAGCATTGAGGATTGTTGTGATACCGGCCTTGGCAATCGAAATGGTCTGTTGTTCCATGGCTTCGTGGATGGCAACACGGTCTTCGTCTCGCATCTTGTCGAACTCGTCGATACAGACCACGCCGCCATCTGCCAATACCATGGCACCACCTTCCAGATAGAACTCACGGGAGTTTTGGTCGCGTTGTACCGAGGCTGTCAGACCGGCTGCAGAGGAACCTTTGCCAGAAGTGTAGATGGCAATGGGAGCGGCTTTTTCAACAAACTTGAGAAGTTGAGATTTGGCAGTACCGGGGTCACCAAGAAGCAGGACGTTGATGTCACCACGAAGCTTCATACCGTCGGGCAGAATCTTCTTGCTGCCGCCCATGAGCAAGCAGGTGATGGCCTTTTTGATGTCGTTGTTGCCGTAGATGGATGGGGCGATGCACTCAGCAAATCGTTCGTATAAGTCGGGCCTCCTGCTCATCTCGAGGAATTCTTGTTCCTCCTCGTCGGTGAAGTGGGCACCACCTTTGGTTGTGTGGTCAACGTCGGTCTGAATACCGACGGCGCGAAGATAGGGGGTGCGGATGGCGACGGCGGCTCCTGAGCCTTTTGATTTTGACTGGTATGTGCTGAAGACACCCATGACTGTGCATCGCGAACCAGGGACGACACGATTGGTCAGGTAGCGGTCGGCCGAGATGTGGATGTGACGAGGCAGTTCACCGACGGGTACATCATCGGGAGCTTCCTGCAGCTTGATGACCTGCTGGTCTATGAATTGGCACTTTTCGTGAACGACGAAGTAAGGGTCCAATGGGCACTGTGCCGAGTCCTCGCCAGGCTGTGTGGAACGAGCGCATGTACGGGGAAGGGTCAGGCCGGAGAAGCCACCGAGGACGGAGATGTTTTGAGAATGCTGGCAGTTGCGGCATTGAATGTGCAAGAGGGTAGCTTTGGAGGAGAGGGTGCTGGCTCCAATGACGATTCCAGGGATGCGGACGAGGTGGGAGACGTGGGTAGCAGTCAGACCACGGATCAGAGTCTGAGTGATGGATGAGTGCAGCAGGAGCTGGTGGGGAGGCAGCTGTATGTTGCGCTGCGAGGGATAGACGATGCGTTGGGCGCAGTGCTTGATGGCGGCCTCGAACAGCGGAATCATATCGGCGGGCTCATTGTTGAGGCGGTGGGCGAGTTCCTCATTGTAGGTGGTCAGGTGGGCAATGTCGACGTCGCAGTAGTATCGCTTGGCCAGGACATTCTCGCGCAGCTGGTCTCTGTAGGGGTAAAGATTGCTGCCCTGGAGGTAGAAGTCCAGGATGAAGTTGACGAGGGCTTCTTGAGTGGCACCGCGAGAATCTTCGCCGGTTTGACTGCGGTCTTCGGGGAAGACGCTCAGGGTGTAGACCGACTCTCTGTCCATGTTTGCTGGTGCTTGTGCGATGCGAACGAGGGGGTAAACACGCCGAAGAAAGTGGGCTCAATATCAACACGAACGCGGGACCGGGACTGGCGTTTCAATCAACGCCCAATTGGGCTAGCGCCCGCCTATTGCGAGCGACTAGCAATTAGTCCGGGGTGTGCGGTATCACGATGCGCGGCGCTGTGGTTGCTGGCCTCTACCACGGTCTTGCACCAACAATGTCCTTGACATGTCCGAAGACAGCGCCGACCTGGTCTCGTCGCCATCGTCGCTCCATTCGTCCTTTCCTTTCCCCTCGTCATATCAGCGACGCCCCTCCCGTCGCTTGTCCAATGACAGCACTCTGTCCATCAACTCAATAGGCGGTGCTCTCGACATTACTCCCGCGAGACCAGACAAGTCTCTCCGCGAAGCTGGCCAGAATGGTGCCCATCCACCACCACCACATCTTCCCGCCGATCCGCTAAACATGCCACAGCCATCTCGACCCTCCTGCAGCCTCCCATCGTCCGCACTGGCCTCCTGACTCCAGCTGCTTCGGCTTCCTCGACTTATCGTGCCCCGACCACACGCGACATCCCGCCAGTCACTCTGTCCAACATCCCCAAGGTCGATCCGAAGCCCTTCAACGACTACATCTCTCGTATCGGCCCTTTATTCGACAATCTCTCTCGTCTGCGTCGCGATACCCAACCCAAGCCACAGAACCATGCTCCAACCAGCCCTGTCCTCAGCCGCCACAACTCGACCACTTCCCTCCTCTCTCCCACCGATTCTCCTCAGCCGCGACGTCGATCTAGCGCCTACGCCCGCCGTACTAGGAACGAGCCCACTCCCTTGTCCACCATTCCAAATGTCTACTTTGACGACAACTTTCAGCTCGAGAATCCAAGAACCTTTGATGTAGTCAGCGAGCGCGCCGAAATCGCCCCTGGCACCGCAAAACAGGAGCAGTCTGCCAATGGCGCCCCTCTACCCCCGCGAAAGGCCCTGGCCACTAACGCCATCCTACAAGAGAAACTGTCCTGGTACATGGATACTGTCGAGGTTCATCTGATCCAGTCCATCTCTTCCGCTTCGACTTCTTTCTTCGCCGCCCTAGGCTCTCTACGTCATCTGGAGCAAGAGGCCTCCGATTCTGTTAGCAGAATTCAGAAGTTGCGCGCTGACCTAGCCAAGCTGGATCAGGATATGGCAATGGGTGGTCTAGAGGTCTCCAAGCTGCGGACGAGATACCAGAATATGCAAAAGCTTGCCAATGCCGTTGATCAGGTCGCCCGTGTAGTGCAGGATGCGAAAACCTGCGAAGAGTTGGTCGAAAAAGGACAATACGATGCTGCTGCCGGCGCAATGTTACGCCTCGACCGCTTGATCGCCGGACAAGCTGAACCCTCGTCAGAACCGTCGCCTACAGAACTACACGATTTGCGCTCTCTTCATGCTCTCCAAGGTCTGTCCGATTCCATGAACCAGCTGCGCTTCCGCATCGGCAGAGGCTTCGAATCCCGTTTTCTCGAAACTCTACTTTCCGATCTACGAAGGCATATCGATCACGTCCCACCCAAGGATACTATGCGTCGCTGGGCGAGCACATCAATGCGCTTGCGAGGCCTGCAGACTGGTCCAACAGCTTACATGGAGATTGACGACCAATTCCGGAAGGACTTGCTCGATTCATTACATGGTCTGAGCAACTCAGGTCAGACCGCACAAGCGACATCCGATTTCAGAGAGGCTATAATGAAGGAGATGAAGCACTTGATACGCAAGCACCTCCCCAGCTCAAACGACGACGACAACGAGTCTGTCACATCGGTTGCCACACGCACCAGCAAGGCTGCAAGCCAACAGGAAAAGTCCATTATGCTGGCCAGGAACCTGCGCGCCATGGACGAGGAGTCTGCCGAAGACATGGTCGTCAACATCTACACCGACATTAGTGAGGCTTTGCGACGTCTGAGCATGCAGATCAAGGTACTGCTCGATGTGACGAGTACCATGGATGCTCCAGATTCATCAAAATCGCCCATGAGCCCGAGCATAGGCTCAGCCGACCGATCTAGAAGCCCAGCACCTAGAGTGAGCGGTATACAAGAAGAGTTGAGTCAGGCTCTAGACATGTCAAGTCTATTGGGCCAGGCAGTGGACGTAGCGCATACCCAAATCACGCGCATTCTCAAAGTACGCACCGAGCAGGTCAACCAACTACCACTGGAACGTTTCCTCCGCTACTTTACCATCAACCGCCTGTTCGCCGATGAATGCGAGGCCATCTCTGGACGCTCCGGCACACAGTTGAAGGCTCTGGTCAACACACAGATCAACACTTTTGTGCGGGCCTTTGGTGATGCTGAGAATCAGCGTATCGCCCAGACCTTGGACTCTGACCAATGGGAAGCTAAGGACTTCAAGGAAGAGGACCAGGTGTTGCTCTCACGCATTCTAGAAGGCATGTCCTCGGATCCAGCCATCTGGCTACAGGGCACGCGCGTGTGGGAAGATTCATCGAAACCTGAACCCGCCAATGGCACCTCTTCATCCAACGGCGAGAGCAGCGATGCCAAACCTGCGAACCGCCCTGCGTACATCGACGAAACGCGATACATTCTGGTCTCGTCTGCCATCTCTCTGCTTCGTCCTATTGACAATTTCCTTGCGTTAATGACCAGCATACCGTCAATAACTTCCGCGGCTGTACCTGCTTTGATCGATGTCCTCCGAACATTCAATTCGCGTACGTCGCAGCTCATCCTAGGCGCTGGCGCCACACGGATCGCTGGTCTGAAGAACATCACTACCAAACATTTGGCCCTCGCCTCGCAAGCGCTCAGTTTCGTTATTGCCATGTCACCGTACCTCCGCGAAGCAGTTCGCCGACATGCGGGCTCAGCCAACAAGGGGGAAGTGCTGGGGGAGTTTGACAAGCTGAAACGATTGTATCAAGATCATCAAATGGCTATTCATGACAAGCTTGTCGAGATCATGACGGCAAGGGCAACATCACACGTCAACTCGATGAAGAAACTTGACTTTGATGCCGAAGCGAAGAAGAACGCAGATGGCACGAGCGCATACATGGAGACTTTGACCAAGGAAACAGGCACGTTACACCGTGTGCTGAGCAGACATCTGGCAGAAATGGATGTAACAGTCATCCTGAGTCAGATTTTCGCCAGCTACAAGGAGCAATGGCTCAAGGCTTTCCAGGGAGTACAAATCAAGACGCCTGCTGGCAAACAGAGGCTTCTGAAAGATGCACAGCTGTTCGACTCGAAGCTGAGCAAGATTGATGGATTTGGCGACATGGGCAAGACTCTGATCGATGCTGTCGGCGCCAAGACGGTGGTCCAGGAGAAACAAGACCTTCCGCCGCCTCCACCACCTCAGACCAAAGACATCGCGAATGAGAAGCCGTTACCGGCAGCGCCTGCAACTGCTGATAAAGACAGTCAGGAGAATGATAAGGTGGCGACTGCTGATCAGGAGGAAGAGGAGGTGAAAAGTTAGAACTGCATATACGCATCTATCGTCATCTTGCCATGCGAGATCAACCTTAATGACTGGGCGAGAGCTCTCACAAACTCATATATCAAACAAGCAAGCGTAATAGAACGTGGTCAGTCAATCGGCAGGTGCGGTGTATGGCTGAATTTTCATGTCAAGGCAAGCACCCGTCGAGGGCCAGGGTGATAGTCCTGACAACTAAAACTGGGCATCCCGTCCGCTCTGCCATACATAAGCAGTTGAACGGCAGATTAGGGTGGGTGACCACGTGGGAATCCCTGCTGCTGTACGTTTTGTTCTTTTGGTCTTTCGCACATGAGAACATCAGCATTCTTCTGATGATTGTATGTATTCAGTTTGTCACGATTTTGAGGAAGGAACGGCTTGTTCGTCGGAATTTTTGCCAAGAACGGGTTATCCAGACAGTCTCGAAGACACCCACTAGTTCATCACTGTAATGCAATTGGAAAATACAAACGATTCATATATGCTACAGTAGCGATACGAACAAGACAAATGCATCAGGGGGTATCATAATATGTACAGGGTCTTTCGAATGAGTATCACACAATCATTCCTCTCCATCCTCTTCATCATTTCCTATCTCCTCGTCCTCATCCTCTTCTCCTTCCCCCTCACTTACTCGTTCTTCTTCCTCCTCATCGCTCACGTCTTCTTCCATACTGGCCTTCTTGACTCTCTCGATCCACCCTTTCCAGTCGGTCCTCGGGGTCTCTGGATGGTCGAAGCCCCAAGTGCTCAAGTCGGCCAGGTGCCTCATTGTCGGTCTACCATGGGGACAGTTCCAAGGCTTGTCCATCTCGCCCAGGTTTCTCACGACTTTGAGCATCTGATTCTCTTTCAGAGGTTTGCCTACCATGATACTTGCCCGACAAGCTCGCATCGCCAGCATCTTTCTCACCTTGGCCGGACGCGGAATAACGCCACCAGAGTGATCAGAAAGCAGATGGAGGAGCTCTTCCAGGTCGCTGAGGTCAAACGTGACGCCTTTGCTCGTGGGCAAGGTGAGGAGTTTGCAACGCAATCCTACATCGCTTGCGCCAGAAGTGTCCGTCTCAATGACAAAACCGTTGGCAGTGAGTGCTTGGGTATGTGCAAGGACAATCTCTTCTTCAATGGCCGTAAGCTCCAACTGTTTGGCCTGCGCCAAGCGCTGTGGTTCTAGCGTCAAAGTATCGGTGAAGAGCTCAAAGTTGTATTTCTCGTCAGCAGCGTGCTGATCGATGATAAATAGATCGGACGATGTGACTGTTTCGCTAGGAGGTCGTACTGCCAGAATGAAACCGAGATTGAACTGTCCGATGATGTCCATTTGACCGAAGTCGGATTTTGACACTGTCAGTGAGAGACGAGCTTCCGCGTCCGAATGTTCAATATCATCAGCAACAAGTATGTTAGGCCGAGAAGCTTCTTCTGGCACTGCTGTGACCATGGAGAGGAGAGTGGCCTGTTCCGCAATAGAGGTTGTCGAGATGTCGTACACTTGGCTCAAATTCAGTGTTTTGTGTTTCGATGCTCGAAGAGCTTGGGTCGCGCGTTTGATATTGTCGGTCGATGAGCGAGCGGCGTCATCTTCTGCCTCTTGCATCATTCGAGCAATTTTGGTAGCCTCCTGTACTCTCCTCGCCTCCTCGTCGAGGTACCCTTGATCGGACTGAGTTTCAACTTCGTGAGCTTTATGGGACACTTTGTCGGTCTCCTCTGTGCTGCGCAGAAACTCATCGATAGGACTTGTGTGTAGGTCTTCCAGTGTCTGTGAAGTAAGTTGAGGCGTTGCCTCTTCTGTTCGCACAGTGTGTCCATCATTCGTCTGTGGTACAAACAGGGTCTCTTCATCGCTCTCTTCAGCGACTTCTTGTCTCTCCTCCTCACACTGCTCACTCTCTTCTTCGGAGCACTCATCTTCGCTCTCCATCTGAGTACCAGGCATAGCGAACTGACTTAGTTTCTTTGCCACTGAGTTCTTTGGAATGTGGATTTTGTGCCTCTTGGGAGTATAAGGAGTATGATGTCCACTACCGATAACAGTCCGTGTGGTTTTATCTCCGATTGTGATTTCAGCCACTTGTTGAGGAATGCGTTGCGGGCGCATGCGGTCGAATGCATTCTGAACTGGTGCCTTGGCGTGTACCTTTGGTACATCATCCCGATCCTGAGCACCTCTGCCAACCCAATCGTGAATCAGGCGTTCAGGGGGACCTCTTTGAGTGACTGCGTCCTGATGTTTTTCAGCTGCCTCGTCTGAATCTTCTTGAGGCGTGGGTAATTCTGAATCAGGTGCAGGTATAGCTTCTGGTTCCGGCTTTCGTACGACGGTGAGTGGTTTATACCCAGGCAACTTTGGTTGAGTCAGAGCAGGCCTAGTCTGTGGTATAGTCTGCTCCTGAGACTCGAACAGCTCTACGAGGGCCTCCTTGAGAGATTCGAGCAAAAGTCCCTGATCATGCAGAAGGATTGTGCGCTTGTCAGGAGAGACGTTGACATCGTAAGAGTTTGTGTCCATGATCAGGTTTGCAAAGACAAATGGAGACTGCGTAATGTTGAAGGTCTTGTACACCTCATTGAATGCCTTCGCGACCTGAGGAAGACCGCAGGGCCGTGAATTGACGTAAAACATTTGTCGATCTGGTGCCGAGCGGCCTTCTCCCACCACTGGTTTGGAAATATGTCCTTCGACTTTGACGCCACGAGAAGTGCTATCGTCATGTGTCGAGAGCGTGGATGTGGTAGGCTGCATCTCGAACTTGAGATCGAGTGCTACCAGGTCTCGCAAACTTTTGGAGCCAAACACTTTGATGATGTTGTCTTTAGTAGCTGCACTTCCATTAGTAGAAAAGGCTGTATTCTTGGTTCTATAAAGTGGTTAGCTCTTGTGACGATACCTGCCCGACACGAAATGATGTAGTACCCTTTTGGCATTTGGTTACTAACGGTGAACCGGACGCCAGTGCTAATACATGCATATGCTTGCAGAAGCGTCAAGACTTTGCCGTATTCGCGCTTTATATTCTTCTCCAGCTCCTTCTTCCGAACAGGTAGATTGTGGAAAATCTTTTCGACGACGACCTTGGTACCTCGCTGCGCAGCGACAGTAGTTGTATCCTTGAGTTTGCCAGATATCTCAAAATCAAGACGTGTACCTCTTGGTCGATCCATCTCACGAGCGGTGATGATGTAGAGCTGAGATAAGGCGCAAAGTGAAGCGAGTGCTTCTCCTCGAAAACCAAATGTATCCAGATTCTCAAGATCATCGTAATTACGTAGTTTAGATGTGTGATGCTTGAGTGCTGGCCACTTTTGTCAGACGATGGGAAAGCAGCTAGATGTCTTACACTAAGACGTACCGACAGACTCGAAGTCTTCTGGCGCAACACCAGTGCCGTTGTCAATTACTTCGATGGCATCGAGGCCATGATTGCGAAAGCGGACTTCTATCGATGTGGATCCAGCATCCAGGCTATTTTCGACAAGTTCTTTGACAACGGAGTTGAGATCTACGATAACTTGACCTGACTGGATTTGATGCACTGATGTCTGCTCGATGGCCTGGATCGAGGCCATGATGCATACTTTGATAAGACGAAGAGCGGCGAGTGAAGTGAGAAGACGCGTCAGGCGTTAAGTGCTTCACGCATCCCCGTGCTCGGTCTTGGCAATTGCTTGACCAGGGTCTCGCCTACTAGCTTGGCTGAAGAGCATGCTCTCGGAAATCTGACTTTTGAGAATATGAATTGAGCATGTATCAACGAATATGATCTGACTGAAGCTATGAGACTGGCATATCATCGTCTCTCAAGAGAATATTCAGGCGAACACTGTTCACGGCTTCTGTCTTGTATGCTTTAAACCCTCGTGCTGGAATCTTCTTGACAAACATCTCATCCAATTCTGCAAACGAACGTCCAGACGTCTCGGGCTGGCACAGCCATAGATAGACAGTCGAGAGAACGGCGAACGCCCCAAAAATAAAGGCGACTCGAGCACCGAGGTTCGCTCGATCCGGGTTGAAGAGGTAAGGTATCACGAAGGCCCACATTGCCTGCAAGATGATTAGAAGACTTCTTGAGCGACCGTTTGATGGACCTACGAATAGACTGTTTTGCAATGTCAGTCCAATTGCAGCAGTTTTGGTCCGCAGACGACTTGTTGGTGTCTCGACCAAAATCGGATATGCAGTGGCTCCAATCGTAATTGAGTAGAGCCAGTTGTACAGTAATAACAACCCAACTGTCCCCTTTATAGCCGACTTAGATCCGATACAAGCCAGCCCTCCTGTGAGCAAGAGTAAGATGGTTAAGGCCAACATGCCATAGCACGACAAAGGTCTCCGACCGATCCGGTCTATCAAAAACCAAGAGCAGGCATTGCCCGTCATGGCAAGTATGTTCTGAACAATTCCAAGGCTGAAAGTCGTGGGAGTGTTGTATCCAGCAAGTTGTTGGTAGTATGTCGAATAAGATGACACAAAAAAGAGGCCACTCAAGGCTTGAATAGATAAAGGCGCTGCTGCAATGATTGTTCGTCGAAGATTAACTTTCTGGAAACATTCAAGGTAGGTCGCGCCTTCTGTCTCCTCCCTGGCGTGCTCCAGTGCCTGGATGGTGCTAGTTGCGTACACGCGAGCCTCATCCGCAGTGTATCCCAATCGGAAAAGTGCGACATTAGCTTTGGAGGTTTGGTTTTTACTAAGCAGCCACCACGGAGATTCGGGCATGATAGGCAGCAGAACAGCACCCGCTGCACTGAATCCATACTGAGCCAAGAAGACCGAGCGGTAAGCCCATCGAGTTGCTTGATAGCCTGTGACTTTCACGACGATTGAAACAATGAAAGGACCAATCGTCAGAGCCATACCGGCCGCTGCTGTGAGAATGCCTCTTGCAGGGCGAGGAGCAATCTCTCCCAAGTATGTGAGAGCGGTGGCTGTGAATGCGCCTATGGCAAGACCCGCAAGGAACTTGCCAATGAAGAACGTCAGGTTCGAAGTCGATAGAGTCTCAATTGTGATGGAGATGAAGATGATGAGATAGCCAACAGCGAATGTCCACTTTCTGCCGACCTTGTCTGCGAGCCAGCCAGATAATAAGAGTCCAATGACAGAAGTGAGGACAGGACCGCCAGTGTAAGCAGATTGCCATTCCGCAGAGAGCACATAGTCGCCATGGTAGGGTGAACCGAAATCTTTGCGAAACTGTGGTATTGAAAGTACAACACCGCCGGCCTGGTTGTCGAAACTGCTCAGAACTAGTACAAATATAGCATAGAGACACCACAATAGCTCGCGCGGATGGTGCTTGATTGCTTGTAGGGGAGTCTGCACATGCGAGTGGTTCAACTCGATGTCCCTACTGCTTGCGCTGTCGTCCACGTTGTTATTGGTTACGATGCTGATCTTGGCAGAATCAGCCATAGAATGTTGACAAAAGTTGACGCGCCGCAATCAGTAGGTAGGCATGGTGGACGAAGCATATGCTGCAGTCATCTGGCGACGAAGAGTGCGCAGAGACATTCGAGACGACGCGTGGAGATGAGTCTGTTCGGTGTCGGGCGAAAGAAGGTATCAATTCCACCGAGCGAGGAGCCGTTAAAGTTAGTTGCCATCCACCTCGGGACGCCGACTGTTCCGCACGGTGCGCCGGTCCTACCGCCAAAAATGCGCGTCTTGTCTTTCTTGCTTCGTCATACTCTACCTACGCAGATTCGACTGCTATCGCCAAACATCCATAGAATCACTGCGGAGAAGGATCACGTCTTCAAAGACCCTCCCTATATTCCCGCCGCTACCGTCGCACTCCGTATGCCGAGCGTTGGCGTGCCATGTATTCATTTTGACCATGAACAACGCGAAGCCTCCATTCCGCCTCCGCCAAACCTCGGCCATGTGCTAGGCAGCGTCAGCCATGACAATAGCAAGACAATGCTGAGTGCATGCCCTCATGCCAAGTCGCGAATACCAAAACAACCATTAATCAGGAAAAGACGAAATCACGAGCACAGAGCTGCGTCCGAGTGTGAACATTGGCTGGGATCGTGAAAGTTGACGTGTTGGCATATCATCTCGAAAATGACATGCTCGCTAACACAGCTTCCGAACCGGAAGATATGGTGCTCGAGCATATGTGGATACCACCTATGCTCAGTGGTCACCCTTAAATGTCACCCCGAATGAGAAACCAAGGAGCAGCCGAGAAGGAATAGCCATGGCCTGCCTAATATCTGCTTGGCCACCAAGTTGCGAACTGTAGATCTTCTAGGCGCTGTGTGCTGGTTCCTCTATTTTAACCTGCTGGTATCATGACTATACTTTCAACATCCCCACACACCTTTAACCAACATGGTCAACGGAAAGCCTGCTTTCAACGGCATCAAAGGCGCTGGTCCTGAAGCCGAGACTGACAGAATCGACTTTAAAGATGAACGAAGCTCTGGATCCGCTTCGCCCGAGCACCTACACGAAGCCACTTTATGGGAGAGACAACGTGATCCTTATCTAGGTAAATCAGAGCGCGATGTCATTGTCGACCTGGACGGCCTAGTCCAGCAGTATGAGCTGCATGACCTCAAAGAAGAACTCAAGCGTGGCGCTCGCTATGCCTACAGTCGTGACGATACCGATCGCCTTGAGCTCACAGATGACGAGAGACACTGGGTTGCCAAAGAGAAGAGTTCGGCTTTCAAGGATAAATGGTCGCAGACAAAGATGATGTACTATGTTGCAGGTAAGTCTTTGAAGTGGTAGGTCTGCTACAGTAACAAGAGCTGATGATTCCAGTACTCTGCGGAGCTGCTGCAATAGTCCAAGGCATGGATCAAACAGCAGTCAATGGAGCTCAAATCTTCTACTTTGAGGATTTCGGCATCACAAATACATGGGAGCAGGGTTTAATCAATGGCGCTCCGTACCTTTGCTCAGTCCTTATTGGCTGCTGGACATCGCCCGTTCTCAACAAGTACTTCGGTCGACGTGGCACTATCTGGATCTCATGTTTCGTTTCCGTTGCATCTGGAGCATGGCAAGGCGCGACTTTTGATAAGTGGCAGCTTTTTGCCTCACGTTTCGTCGGAGGTTTTGCCATTGGTGCCAAATCTTCCACTACTCCTGCATACGCTGCTGAATGTTCGCCCCCTCGGATCAGGGGTGCTCTGGGATCTCAATGGCAAATGTGGACTGCTTTCGGTATCATGTTGGGTTTCATCGCGTCTGTGGCGTTCTATCCGGTACAAGTCGATGGCTTCCCAGGCTTGAACTGGAGATTGATGCTTGCGTCTACCAGTATTCCGTAAGCCCTTGTGACAGATGACATCCTTATTGCGATAGACTGATATTGCACAGGCCAATCATCGTCTGCTGCATGACTTTTTCCGCACCCGAGAGCCCACGTTGGCTCATGAGCAAGGGTCGGTATCGCCAGGCATTCGAGTCTCTCTGTAGGCTTCGTCAATGTCGACTACACGCAGCTCGAGACCTCTACGATATCCACGTCCGCCTGATGCTCGAGTACGAGCTCAAGCCAAAGACTGCTTGGGCCAGGGCAACCAAACTGTTCTCGGTCCCGAGAAACCGTCGTGCTGCGCAGTCCGCCTTCTTTGTCATGTTCATGCAACAATTCTGCGGCGTGAGTCTAACTGAAGGTACATATACCACGACTCGTGTTGGCGTTTGTCTTAGTCTGTATGATGAAACACCGTCCAGGACGGCATTTCGCAGAACTGAGTTCAAACATCCAATACAGCCGTGGTGTTATTACCATTCAATTTCATGAGATCATGCTAATGGTAGCTTCGCTCTAGGTTAATGTCATAGCCTATTATTCTTCATCGATTTTTACTGAAGCTGGTTTTGGGCAGCAGCAAGCACTTCTTGCGTCCATGGGTACTGGTATCATCAACTGGTAAGTTCAAATTGACACCTCGACGCGCCGGCCATATACTAAATCTCAATTGCAGGCTTTTCGCCATCCCTGGTATCCTTACTATAGATACTAAGGGTCGTAGATGGCTTCTGCTCACCACTTTTCCATATATGGCGGCGTGCTTGTTCTTCACTGGCTTCTCATTCTTCATTCCTGCCGAGGGTACCGCACGTATCGGATGCGTGGCTACAGGCATTTATCTATTTATGGTCGGTTATTCTCCAGGCATGGGTCCGGTACCCTTCACATACTCTGCAGAGTCATTCGTAAGTATCCACTTTCTCCTCCACACGTTCTGACGCTGAAAAAAAGCACAGCCACTCGCCGTCCGTGATACCGGAATGGCATTCGCAACAGCCACATGCTGGGGCTTCAACTTCCTTCTCGCATTGACGTGGCCTCCTCTGCGAGAAGCCTTCACCCCGCAAGGCGCTTTCTGCTGGTATGCTGCTTGGAATCTCTTTGGCTTTGTCTTTACTTGGTTCTGTTTGCCAGAGACCAAGGCTCGTCCACTTGAAGAGTTGGATGCTGTGTTTAATATCAGGACGAGGGATCATGTCAAGTATCATCTGGTCAAGACGCCGTTGATCGGCAAGGGTCACGTTGGTAATGACTTGGTGGACGTGGCTGCGATAATCGAAGGAAGGGACATGAAGGGCAACGTTTAGGAACTTTTCGGTACCGTAATATTGTAGAAGTAGGTGTTACTTCTTCGTGCTGACGACTGCACCATTATGAGAGCGTCTGATCTCTTAGGTCGATTCAATGGGGAAATCTCTTAACACGCAAGATCATTCTCGAGACTCATTCTGTCGGAAATCTAGGCTCTCATCTGTAAGCGTATTCTCTTTGCCATGCGCCACATTGGCCATTCCTCTGGCTACTTAGCAGTCACGAAGAGCAAACCTCAGTACAAGTTACTCTTAATGTGGGATGAGCGGGTAAAGAGATGCATACTGACAACAATGGTCCTTAACCTGAGACAGCAACATCTACCTTCGACACTGTAAAATCCTCCAGCTACTTAGAATGAAAAAAAACAAAGTCACGCATTAACCCCTACAGCCCACTATCAATCTGATCCACAATAACACCTCCCGTCCACTGACTCCAATCCCTACAACTCTGCGCCATAACACCCGGGATATTCATACTATTCTTGATATCGTCCGGGCGCTCCAGAATACTCACGTATAGACCTGCAGACACATGCCAAGCAATATGGCAGTGGAAAGGCCAGACGCCGGGGTTGTCTTGGTCAATCTGAAGAACGATGTAGGCGGGGGTGTCTTTGTCTTTGGCGGGTTGTACCCAGATAGTGTCACGGCGCTGAGGGTTGGATGGGTTGGTGACTTTGTTGTCCCATTCGCCAAAGCCTTCGGCGAGGACGTACCTTGAAGCAAGGTCAGTGAGACGCAAGTAAGAAAGGGTATAGGGTGGAAGAAAGCTTACATATTATGGCCATGCATATGCATGGGATGTCCGCCGAAGGCAAAGTAGTTATACACTACAAGCCGTACAGTCTTGTTGGAGCCGAAATTCATCACATGTGCCTCTTCAGGGAAGTCAAGATTGCCGAGTTTAGCTTCCAGTAGCACAGGATTGTTGTAATCACCTCGGAAGCTGATGTTGTTGACGAACCAGAGATTGAAGTCAGTCTCGTTGGTGCGGTACTCGATGACCAAGTCTTCGGTGGTAGATGGGTTAGGGTCCGGTGTGATGGACAGGAAAGGCTTAGTGACAGAAAGATCGTCGTTGTTGCAGTAGGAGAGTTGAGTTGTTGTGACTGAAGATTTGGTCGTAGGAATCGTAGTGTTATCTGCGTTTTCATAGTAGACGGCGGCGACGGCTTCGTTGACGGTACCATCGGTCAGAGAGCAGTACTGGATGTTGGAGCGCATCCAGGCGCTGTCAGTAGGTGAGCCATCAGCTTCGACGATGATGTCGGTACGTTGGCCTAGTGTTTTGTTAGTCCTACTTTGCGGATAATACATATCTTAAACTTACCAACTGCAAGAGTGACCACAGCAACCTCATAAGGTTCGACAGGCACAAAGTCATTCGCGATGACGGTCATCTTGTGTCCATCAATTGAGAATTTTTGCATGGCTTCGGCGCTCATGTTGATCAATCGCAACCTGTGCTTTTTGCCAGAGGTGAAGGAGAATTTGGAGACACCAGCGTTGGCGGTGCAGTTGACATCCTTGTGGCAAGGAAAGTTCATCTTGCCGTTGATCAGATTGTTGTTCGATGCGGGCTGAGGAGTGTTGGCACCGGCTTTTGACATTGTCTGCTCGACGAGGGTGTAGTAGTCTTCGTGATACCAGTCGCTCAAAATCACAGGTCCGAGGTCAATATCGTAGTCTACATTCTTAGGACCATATATAATCATGGCACCAGCTGCGCCACCTGCATACTGTGCACCTAGATTCGAAGTCAGCATAAAAGATGGTTGGCAACTACCGAGCCGAACGTACTGTAGTGACTGTGGTACCAGCTGGTTCCGTATAAATCAGCCTGGAAGGTATATGTGAAAGATTTTCCAGGGGCTATGGGACACTGCATGATGGTTGGTACTCCATCAAACCATGGAGTTGCTTTCTGAAGCAGTCCTGCTTGTTGTCAGTAGAAGGTCTTTCACATGTATCGGCGTGTACTCACCATGCCAATGCATTGAGGTTCCCTCGTCCAGTGAGTTTTTGACGGTGATTGAGATCATGTCGCCCTAGATCCGTTAGGCACCAGCAAAGCGTAAGGTATGCGGATGAATTACCCAGTTGGCTTCTATAGTGGGACCAGGGAATTGGCCATTGACGAGGACACCATCCTTGAAAACACCGTCAGGCGCAATCCGTCCAGCGGATATCTCAAAGTCGTAGTAACGAGTGACACCGGTGTTGGGTGTGGTTGTGTAATAGTTGGTGTTGTTGGCGGTTGACTTACCCCAGGGGAAGCCATTGGGAAGAGGCGTGCCATTGCCAGTAAGGAAAGGGGGTAGCGTTGGTGCGTCGACTTTTCCGAGTGGAGAGTTGCCATCTTGTTGTTGCGCAGCCAGAGCATTTTGAAGTGTTTGCATTCCATTAGATACGAAGGCTGGACCGTGGAAGGCACCGCCGTTGATTCCGCCTAGGATGTTCTTTGCTGGTTGGGGAACAGGGACGGCAAACTTGGCCTTGTCGGGCTGATAGATAGCGGCGAGGTCATTGTTAAGGGGAGAAAAGGAAAAAGCGTGAAGAATTAGACGGCCCCAAGACACCATCGTAGCAAAGATTGATGCAAGAAAAGAAATACCGAGATGGGAAAGTAGCAGTCACAGACTGCGAGAACGAAAAGAAAGGCGAACGGAGAGAAGGATGAAGCAGCGAAGGAGAATTGGTTTTGTAAAGAAGTGTGAGACTTGAGCCGCTTACAATTATAGACATGGAGACGTAACCGACACAGATCTGTCACAAGAGACGGGCTGGCCCAGCATACTGTGCAGGGGGGCATGATGGAGGTTGCATGACATTCAGTCCGAGCTCATGGTTCACGGCCAGCACCCAAGACGGCTCAGCAGCACTCGTTGAGCAAGAAACGACCCGTCTAGTGTGGAGTGGGTTGTGAAGATGTGCGTATGACAGCCTGGTATGGTTTAGTGGATGGCAGGGGTTTCAAGATGAAGCCTTGACATGACTTGACTGTGGCCGATTGCTGTTGAGGTTTGTGTGCTCGGGTCGACTGGCCACAGGATGAACAATGTCGGGAAGAGCTGCAGGCATATGGCATAGCAAGTTGATCAACGGAAGATGGGCATACGGGTCAGTGAAGAAAGCAGATCGAGTTTCTCGTGGCATGTGATAACGGTCTAGGAGGATTGTGAGCAAGACAGAACAAGCTTTCCAAGGAAGGATCGAGGGGATGAAGTGCTTCAGGATTAAAAAGTCCGAAGTGTGAAACGCGACTTCTTTTTTTGGCCACGGTCAAAGTGGAGTCTCGTCGGGGCGAGTTGTCCCAGAGCGCTTTGCAATTTTGATCTGCAGCAAAAGGCCATCAAGAAACAGCTGGACGGTCAACATGACAGACATGGAGTTGGTGGAGACGAGAAGACTTCCAGGTTGGTATAGAGATGTGGTGAGGAGGAATGCGGGCGGATGAAGGCAAAGGTTCAAGTGTGGAGTTTGAGCGTCGGATGTCGGATGGCGCATGTTTGGGTGCGTTTGGGTGTGTCGACTTTCGAAACACGGGCACCTTCTCGCCGTGCTGTTCTTTCCTTGGCTGGACACGAGCATGTTGGCGACAAGTATGCCGGACAGCAGTAGCATCTACAAGGCCTCGTCGGTAGCCGAGATACGAGCCACGTTGGCAGAGTTGGGCCAACAAGAAGCCAGCGTGACAGCCCGTCTGGATGCACTGCTCGCATCGCAACGCGACCTCTCGCGCCAACTGACCAAGCTCGACCTTGCAAGAGCTCATCTAGGCTCCCAAATCATCCAGACGCGATCCATCAGCAATGGCATGCTCTCTTCGGCCGCCTCGACCGCCTCCCGCATCTCGGGTGCCGTCAACCAGCTCGATCGCGAGCAAGCCGCCGTCAAATCCACCTTGAACGTTGTTGACCAGGTCGCCGAGCTCAAGGCCTGCGTTTTGGGTGTCAATGGCTCCATGGGTGCTGCCCAAGACTGGGAGACTGCCGCCTCGTACCTCCACCGCGCCTCCCAGATCCCCGACCACGTCATTGACGGCGCTTTTGCCCAAGAAATCGTTCCTACCGCCGAAGTCCCCGATGCCCCACGAGTGACGCTTACCGAAGCCTCGGAGAGTCTGTGTGGTCTGTTCCTGCGCGAGTTTGACAGGGCTGCGAGCGATGGAGATGGTCAGAGGGTCACTCGTTTCTTCAAGTTGTTCCCCCTGATTGGCAAATCAGATCAGGGCCTGGATGCATACGGCCGCTACGTCTGTACTGGCGTGGCTCAAAGAGCAAGGAACAACCTCAGTGCGACCAACCAGCGTTCAGATGGCCTCTTCTATGCCAGCGCCTTGACCAAATTGTTTGAGCAGATCGCTTTGATCGTTGATGGACATGAACCTCTTGTTGAGAGACACTACGGTCAGGGCTCCATGGCCAAAGTCATTGAGCGTTTGCAAGCAGAAGCAGATACCCAAGGTGGCATCGTACTTGACGCCTGGGCTGACGAGCGCAGCCTCGCAAGAAAGATCAAGGATGTCAAATCATATGCTTTTTCTTTTCTTGTCCAGAGTTTCCTGCCTAGCCAAAAGTCGAATGCTCAGAGGTCACAATCGCCTGCCTCAAGTCGTGCTAGTGAGGATGAGGGCGTCAACATGAAGGAGGTCGATGCCCTCCTCAGTGAGATCGCCATGATGTTGAGCCGCTGGGCTCTGTATACCCGATTTGTCGCCACAAAAATTCACGTAAGTCTGAATTTGTTAGCAGTGTGCAAGGTAGATTGCTGACTCTCCCGAAGCCTGGTGTCGAAGAACACATAGCCATGCCAGATCTCCTTGCCAACAGCAGGCTGCACAAGAAGATTGCAGATGCCTTAATTGAGCCCTTCAATACCATGTCCACTTTCTTCTTCCGCCGCTCCGTCGAGAAGGCCTTCCAGATGGACGAATCACCTTTTGACCTGACACTCAACCCGAACAAGCCTCTGGGCTCCAACCCTCCCTTCATCACTTCCGCAGTCGACGATGTCATGTATATCGTCAACCAAGTACTGCAGCGTACGCTAGCTACATCGCAAAGAGCCGTCGTCGCCAGCGTCATGCCTTCTGTCAGTCGCGTACTGACAGGTGACTTCTTCGGCATGATCCAGCGCAAAATGCGCGATGAGAGCTACCCCAAAGCCGCCATCCAAGGAGCCCTACCTCCAGAAAGCGTCATCATCTCTTTCTTGGTGCTCATCAACAACTTGGACGTCTCCACCGACTACCTCCGCCGCATAGTAAACACTAATCTCGGCAAGGTCGACCCAAATAACCCAGGCCAACAGCGTGCCGCCATCCCAGATCTCTTTCCCTTTGCCCACGACGCTGTTTTCGTAGAAACCGCACTGAGCAACATCCTTGGCACTTTTGAATCCAAGACTGCCGATCTGATCTCAGAAGCCATCGAAGTATTACTCAAGCAGGTCATGCGACCACGTCTACGCCCTGTCTTTGTCGAGACCTTCCGCGATGTCGAATACTTACTCCCCGAAGACGCCGCCGCCGCAGAAACCGGCGACTCAGATGCAGCAGTGCCGCTGCGCTTCGAGAGGGGCTGGATGCAATTCACGCGCCCCATCAAACGCATCCTCACTGAACGAACCTATGACGCCTTGATCACAAGTACCATCGCCTACCTGGCGCGCGCACTCGAGAAGCGCATCTGGTCATACTACGGACGCCTCAACGAGCGTGGCGCTGCCAAACTCGAACGCGATATTGCAGGGATTGTCAATGCTGCAGTCAAGGGAGGCAAGTACTCGCTTAGAGACGCATTCCAGCGTTGCACGGAAATGACGTTGATATTGAATATGGAAGAGGATGAGTGGGAGGAGGTTGCCGCGCAGAGCATAGAACAGCAGAGGGAAGCGGGGATGGAGTGGCATCTAGATGCTTCAGAACGCGCGAGGACGAGGAGTATCATGACTGATTCACGATGAGAAAAAGTTGTGCTTTTGCTGTGAGAGGTTTGAGCGTTATGGTGCGGCACCGGGTTGTACACAGCAGCTAGAGTGTCTATCCACCTGTTCCACCACCAAATATCAATTACAACAACTCACAAGAGGTTCTATATATGATCTAAGTGGGAGTATCGGGGTTGAAAAGGTATCACGTCACAAGTAGATCAACGGAAGAGCAGAGCGATAAGTGGTGGATGTTCTTTTTCTCATTCGTGATGCTTGTCATACCAAAAGGAAAGAGGGCAAAGTAAAGCTGGTATCATGTCTGGTCCTCTTTGTTGTTTATGTAACCCCTTAATAGCGCTCTAGGGTCCTCGATCGTGAAAAATCACTCTTGCTCCCAAGCTCCGGTGCGTGTAGTGATCAAGTGCAGAAAAGCCAGAATGTGTGGGATAGAGAGTCTGTTGGATGTCAGGCTGATGCAGGTGTATTAAGTAAAAAAAAGGGGGTAGTGACATACGGAGACCAAGAGCTGTTGCATATACTGACGCCATGCACAATGGTAGACAAAGACTGTGGGTAGTGCTGGAAGCCGACTAGAGATCAGTTTGTTGCATGTATGGTGATAAGAGAAAGGAGTAGCGACATACATGAATTCAGATTAGTTTAATGAACTGTATCGTCCAACTAGCTTTGACTCTGCTGTCGAGCAGTGTAAAGTCATGAGAGAAGTCAAGAAGATCTATGAGGAGTCAGTTTACATTACAAGCAGATCAGGGGCAGAGACATACAAGGGCCATGGGCTGATAACATGTTGAATTGTGGGCAGTCCTTCAGCGCAAGACACAGTTGCAGGTCATAGCGATGATCGGATTGTTCTGGCGATCTGCGAGGATTTCTGCATTGGCATCGCGAGGAACGAAGAGACCGAGAGCGTGACCGTAGTCGTAGGGGTCAAGGACAGGGGCGGGAATGTTGTGGGTTGCATTGTAGGCATTCTGGTTCATGATGACGACGTATGCCATGTTCATGTTGTGAATGTCAACAGCATTGCGCATGTTTCTGTCTTTGGTGTAATTGGCATCTAGCAGCTCGCCGACGTGCTCGGCGAACTTCGAAGCGGAGCGAAAGTAACCTTTGGCATTGCCATAGCATTCTTGAATGGTGCTTCCGCCTGCAGACCGATGGGTCCACAAAGTGTAGCCTCTAGGGAGGTCTCCGATGAATTGGTACGAGCCTGTTGAATAGTTCTCATTAGAGTGGAAATGCTACGTTCAATGCAGATATCAACTGACCAAAACGAGCGACGAGCTGAGGGTCACTGTTGAACTTCTTCGTGACCTCGTTGAGGAAGTCGGCATGGCAAGGATTCTGTCTGGTGAGGGGTGTATAGCCACAATGTGCTGAGGTCGAGGTTTAGGGGGACTGGTTGAGCCATCTTGTTGTGGACTCGCGTGAGATTTCGTGAAGGTGTGAGATCAGAGACTCGTTGATTTGCAAAAGGAGTTTATTCTACCAGCCTGCCGAGCCTTGTTCGGTCGACGAGCCCGTGTCGTTTCCGTATGCTATTGTAACCGCAGCGATGAGGTCGACAGCTGGAAGCCTCGAACACGAACGCAAGACCAAAATGAAGACTTGCAGGAATCGATGAAGCCTCAGTATGACCTACTCGAGCCGAGTCCATTATCCATATCTCCAAAGGCATGAGAACAATCAGGATCCAGGACATCTCTCCTGCAAGTCGCGTATAGGAGCTCGAGGTGCTATGCAGTGCAGTACTCCATCCAGATATGTGCCTTGTTCTCAAGAATACAACAACTGTAACCCAGTTCCTTGCTCTAAAGTGTGCCGAGTTGTTTCCCATAAATTATTATGCAGTATCTCAGCTCTAGCTCTAAAAATTACGGCCGCAGGAGAGTGATGACGATTTTCTCTTGTTCACAGACGTGATGGTCTCGTTCCGCTCACGTATGTCGTTGCCGACCGATTCCATGATAGAGACCACGTGCTTGAGGAAGTGGCGAGCAGAACTCCAGTGGCAACCACTCTTGTGGCCAAATAATGAGGAAGAAGCATATCAAGCACCAAAGCTGGAGTATATGTGGCTGGATCAGTCACTGGTAAGAACGGAAGAAGACACATTCATTTTGTTATACAGTTCTTTCTCGACACCTGACAGATTTAACTAGAGACAAGAAGAAGATGCATGATGAGAGGAGTGACATAACAATGAGATAAAGATTGGTTGAATATGATTTGAGAATGACAACAGGGATACAAAATTGTTCTGTCTTGCGGTTAATCTACGTGGGACTACTCAGGTGGTGTCAACAGCTTCCTGGCGTTCAGATATATGGTCATGATATCAACGGTTGCTTCAAGAATGAGCACGATCTAAATCGCACAGCACTTGGTCGTTCACTAATCGTGATACACCCAGACGCACATTGTGGTCTCGGATTAGCACGTGAACCCCTCTCATCATCCCGGACGATACATAGCAGGCTCTTTCTGTCTGATATAGATCCTACACTCTTCTCACATCCGAGTCTCGCGGTGGCGACGCTGAGTTTCTGGAGTCCGAACAACATCTACAACACATTGAAACCTTTCAAAACCCCTACTCGCGAGAGTGTTGTTGTTCAATCAAGGCCAGGTACAGAGTTCTGAAGACCAAGGGTTCATCACCATACGATATAAAAACAAATACAAGAACAGGGATGTTATGCACAAAAGTAGTTCGTTGAAGGACAACAAGAAAGACCATCTATCTGATCGCATGTACGAGAAAGCAGCCTCTTGTTTCTCTGGTGCCACCTCGCCTTTTGTTTCCCTCAGGAGCCACATGTAAGGAGATAGTAGGGGGCACAGCACTGACAGCTCGAGTCTATCGAGGGTCAGAACTTGCTTCTTCGTGGGGATTCTGAAGACTGACCCGGATCAACTTCGCCCTGTGCAAGCCACCAAAAGCCGCAGGTCATCCCCCACGACAGGTGCATATGGTTGGGCGGTTCACAATCTGAGGCGCGCCAGCTTGCATGCGAGCGTTGTTGATGGTATTGTTTGGTTTAGCAGCAGCAATCAGAGTGCGAACATGCCCCTCGTTGGCATCCATGATCTCAACGACATGGCCCAGGAACTTTTTGGCAGAGCGGAACCTGGGAATGCGAGGGTGTCCGAAGATCTCCTTGATTTCCGTGCCGCCTCCGGAGGTTTTGTGACTCCAATGGCTATATCCCTGAGGGAGACCACCAATGAATTGGAGCTCGGTACCTGGAACATCATGTCAGTAAGCGTCATGACCCTCGCTGAGCATGCTCCTACCCACCCCAATGCTGGAGTATGCGCAGTTGCTTGTTGAAATGTTTGCTGAGGAGGTCCAGCATGTTTGCATCAGCCAACTGAACGTAGGATGCTCCGACAGGTCTCTGGCCAGTGCCGTCG
The DNA here is from genome assembly GCA_023848605.1 of Aureobasidium sp. EXF-10728. Classification (NCBI taxonomy): domain Eukaryota; kingdom Fungi; phylum Ascomycota; class Dothideomycetes; order Dothideales; family Saccotheciaceae; genus Aureobasidium; species Aureobasidium sp. EXF-10728. The sequence goes on along the minus strand of SWBG01000001.1, from coordinate 708,198 downwards.
CTGAGCAATTGACTGAGGTCGATCTGGACCTGATGCTGCTGCTGCTGCTGGGCCATCTTGGTCGTGGCAATGATTGTGGTCGCGGTACTCGCGTCTGGTGCAATCGGTACTGGGAAACCAAAAGAGAAGAAAACCAACAGCGTCACGGGATAAGGGTGACGGAGGAAGGCCGATACGGGTCTTCGTCGTGTCTGATCGTTGCCACGGCGCTCATCTCGGTAGCCACAGACTTGAACACCGACAGAGAGTGAGGACCCGGTGTCATGAGACTCGGCCATACCATGGAGATCTAGGCTATACCTTGTCTGCAAATAGGGGAGGCCGTGTCCATGTCAAATACTCTGATACAATCCAGCTAAGGAGACACAGAGTCAGCTCTGAAGCAGGAAATGATCAGAGCTACAACGATATTAGTCTTCAGCCTTCTTAATCTTCTCACGAAGCTCGTCAAGCCACTCAACAAATCTGGCGGTGGTAAGTTTGAGACACACTCAGTTGTCGAGTACGGTGCAGACCTTGCTTTGAACAATCTTCTGTACACAACAATGGAAGTCCTTGCGCTTTTCTTTCACTGAAATCGATCATATACCTTTATAAGAAGATGATAGAGGACCATCCAAGTCACGGCCTTTGGTAGAAAGAGAGAAGGGTCAAAGAACTTAACCTCTTACTCAGAACCAGACCGATACAAAGCTTGATGATTTCCACGAGAAGTATCCCAGCGAGTATCTCTGCATGCTTCCAACAATCTCCTGGGTTTGACCAAATGGATTCAAGGTGAAAAGGCCTTGCTCCTTGTCTCGGGTCGACCTAGCAAACAATTTGACAACAATCTCAAAGGATATGCTTACGAACATTCTAGCAAAGACTTCTGCTTGCTTTTGATGACAAACACTCATCCTGGATTGCTCTTCTAAGACGTACTTCACCCTGGCAAACATTTGAAAGGGAGACAAAGTCCATGGCTTAGAGGTATGGAGAGCGTTCCTTCGAACGGCACCAGCAAGATCCCAATCACTGGTTTGACATCGAAATTTATCTGTTACTTAAAGGCCTGTATGTGCTCGGTTGCGCTCGGGTTTGACCAGAAAAATATATGGACTATTTTGGGTGTTCATAAGCAACCATTGGGAGCAGATGTCCGAGCCGCTTTGATTGGAAGCGACTATGGACACCAATACAGTCTGTGTCGAAATTTCTCTTCTTGCCGGATCTCCTACAAAACACTCAAGGCTTTGGTATACTATCAAAAGTCATGATTGTGTAGGGTACCGCAAAGCTGCCCACTGAGAGCCAAAACTCTTGAGAGTCTCACCGGACGTGGTCATACATTAGAAAGTATTCTGCATTCTTATGGTTTGCTCAAAGGCTACAAGTCCCACCGGAGACAACCCTCTACTTCCTATCTCCTCCATGCATCTGGCTGTGCTCATATGTTGTCAAAAGTCATGGTGTTATGGTAAGTCATGATCATGACTGGTGAGAGGATGCCACCTCTCCTCTACCTGGTCATCTCTATCTCTATTAAGACACTGTATCTTTTCACAGTACGATTTACAGTAGATAGATGTTTCGGGAGTATCGAGAATGCCCGACTTGTTGGCGTCGGCAAGCCCGTCTTTAGTAAAGCCCAGAAGCTCTCCAACGTCGACGAACTACCAATTTAGCTCGATCACATCTCACGAGAGGATTCAAATCGCTCACTCGACAAATGGAAGCCGACGGACAGCGACCGGAACCTTCTCTCGCGAGCAGTGACCGCCTGTCTCGGGTCCTCAAACTCATCGCTCTTCCTCCTCTTCGAACCTATCCCGACGCACCGACAAGCCATACAAGAAGACACCATGGCGCACGTCTTCTTCCGCCGCGAGTACGTCCACGTCCGCGAGCTCGATCTCAGCGAGATCAACTACCTCGAGAGTGACCCCGAGCATCGTCCCAGGGCAAGCCTGAACTACACCCCTGTGGACGACGCCGAGTTTCTCGAACTCTTCACTACTGCCTTCAACAATCATCCCTCTGCTTCAAGCATGATGGCCGAACTGAGTAAGCAACGATTGTGCGGGATAACTTCTTTTGGCTCCATCGACTGATGCCCGGTGCTCGAATAGACTGTACCCGCGTTCGTTTTGTTGGCGGTCTTCCCAGGGGCTTTGCTTGCTTCCAAGCTCCTCAGAAGGAAGGCAGACATGCCGACAGATACATCTACGGCCACCACGAGAATACCAGAAAGAAGTGCGGAACGGACAAGGCCTTCAAGTCTCTCAAGCAGTTTGTTCCTCATGTCTTTTGGATCATCGTGGATCAGCCTCTTGCCTACAACCGTCCTAGAGGCTGTCTGTGCAAGCTTTGTGCTGAGAACACCTCCAGAATCTGAATGGGCACGGGTATGTTTTGTATCTTTCTGCTTGTTAGGTTGCGTTCTTCTGACAAGACGGTAGAGAAAACACTTAACTCCCAAGACTTCATGACATCAACAGGTTCACCAAGTTCTTCGGATGGAACCATACCACGAAGATGTTTGGTAGTAGTGGAGTGAGCAGGAATTAGGCGCAACCAGAGGCAGAAACTCCAGGCAAAGCAGATAATCAGAACCCAATCATGCGCTTTCTTCTGATTTCAAATGTGCCAGATGAATTCCTCTGTGAAACTAGTATGCGAGGACCCTGATGCTGTCACATAGCATGATCTTAATGACCAGAAGCGTGTACCCGATGGCTGTCTTCTCATTGTCGTTGTAGTACATCATTGAGATGTGTATGTATCTTGATCAACAAGACAGTACCAAAGAGCAAGCAACGAGAGCAAGGCCTACTTGCCTTTACTCACAAAGCACTTGTTAACATACTGGCTTAGCAATGCATAAGGGTTCAATGTTGACGAGATCCACTGGAGGCGGATCTTCCACCCACTCATTGCACACTCCTTGCGACGCTCGAAGCATCATCTGAATCTAGCAAGTCGCAGAAAGAAGTTATTGAGGTTGACATCTTGCTGTTTGGCAACTTCTTGTCGAGGTCTTTTCCTCGATAGAGTTTTTTGTGGTCTCCTGGCGAATCTTGGTCGATTTCCTCCACATCGTCCAGTACGAGTACGTCACATATCGCGGCGACATACATCTTGGGTCAGAACAAAGCAGCAAACTCATTTCCATTGGAGGAAAAACATGCATCACAATTCCATCGCATCGATTGGCCAGCAACACGGCGTTTCCAAGAGCACATTGTGCTGTCGCAGGATTCCGCGAGGGCGGATGGCGCGGCCTGAGATTTCGAGACTGGCGCTGGCTTCACAATGTAATGTACGCGGCTTCTTTTCAAGGACTGGCAAGACGACCCGGGTATCGCAAGAGAAGAGAACAACAGACGGCACAGATACAACTCTCTTACGGACGACTTTGCCAGCGCAACACCCCGCCGGCACGCACCAAAAGTCTTCCATCCCATCTCTTGGCAAATCACACAACAATCCATCACCACCATCTATGCTTCAAAGACACATCTTGCATCGAAGTTTCAAACACGACACTTTCATCTCTGCTCCCCCTTCCCAGCAACAAGTCCGGTATTACACGAGACCCAGGCTCTTCACCGACAAGAATGGCAACATCATAGGCTTTAGGAGAACATTGACGCGGCTTTTGGTGGCTATCGGTATATTGTTTGGAGGGTTGTTTGTTCTTAATTATGCCATTGGTGCCATGTTGTCTATGGTGGTCAAGACAGTGGGCAAAGTGGTTTGGGGTGGCGCATGTTGGATAGGGTATGGTGTTTCTGCTCTGGTTAGGTTTGTCATTGGAGGGTAGTGACGAGGTGTGCAAAGGAAGGACAAACCTGTCCATTCTCAGTCAAGGCATAACTTTTGGAGTCGGGATGGAAAAACATGATAAATTTGAGGCGGCTGAAGTCGAGGCGTCTAAGCAGCTTTCAAAAGGTCCGGGTGTGGATATTGAATTATTCTTCCCATGACGATTCCATGTTCAGCTACCCTCCAAGATCTCTAGGAAATCTGAACACCTCACAAACACACAGCTGCCACGACAAAGCAAAGTCGTCTCGCAAAGTTCTTTATCGGCCAGAGATCTCACGATGTTCGTCTGCATATTTGCTTTGCTTTTGAAGTCCTTCTACATTTCAAGGCAGAGCCATAGACTTTTGTATGGTGTTGTGCAGGGAGAAGGAGGTCAAAAACAATTGCATATAATTCTTTTATAGCCATGTGAAAACCCAGTGGCGATGTTGTCGCGCGGACTCAAGCTGTTTTTGAGTCATTCTGGTGAGCTGTATCTGTGAACTGAAATTCATGTACAACATGAGTCAAGTTGACTCGGTTGACAAGTCAGACTTTTCCAGTGATTACGCGAGGCTCATCGAGTTATTTTTCTTTGCTTTGATAATATGCCAATGACCAGTGCCATACTTGCCAAAGCGATTTGCACGGCTATGAGAGCAAGTCAGCTGAAGGGCTTTTTTCAAGAGAAAATATGAGCCAACATACCAAATGTCCTTCTGAAACTCGCGACAAAGGCACGAACGATCAAGTGTCGAAGACGGCCATGCAATGTTTGCACATACGCAACATCCGACAACACCTTTCTCGCAATCTGTGACGCCAGATCAGTTGCAACTCTTCTTCAAAGCCAGAGTCGGGGCTACATACCTCGTCTCCGCCAACCACTCTGCCCAAGATTCGGTGGAGGTTTGCTCGCAATGCGGATTGGAAGATTGCACTTGCAGCACTGACACCAGCTACTACACTGATGTTGGCGCTGAGGTAAAGTCCTGTGGTTGCAATTGCCACTTGCTCTTTCTCAACTCCTGCAGTCAAGCCAACAAAGACTGCTGAATTTGCCATGCCTGATGCACAACCGCCGAAGAAGATGACTAGTGAAGCAGCTGTACTAGTGTGACCGCGCCAGAATATCAGCAGCAAAGAGAAGCAGAGCATGGCAGATAGACTGGCCAGGACGGTCGGAGGCTTGTAGCGGCCAGTACTAAGGGTTTGTCAGTGGAATGGAAGAAACAATCTCTCCGAAAGAATCACTCACCGCTTGATCCAAGCACCAACAGCCAGGCCACCGAGCGTATTGCCAAATACGGCAGGAACCAGATGTGCGCCAGCTTGTCCCATACTTGCATTGGCCGTGACTTGGAAATACAATGGCACCAGAAACATGAGCTGTTGACGATCGTCAGTTCAGAAGAAATAAGGGAGGTGCGCATAGTAGTGCTTACAGCAACCTGAATGGAAGTCTGGATGAAGATGATCGAATACGAGGTGATCACGGCATCCTTTCCAAGCAGTTCCAGCGGGAAGATTGGCTCTTTAGCCCACAACTTCTCAGTCAGAGCAAAGAGCACTCCAGCAGTGACTGCAACTGCGACCAGAATCGTAAGAACAGGGGTGCTGGCCTTTTTGCTGCCAAGATCGAATGCTGTTATACTTGCTAGAATGGCGATGGACATGAAGAAAGCCCCGACAAAGTCAATACGTCTAAGCTTGGTCCAGATGCTTTGCTTAAGATCGATGTGTTGGTGTGGTTCCTCAAGTTTCCACCATACCAGCACAATTGAGAGTAGTAGAAGCGGACATTGCCCGATGAATGCCCTTGGAAATGTCAATTCGATGACCGAGAAAACCAACAGCATTTCTTACCAGCGCCAACCGATGGTCTGTGTTAGATAGCCTCCAATGAGACCTCCACAGCTTCTTCCCACTGTAGAGAAGACATTGACATAACTCCTGTATGATGCCACCTCATGTAATGGAACCAAATCTAGACGCTGGATCAGCAGACAAACAGCGTCTCGGCCACAAAGAAACATACCGGTCAACAAGATAGAAACCATGGAAACCATACCAGCACTTCCAGCACCCTGTATGACACGCCCGATGATCATTTGTACCATATTCCGAGCAAGCCCAGCTACAGCAGTGCCAACCAGGAATAACAGATACGACATCTGTAAGATGGGTTTCCTTCCGAAGATTTGTGATAGACGTCCATACATCGGTTGTGTAGCACATGTGGCAAGACCAAAACTGGTTACTATCCAACTGCCATCGATCCAGCTCCCATCTCCCAGACGGATAAACTCGGAGGTGATGTGGGCATATGTTGCGAAGACCAGAGTGGTGTCGGCTTGAGAAACAAAGACGCCAATCAATAGGACTGAGATGATACCAAAGACAGAGCGTCTTGGCTGTTCATCGTGCTGACTGACTTCTTGCCGTTGCGAGTTCTCAGCATCGACTTCCTGGTCCAGTAATGGTGTGGTTTCCTGCTGAGCAACATCTTTGGATGCGACCTGCGCATCTGATTCCTCTTCTTGGCGGGCAATCATGGCTGCCAGTCAAGACCGAAAAAAGAAAGGAATCAAGAAAGGGAGAGTCGGACAAGCACGTGGGGGTGAATGACTGAGGCCGTTTAAGGTTACTGCGGCTGAAAGAAGATACGAACCGGTACTCTAGAATAGGCAGCAAGGCCACGCATGCTTATGTGCCCCTTACCTGCCTTCACTATACAGCAAAATCTGCCATAGAGTCATCGCGTCATCGCACCGCGACATACAGCGTTGAGATGACGGGTTAGGGCAGTTGCCGATACAACTCTTGGTATATCGCGATAACAGAATGGTGCAATCGATGGTTGAGCAGTCGTGATTGAGAATCCAGAACCACTCTGGAGGAACTTCGGAAAGCTGAGAACTATACCGCTTCGAGACAAGAACGTGGACAAACGTGGGGGGAATGGTCTGCCGAGGAGCCGGGTTCCGCGGGCTGCGCGCTAGGGTGCTACGCTCGACATACCTTAGAGAGCCATCCAATGCGATATAGTCTCGTCACTTACATTTACTATATCATTAGATCGATGGCTCTAAGGCAGTACCACGAGGGAATGCAAATAATCGAAAACAGAAGGCAAAATTGGCTTATCAAAGGCATTTATATGGCTGAAGCCTTTTTGCTGACCTCTTCGAAAGAAGAACGAAACTCGTTCCAAGCGTGTTCCGTCTTCGGACCCTCCTGTCAGGTGAGATCTCTACTGTTATCATCTACTTTCCCGGTAGCAAAGCGAGAGCGCTCCGCAATAGTTCGCGCAGAGCGTCTCTGTGTATGAACGGGCTGGACACCCATCACCACACAGCACAAACCACGCGGCGTCACAACACAAGCTGCAGAGACAGTAACCAGGTCAAAGCAGAAGCAGCGAGGGCCCCATCTGTCCACTTGTCTCCTTGAACTATATCCGGACGAACATTATACTCCCACTTCTACGCGACCCGAGACTGATCTGATATCCAGGGCAGGCGAAGTCATGATGAATCATAAGTTTAAGTGTTAGCAGAGTGGATGGTGTGTTTGGGGCGTGGGTTTGTATTCATTCATTGATTCCGCGTTGACCTCACATGCTTCAATGAAGCAACTCAGGAAGTGAGAATACGATGCATATGTTGGGTATCATTGTGTTACTTGCAGGAAATGGAAAGCGAAACAGAAAAGTCATCTCATAGCGAGCACTTTTCATTGATGTGAGGGAACACATGTTCAAGCCCGTTGGTAGGTGCCATTTCCTTGTCATCGGCGTTCTCATCGTAGCGCATCGTCTTCTCGCCTTTCGCCGTGTCCTGAGAGCCAGAGTCGTTTTGGCCGTCAACATGATCTCTTCTGATCTGATCTTGATGCCACTTTGACAGATCCAAAGTCTTGTCGACTTCCTTGGTAAGCTTGTCGACCTCATCCTGGAACTTCTCGTCTCGGGTCTTTTTGGCTTCTTCCTTGGCAATCTCGTCTTTGGTCTTCAGGGGCTTGCCAGCAACATATTCAGGGTCTGTCTTTGCCCACAGCTCTTCCAGATCGTCTTGCCATCCAACAGCTTTTGCGAGTTTTCGCACACCTGCATCGCAATCGCCAAGTAATAGGACGTCATCGGAGCGCGAACCAAGACCCCCGACTCTTTCCATGTTGATCAAGACTCGAGGGACACCGGACTTGCAAGCACCAGGCAGACTTGCAAATGGCTGTACTTGTAGAGACGTGCCCAGAACAATGCAGAGGTCGGCCTCTGTGGGCACATCAATGTTGTCAAAGAAAGCACTGGGCAGTTGCTCGCCGAAGAAGACAATCTCGGGTTTTACTAGGCCCTTGCAGTTGGACTTTTGGCAGCGAGGGATGGTCTTGGCCTGAATGTGTTTCTTTAACTCTTCCTGGGGATATGGACTTTTGCAGTCAATGCAGCTTTGACGGGCAAAGCTGCCGTGGGCTTCAATGATGGACTCGTCAGGCACACCAGCCTCGCGCTCGAGACAGTCGATGTTCTGAGTAAACAGCTTGAGTAACAGACCCTTCTCGTGCAGCAAACGTATGAAAGAATGTGTAACAGTCGGACGATATTTCCCAGGATAAAGCTCGTGAGCCAGAGTATAGAAGGGTGTGGGGTTCTCGCGGAAGTATGAAATGTCGAACACGGCCTCTGCGTACGGCAACTTGAGTCTAGCAAGGTTGGCATAGAGACCAGTATTCGGGGAGCGGAAGTCGGGAATGCCAGCACTTGTCGAGATACCTGCGCCAGTCATGACGACGATGCGCTTTGCATGTCCATCCCGGATGTACTTGGCCAGGCCATCAAGGGTACGGCTCTCGAGTGTCTTGGAAGGCGCACTCTCATCTACTGGACTCGAACCATCCTGACCCATCTTGAAGCGGCCCTTTCCAACTTTTCCTCGATCCTTGTTTGCGCCTGACTGGCGGTGCGCTTTGTTCTTGCGACCTATTTTGAAAGCGTTGCGAAACCAGCGGCTGAACGGAATGGCGAACCCTATCTCGATGGTATTGAGGAAGCTACGAATGGTATCTGGATTGTGGTGAAGATGTGATAGGTCTCGAGCCGGTGTCTCGTGTGCAAAGAACAAAACCTCGAAACAGTAAAAAAACCACCCCACAAAGTTGAAAGGGCCCCAAGAGCTTTTTGACTCGTGCGTGGTGTCCAACTTGCGTCATCGTGATTCAGGGCTCGGCAAACCTCTCCGAACAGGGAGGGCTCATCAACGGCTATTCCGACTTTGCAGGAACGAACCCTTGGGCGACCTGAGACAAACTCCACCTTGCTTCGACGATATGTTCCATCGAGTGCTCGTTGTATCTGATGATCAAGAATTCGACTCTGTGTTCCTAAAGCATCTTAGGGATGAGGGCTTTGATGTGGTCTATACACCTGTTACAGAAGACAGCAAATCTTTCACATGGAAGATTCAGCGATTGGAAGACGATCTAGAACAGGGACAGAAGTATGCTATCGTAGGTACGTATAGTATGTGACCATCAGTCTATTAGGAACTTATGTTCATCCACCACAGCATTCGGTGAAGCAGCAACACATACCCTTGCTCTGGCTCAAGAATCTCCCCTTCCTCACTGCACGTCACTGACTTGCTACTACCCCACTGCTGTCCCAAATCCAACCCACAAGTATCCAGCCAAACTCCCTTTGCTCTGCCATCTGGCCTCTATTCAACCCTTCGGCGCTGCTTCCTTCAAAACACATGTGTACCCAGACACATACCCTGGTTTCGCAGAAAGCGATATGGAGGAGTATGATAAGTTTGCAGCTGGCTTGAGCTGGAGCAGAACTTTGAGCTGTTTGAGGAGGGGCTTTGGGGTCGAAGTTGACTTGGAAGGGGTGGTAGATGAGTTCAACAAGTGTAAGTTTCTTAGATTTGTTCGGTCAAGGTCTGATGGAAAGACGGTTACTGAGAAATAGAACAGGGAGAACTGTTAAGAGGAGCAATACTTCGTGGAGCCAAGATCGCTACGTCAACAACGTGCCAACCATGACCGGTGGCATCGGCAAAGACGACTTCGAGCGTTTCTACTATAACATGTTCATGGAGTGCAACCCTCCCGGGTTCAAGATGCGTCTTCTGAGCCGCATTGTGGGCGCCGATAAGGTGGTGGACGAGATGATGATCTCCTTTAGGCATACGAAGGTGGTACCCTGGTAGGTCACCACGCCCTCTCCAAATGACCCAGTGCTCTGATCAGACATACAGGATATTGCCAGAGGTACCACCAACAAATAAACCAGTAGAAGTGTCTGTAGTGTCCATAGTCGACATCCGCGGAGGCAAGTTATGCCAAGAGCAGTTGTATTGGGACCAAGCGAGCGTGCTTGTTCAGATTGGGTTGCTCGATCCTAAATTAGTGCCTGCCGACATGAAGAGCAGAGGACTTCACCGACTACCCATTACAGGCAGAGAGGCGGCGGAGAAGGTGTTGGACAAGGAAAGCCATCCCAGCAACGAATTGATTTCTGCATGGAAGAAGTCCGAGACATGGTAGTTCCAAAACCATGGCTCCGCCGCTAGACATCGCATTCGCCTATCCAACAAACTTGCAGGTGGGCATGCGATAGTTGTCCAGCGCCCAGTAGCGACGACGCACACCTTCCCATTCGCCCTGCCCATCGAGGTCCGGAATGTGGATGTCCTCAAACTCGGTGTCCATGCCAGCGTCAAAGAGATCCATCTCGACAACTCTGGTGTAGACATCATAGCACACCTGTCTGTCGGCACCGAGACCATTGAAGAAACCGAAACGACCTTCAGGGTCAAGCAGACCAATAACGTACTCAGTAAAGAACTCTTTCAGAGCCTTGTACTCTTCAGCAAAGGTGTCGAAATAGATGCCATCAAATACTTCGTTCTGCTCGACGAGCTTATGAACGACGTCTTGCCATCTGCCTTCGTGAATCTTGACGCCGGGCTTCTCATACCAACCGTCTTTGCGCATACGAGCAAGAACGTCAGGGTGTGCTTCGATGATGTGGTGGACTGCAACCTTCTTGTCCTGGAAGATACCATCGATAATTCCCATACCGTGGCCAACGTTGAGAACACGAAGTCCAGGCTCAGGGCAGAGTTTATCGACAGTCTTTTGCATGATATCGGTCTCCCAAGCCATCATGACGCCGTTCTTGTCGGCGTCCAGCAGTCTGTCACCCTTGAATGTAAGGTTTGAGGCAAGATAATCTTCGCTGTTGACATCGACCTTGGTCTCTTCCCCGTTCTCGTCAATCTGGACAAGCTCAGGCACGCTGTCGCTGCCAGGCACAGTGCCGTCGGGCCCAACAAGCTCGGGCGCATTCTCTTCGACCTCAACCATGGAGGCTTGCAGAGAGTCGCCGTTCTCATTCTCGACAATCTCAAAACCTTCAGCTTCCTCGTCTTCATCTTCGCTGTCGTCCTCGTACTGTGCCAGCATTTGAAAACCATCGAGACGGCTCAGCAGAAGCTCGGCGCGGACACCGGCCTCAACCATGGCCTCGTAGCACTTCTTCAGGCCCAGTCGCAAAGCCAGACATCCGGGAGTCTCGTTGTTGTCGTCCAAGTCGTTCCAAATGGCACCATTTTCAAGCAAGAGCTTGACAGTCTTGAGGGCCTCGTCTTCCTCCAGAGCCGAGTCGTTGAGTGTGGCAGCTTCATCAACATCCATTTCTTTCTTGTCTTGTGCGGTCTCGTCGTCGGGCTCGCACGCAGCAATTGCGGCGTGGAGAGGAGTCATTCCAGTGTCGGAGTCGACGACATTGGCGGAACCTTTGGGTGTACGCAAGAGACGGCGTAGCGAATCGATGTCATGGTTGGTGGCGGCGAGGAGTATTTCCTGCTCGGTCGTGTCGGTATCGATGTCCATTGCTTGATTGTCTGCCATGTTGGGCTATGTGACCAGATGAACAGTTGGAATAAAGCTTGCGATTGTATGATTGTGATTTTTCTGCTTAACAAAAAAAGCGGAGAAGGTGCGGGGAGCTCTCTTCCGGAAGTTTGTCGTTTCAGAGCCTCTTTTACAACAGGACCTGTTGCAATTGTCGGATCTACCAGCACAGAAGCCAGATATCTTGCAGGGTATGAGTTGGTATCTGGAAACCACACACTTCTTGCTCGAACCTTGTCGTATATGCAGTGTTTTTGACCATTTGATGTGACAAACTTCAGTACACTCAAAGTCGAAGCTCTCGGCGGAGACCCTGAAAGAACGGCTGATTGGCCAGGTTCTGCACTTGCACGGCATAGCAACGTATTGTACCTATACTCTATCTCGGATGCACAAGAATTTGTTGCCAAGAGGAAAACATTGAACTCTTGTATATCTTCTCATCTGGACCAACAACGAGCACATGGCCATGAGTTTTCAGGATGCTGCGTTGACCGAGGCCCGGCTACGAAGCAGCTACATCACCGGTCAGGGCAGGTGCGTCATGTTCGGATCGTCAGCCAAGCAGCAAAAAGTAGCCATTCTTCCGACCGAACCATGCCAACTTGTGTCAGGAAGTTGAAATTCCTACGTATCCACCGTGAACGTAGCTTTTATATTGGGACCTACACAGGGAGTTCTGTGGGCCACCCCTGTTTCGCTGGCATTCTGATCACGTTGTGACATGGCCTGCCAGTTCTTCTTGCACTGACCTAGTCCTTTTCCTCCATCTCACTCTACCATCAACTCATCAATACATTCGTCTTACCTAGTCTGACGACGACTTACTATCATCATGGACGGACTGGCACAACCAAGTCATCGTCCTGTCCTGACGACAAACGACACTCTCGATGCCCATGAACTGGTGGGCAGCTTCGAAAAGGACGGTACTGCAACTTTGAAGCCGCGTCACAAACAGACTACCTATCCTTCAAGCGCAGACACCCCCAACAGCACAAGCTCGTCATCCTTGACCTCGGATGAAGATGTCGAAGACTACGACAAGATCAAGCTGGACCCAGACACCATCGTCGACGGCAGCAGTGGCGGGCCTCTGGGCGACACGGCAACTGGCTCAAAGTCGGAGCAGGATCTCTCACTCAAGCCCTCCTCGTCAGGCGTGGGGCACATCAGAAGAAAGTCCGACACCAACACCCGTCAACTGTCACCAGACTCTCGTCGCAAGAGTATCCAGATCCGCCTCGAAAAGACCGATCGCAAAGGTCATTACATCCTTACCGCCGATGATCCCGACATCCGTGATATCCTCAGAAAGGGCATGGAAAGAGAAGAAGCATCGCAAGACCCGTCCAAGAAGGCGAGAAGTCTCCGTGACCTCGTCTTTACTCGCCAATTCACAACTTTCGACCGACAGAATCCTCTGAGCGCAGAGTCGCCTTTCCACGGTTTCTTCACCTTGTTCTGGCTGGCTATGGTCCTCATGTTCCTCAAAGTTTCTGCATCCAACTGGAGAGAACATGGCAGTATTTTCGGAGGCAACGAGGTCTTCAAGATCATGTTCGGCCATGATGTCTTGATCTTGGGAGTCACTGATGGTGTCATGGTCGCCTCATCTATCTTGGGATTCTTGCTTCAGCAGGCCATCGTCAAGAACTACATCAGCTGGAACAAGTCAGGCTGGATCATTCAAAACATTTGGCAAACTTTCTTTCTAGGTGCCGTCGTGTGGTGGATGTTCTATCGTGAGTGGCCGTGGTCCCATACTATCTTTATGGTTCTACACACCATGGTGTTCCTCATGAAGCAACACAGCTACAGCTTCTACAATGGACACCTGTCGGTTATATACAGACGACGTAACATGTTGAGAGAAAAGCTGCGTGATCTCCGCGACATCAAGCCTGTCGGGCCTGCGTCCAGTCCTCAAGGTCTCAGTCCTGCAGTAACGAGTGCACTTGAGAGAGTGGACACGAATGACAAGAAACGTCGCCCCGCGGTGAACCGTACCTCGACAAACCTCGACAACGAAACCTCTGATGTAGCCAGCGTTGCGACTGCCATAGAATCCGGTCAGCCTCTTACTATGGATCAAATGCAAGCATTCCAACGCATCATCGAGGGGGAGATTGCAGCTCTAGATAAAGAGCTCAAGGGCAAGGCGCAATCTGACGAGAAGGCATATCCCAACAACTTGACGCTTGGCAACTTTGCCGACTGGACCATCTTGCCCACCTTGGTGTACGAGCTCGAGTATCCTCGCCAGGAGCGCATCAATTGGTGGTATGTGCTGGAAAAGTCGATGGCGACGTTCGGAACAATGTGTGTGATGCAGGTCATCTCTCAAGCATACATTTACCCTCCGGTTGCCGAGACTGTTCGAATGAAGGACGCAGGCATGTCTTTGGAAGACAGAGCAAAGCAGATGCCATGGATTGTGAGCGACATGCTGTTTCCATTGTTGTTGGAGCAGCTCTTGTCGTGGTATGTCATTTGGGTAAGTTATAGTGAAACACTCACTCATGAGTCAAGCGACTGACAAGGATACAGGAATGTGTACTCAACGTGCTGGCCGAGCTCACATGCTTCGCTGATCGCGGCTTCTACGGCGACTGGTGGAACAGCGTGTCCTGGGATCAGTATGCGCGAGATTGGAACAGACCGGTGCACAACTTTTTACTTCGACACGTCTACCACTCGTCTATCTCGGCCTTCCATCTTTCCAAAGGAACGGCAACATTCGTGACTTTCCTGTTGTCGGCACTGGTGCACGAGCTGGTTATGGCATGTCTGTTCAAAAAGGTGCGCGGCTATCTGTTTACCATGCAGCTGTTGCAGATGCCTCTGGTGATGCTCAGCCGGACCAAGCTCCTCAAGGGACGAAACCTGCTAGGCAATGTGGTGTTTTGGATTGGGCTGTTCGTAGGGCCGAGTGTGCTCACGAGCTTCTACCTTTTGATTTAGTGTCAGAACTAGAGGTTCACGCGTATAGAGAACAAAAACAATCGTTGTCAAGTTGAGAGAGAGACAGAATTGAGTTTGTGGTGGCGGTGCATTTCAGGCCGAGGGAAGCCATGAGAGGATGCTTCCAAAGCGTCGACGTCACGCACCGCGTGTCTTTCTATCCTTCTGCCTGCTGTTTCTTTGCACAATCCACAATAGCATTGATTGAGGCTGAGTAAGAAAGCAATACGTGAATACGTCGTAGAAGGAGAGCGTTGAAACTGACGATGGAACATCAGGCATCCGGATTCCGCGTCGCATAATTACTAAAAGCAATCTCCGCCCGCCATCTACCGCGTCTGCCAGCAGCTCCTCCTTCACCCCACCACCGCAACCATGAACGTAATCAAGCTGCAAAGGTATCGCCTTGAGCACGCGCGATTGGTAGGCAGAAGCTGACTGGTGACAGGAAATACCCCCAATTCGATCAGAATGAGATCTTCCAGCTCTCCAATGCCTTCCAGAACATGGATGTCGAAGACAAGGGCTACATAGACGAAGCCACCGTCATCAAGGCTACTCAGAACTCGGAGCGCCAACCCTACGATGTCGTGCGACAGGCTCTCAAGGAGGTCGAGCTGGATAGCTCGCGACGAGTTGAGTTGGACGACTATGTTGATGTATATCACTCAAATGGCCTACTCACTCAGCACTTGGCTGACAAGCGCGCAGTTGATTTCGAAACTCCGTGCACCGTCGCAGGCTCAGAAGAGCATGGCCACCGGGCCCACTCGTTCGCGCGGTCTCAGCAATGCCCAACTACAAGGCCAGCAGGCCTCACCCGGCCATGCCTCCAAGGGCAGCATCGGCGGCGGCGCAAGCACTGGAGGCGGCCGTATCCACGTTGGAGGTGCCACGTCTAGTTCGCAACACACCATCAACGAGGACGAGCGCGAGGAATTCACCCGTCACATCAACGCCGTCCTTGCCGGCGATGCCGACATTGGCGACAAGCTTCCCTTCCCCACCGATACCTTCGAGATGTTCGACGAGTGCAAAGACGGTCTGGTGCTGGCCAAGCTCATCAACGACAGTGTGCCCGACACGATCGATGAGCGTGTACTGAACAGACCCGGCAAGAAGATCAAGACACTCAACGCTTTCCACATGACCGAGAACAACAACATCGTCATTGAGTCGGCAAAGGGTATCGGTTGTTCGGTCGTCAACATTGGCTCTGGCGACATCATTGAGGTCAAGGAGCACTTGATCCTTGGTCTGATCTGGCAGATCATCCGCAGAGGTCTGCTCGGCAAGATCGACATTAGACTCCACCCCGAGTTGTACAGACTGTTGGAGGACGACGAGACTCTGGAGCAGTTCTTGCGTCTGCCCGCTGAGCAGATCTTGTTGCGCTGGTTCAACTACCACCTGAAGAATGCCAAGTGGCACAGAACGTGAGTGCAGTAGACCATCTCAACGAGCGAGAGTACCCGCCTAACAACGCACAGCGTGTCCAACTTCTCGAGCGACGTCAAGGATGGCGAAAACTATACAGTTCTTCTCAACCAACTCAAGCCCGAAATCTGCTCCCGCTCCCCTCTTCAGACCAACGACCTCATGCAACGCGCCGAACAGGTCCTCGACAACGCCGACAAGCTCGACTGCCGCAAGTTCTTGACTCCCAAGTCCCTGGTCGCCGGTAACCCCAAGCTCAACCTTGCTTTCGTCGCCAACTTGTTCAACACCCACCCTGGTCTTGAGCCCATCACCGAGGAAGAGAAGGCCGACATTGAGGACTTCGATGCCGAGGGTGAGCGTGAGGCCCGTGTCTTTACTCTGTGGCTCAACAGTCTGGATGTCCAACCTACCGTTGTATCTCTCTTTGACGATCTGCGTGACGGTACCATCCTTCTTCAAGCCTACGACAAGGTCATTCCTGGCTCTGTGCAATGGCGTCACTGCAACAAGCGTCCCGCCAACGGCAACGAGCTCATGCGCTTCAAGGCTGTCGAGAACACAAACTACGCCATCGAGATTGGCAAGCAGAACCGCTTCTCGCTTGTCGGTGTTCAGGGTGCAGACATCACAGATGGCCAACGCACCCTCACGCTCGGTCTGGTATGGCAACTCATGCGCAAGGACATTATCAACACTCTTGGCGACCTTGCGAAACGCATGGGCAAGCGCGAAATCACCGACGCCGACATGGTCTCATGGGCCAACGGCATGTCTAAGAAGGGCGGCAAGTCGTCGGCCATCCGCAGCTTCAAGGACAACACCCTTGGAAATGGCATTTTCCTGCTCGATGTCTTGAACGGAATGAAGAGCAGCTACGTGGATTATGACATGGTTGCCTCTGGCCGCAACGACGACGAAGCATATGCCAACGCCAAGCTTGCCATTTCCATTGCCAGAAAGATGGGTGCAACTATCTGGCTTGTGCCTGAGGATATCTGTGCTGTACGCAGCAGACTTATCGTCACCTTTATTGGCAGTCTTATGGCTACGGCTGAGAAGATGGGCGTGTAATTGCCAGTAGTGCTTGTTGACCGTTTCTAATGCCCCCTACCTCAGCTCTTCTCCATCACAAATCCTCACCCACTGCTTGTTCATTATATCCAGATCAATCCAAATGCCAGTACAGAAAGTTTTGAATACAGTCTTCTTCGTCTTTGCTTTTCGCGCCTTATTTATTCAGTGGTGAGAAGAAAGTCGGTAAGTTTAGGTTTTTTCTTTGAGAAAAAGTTCCCTCGTGGCTACCACGCGATATCAGTTCGAATTTATTCTACAGGATATGACTCTTCTTTGCTGCTGCCTTTGAAATATTGCTACATTTTTCACCTCTGCCTTTTTGTTCTCTTTCCTTCTTCATCATACTTGGCAGCAAATATAAGCACGACTTGTATCATCGAATCACTCGGGACGCAATAGCCACACACGCAAGACACACTGAGATCCGATCATGTCCTCCCTCCGCATCATCTGTCCAACAGGATATCCTCTGCCGACCATGACCACACCAAAGATTCGGCACATGCCGACTACCATCACACCCTCTCCTGCCAGAGGCATCCACAACACCAACCTGCCCCAACACGCCTCAGACACAACCTACACCTTGCGCACCACACACGCCAATCTGCAGCTCAGCAAGCAAAAAGCAGACGTCAAGATCCGTGCTCTGGAACGCAGTGTCTGCGACAAGGAAGCAATGATAGAGGAACAGAGGCAGCGACTTGTTGACAAAGACGAAATCATCACATCGTTGCGAGGATTGCAGGAAGAATTTGAAAGGTATTCGGCTGGCAGCTGGGGAAGGAAGAGGATACAGTGGCAAGAGATGCAAAAGGAGAAGAGACAGGAGCACAAGAGACAGAGGAAAATACAAGCAGATACCATGATGGAGTTGCTGGTAAGCAAAAGAGTAGAGGGAAGAAAAGAGAGATATGATGTGCTTTGACTTGATACTCACGTCTAAAGATGGATAAGGGAAAGTCAAAGGTAGAGATAGGATATGTAAAACCAAAAGATGTGACACCCAAATCTTGACTTGTGTAGTAGAAGATGTGTAGTAGGGCTCGTGTGCAAGCGGAAGCGAGTTGCGGCTCCAGATTGCGGGGAGGAGCAGGAACGAGGGGATCAGCGATGAGCGGCCGTGACATCGCCAAGACAGTGATATATCCCGCAGCGAAAAAAATAACAGCGACGCCGTGCGTGTGCGTGTATTTCTCGACGACAGCACGCGCCCTCCAGCCTGTTCTGTCACAGTTCCTGAGGCTTGCCTGTCTCGCTCCTATACCAGACCCGGTACTTATCCAGGGTATCCGGGCTCCATCGATCGTCAAAATTCCACGCCAACAGTCGTCTTTTATTCCTCTCTCGGCCAGGCCTCCATAACGTCCCTTCAAGGCACCCTCGAACTCCCGCTTGTTGCTGGCGTAAGCCAGCCTCCCCCGAAAAGAAGTCATGGTCAACATCGATATCCCTAATGACTACACCGTCTCGCCCGCGACGGCCACTCCCCACCTGACCATCAATCGCGACGTCACCATCGACCTCGACTCGACCAACGCCTTTGAAGGTCAGCCCGCCTGACTCCCGCCTATCGAGTGCTTGTCTGACTCTAGTTGCAGGTCCCGAGAAGCTCCTCGAAGTATGGTTCAGCCCTTCTGCCAGCTCCCTTCCCGAAGGGGCCAAGCCCTATGGTCTCAAGGCCGTCTCGTCAGACACTTGGAAAGAGATGCTCGACCTGGTCAACTGCAAGGTTCTCTCCGTCATTGGCCATGGACACATGGACGCCTACCTGCTCTCCGAGTCTAGCATGTTTGTCTTCCCCCACAAGCTCGTGCTCAAGACGTGCGGCACCACCACCCTGCTGTACGGTCTGCCGAGAATGCTCGAGATTGCTGCTCTCGAGGCAGGCTTCCCTGGTGTCAAGGCCGACCTCTCTGCCGCCGTTCCTGCCGCTGCCACTCCCCACCGCGTCTTCTACAGCCGCAAGAACTTCCTCTACCCTGACCAGCAGCGCGGTCCTCACCGCAGCTGGCGCGACGAGGTCAAGTTCCTTGACCAGAGATTCTTGGGAGGCAGTGCCTATATGATTGGAAAAATGAATGGCGAGCATTGGTACCTATACATCACTGGGCCCAACACTCAGCTCACTCCTCCTGCTACTCCTGAGAGAGAGACTTTTACTAAGGTCCTCGACTACCCTGAGCAGCTCGCTGCTGAAATGGCCAACGCACAGATCGACGAGTCTCAGGACGAGACTCTAGAGGTTCTCATGACCGATCTCGACGAGCAGAACGCCCGCCAATTCTACCTCGAAGATGCCAGTGCCATCGCCGAGGGCAAGTACCTCAAGCAGTCTCAGGAAGCTCGCAAGGATGCTATTTCTCACCTGGGCAACATCAACGGTGCTGACGATGTCGATGTCTTCGCGCAGACCACCTCTGACCCTTCCGAGAAG
This sequence comes from Aureobasidium sp. EXF-10728, assembly GCA_023848605.1. Lineage (NCBI taxonomy): Eukaryota > Fungi > Ascomycota > Dothideomycetes > Dothideales > Saccotheciaceae > Aureobasidium > Aureobasidium sp. EXF-10728. Next base: position 688,574 of record SWBG01000001.1, on the reverse strand, counting down.
CTGACTTTCCCCGAAGAGCTGACCACTGAAGGTCACACTCTGGGCTCCGTCGTGTCCGAGGCCTGCGGCTTGGCCGACGTCTATCCTGTCTCCAAGTACCCTGAGGCCAAGATAGACTCCTACCTCTTCACTCCTTGCGGCTTCTCTGCCAATGGTGTCGTCCCTTCGACTGGAGAGTCGACCTCGGCAGCCCATTATTTCACCGTCCACGTCACGCCCGAGCCCCAATGCTCCTACGCATCCTTCGAGACCAACGTACCCGCCCGACAGACCGGACGCGAGACCCACGACATTGTCGTACAGGTCGTCAACATTTTCAAGCCCGGCCGCTTCAGCGTCACTGTTTTCGAAGCCAAGACCGACGAGGACGGCTACGGCAGAGCAAGAGTCAAGAAGGACAAGAACATGGACAACATTGCCGGCTACCGCCGTGTCGACCGCATCGTCCACGACCTCGAGGGCTACGAGTTGGTCTTCAGATACTTTGAGCGCCTGGACTGGACGGGCGGCGCCCCTAGATTGGGCGAATACATGTTGTAAGCAAAAACTGGGTGACGTCCTATGAGCTGCACCTTTTGTTTACTATTGAAACAGCAACAGCCAGTCCACTCTTGGATGATGGCCGTACGTCGAACACGCCTCAATCATGTGTATTAGTTTGTATGGATCTGATGCGACTGCATATATGAAGGAGATGAGAGAGTAATAGAAGAGACACTTTTCATTATACGGCCGACACGCGAAGCGAACACATTCCTGTCATTTCCTCCTTGAGCTTAACGAGCGGCTGCGTTTGCTTTTTTTTTGTTATCGTTAAGCAGTATCTAAAGACTTTCCAACTGATTGAAACGCCTGATTGCGCAGACCAGTTGCAATCGCTGATCGCTGATCGTGAACAAGCTCGTGTTCGCAGCAGCACGTTGATGCTGTTCACCCTCTCGTAAATCCTCGAGATTATTCTGAGTCAGGAGTCCCAAAGCAGGGCTATACCACGTCCTCGTGCTCTTTCGTGGTTCGATGTCGATAGGTACTGATCGCTTGACTTTCGATACTCAATTCTGCGACCAGTAAGTCTCAGTCATATCGATTTTGACAGACGTGACCATTTTGCGCTCTGCTGTTGTAGATCTCACGAATGCTGCCACACACATACAAAGAGAAGCAAGCATGACCAGCCGCACACAAACAAAGACGTTGATGGTTCAACACAACTGCCTAGGCATCTCGAGCCACCACTGTCTCACGGCGTTATGTAACAGCAATCACTTCTGGGACCGGGTGCTGTGATGTCTTGCTCTGTTCGTAAACAACACACCCTCACTTTTCCTCAACAATGTCTGACATCATGGCTTTTGTATTGCAATTTCGCTATTGCTTGCCTGCTGCTATTTACGACGTGGATGCAGGACTGTTGTGCGGTTTTTTGATAGGGGGGCTAGGTATCGATGGCAACAGCAAAGGCCGTTTGTCTTGTCGATTGTGAGGAGATTGTCGGCAACGTTTGGGGGCAGGGGCAGTGAAATCAGCAGGCTGGGACGAGGAGGATGCGAAACGGCTCGTGACGATGTCGAGAACGCCTCTTGGTGTGATGCCGTCAAGAGACAGCAGACAGAATAGAGGTTTCAGTTTGGGAAATAATAATGTCTAGGAAGCACGATGAAAGATTTGGTTTGTCGCAGATGTTAAAAGTGTCTCGGCACAGTCGAGCCATGGCATTCGGGACCTTTTTTTGACTTGAACTTCTTCCAAATCTCACCTCGTTCGTCGAGTCAAGCCGTGTGATGCCGTGCATGACGCTCGACGGTTACGTCTTTGCTGCACCGGTTAGTTGCTGACTTGGGAAGGGAAAAAAGGGCTGAGAAAAAAGTTCCTCGGCGGCAGGCGCAAGCAGGAGCAAGGGAGGAGACACCACCCACCCGATTCCAGAAGCTTTTTTCTCTCAAAGCCATCGCACAATCGATTGCCACGTATCATGACATGGCGCCGCTGAACCGTTTCGATAAGGACACACGCAACCCATGAGAGAGCGAGGCTGCGCGCACAGAAGAAGTTTTCTCTCTACTTGAGTACATCAAGTGGAGTCTGCGAGTGTCACTGTTCTTTGGGGACCTGAACCACCCCTGCAAATGCCAAAACAGCGATATAGACTCGACGCAGGCGCGTAAAAGTACCTTCCGCCTGTCCAATCGGAGTCGAGGCGTGCCTTTGCGCATGCCCGGATCTTTGGTACGGTGCAGCGCGATGATCGACTCTCCCACGCAACATCTCCGATTAAGCTCGGCATCCCGCTGAAACCGTTGGACAGGCGCGGTTAGGACCAACGACTTTGTGCACTCTGTAGGAGAGTCCTACGTCCTGATTGCTCGTCTCAAGGCTTGTGCCTGCGGCCCAGAGCCGTAGTGTAGGAGTGGAGCAGTGGTGGTTGGGTTGTACGTACGGTTGTACCGTTTTCGACAAACGCATGGTATCTTCAAAAAGCGTCGCGTTGCCGCATCCCACGAGCGCAAACAGAGGCCATCCCATTCATTTTGTGTGCACCCATCCGACGCACCACCCTGTGCTTTGCCTTCCAACTGCTGACCGTCGTTTGATTTGCCATAACGTCCTCCGACCTTGCCATTCTTTTCCCGGACTATTTGCTTCCGTAGTTTATTCATATCTACGCGCTCCTGCCGCTCTTTTTCAAACCAAGCATCCCCACCTCAACTCTACCCGATACTCTGGATCCCTCCGAACAAGCGAATAATCCGAGATCTTCGACCAAGCAACAAGCCACTACTGCGAGCACTGCAGGATTTCCATTCACAACAAAACCAATTAACGTTTCAGGACCCTTTGGCTGGGCATTGCTCCTCCACCCACCTTATTCAAAGTGTGCCTCTTCCCTTCACCAACATTCGTACATCCTTTCGCTGTTGGTCAGCGTTGGTCAGCGTGGTCACACCGCCAACGAAAACATGTCAGCCGAGCCTGTGATATCTACTGGAGATGTGGAGCGCATGCTACACGCAACGTGCGTCAGGGGCGTCGATAAATCTGGACCCGCACCTGCACCCCTTCAGGAGAGGACGTTCGACTTTAGGATCCTCGTCGAACCACCTCTTCTATCAGCCACCATCACAGATCTTTGCAACGAGCCTCTTTTCTTTTCTGGATACCTATCAGAAGAAGAACCCATGTCTTCCGACGACTCTAGTCTTTCTTCAATGTCTATCAGCACCGTCGCCGACGAGTTTCTCGATGAACTCGAAACAAACTTTCCGGAACTGTTGGCCGAGGACTGCACCTTTGTCGAACAAGCTCAATGCAACCAGGCTGAGGTTGTTACTCTTGTCTCGCCTGGCAAGGCCAAGATGGTTCGCGTCTCCAGAGTCGACTTGAGTGCTTCGTCGTCACCCATCATCAAGAGGCCAACAACCTCATCAAGTCTGAAGCCTACCAACAGCTCATCACGTCTGAGCATCATATCCGTCCGGGCACACAGCCATGACGGATCTGTTGTTTCTCCCAAGGTGGTGTCTCCCAAGATGCCCTCAACACCAGAACTCGAACGTGGTTCTCAAACGCCTGAATCTAGCCACGGCCCCTCGACTCCAGATTCTCCAGCCTCCGCCTACTTTGACGCTCTCACAAGCCCAACATATGTGGTTCCATGCCCACCCAAGCATCGCATGTCTCGGAATGGTTACCATCTCAAGCTCCCAGGCATGGGCAGACAACGCCCTGGCTCCTCGCAATCCATGATGACAGCTCCACTCTCTGCCCCACTTACAGCGCCATCTTCGTTCTTGAAGCCGAAGATGACACCCCGCGGCGCTGCCGAACGTTTGATGCCCCGTGGTGCTGGCGAAAGAATGGCGTCTCTGGATCTGCCACCCTACCCTCGCGACTTTGTTCAACAGCCTCCTCAGAGCCGATGGACTATTCGCAAGGATTCCTTCAGTTCCGTGTCTTCAAAAGAGACGCCCAGATTCAGGCTCAAGCGGGCCGAGAGCGGCATCCTGCCGACCTGGCAATGATCCCCTCCACCATCTGAATAATGTTACTACGACCTTGCTGCATATCATGAATTGGAAAACTTAGCGTTGTTTTTAGGCTTTTTTGCTCCTTCGGCTTGTTGGCCTTCTCGGGATGGATTGATTTTCGATACCATGTATAGGATGATGCTTTGAAGAGTTCGGCTTTTGTTTCTACTGTGGCTTGCGCTACTACAATACACAACCTGTCCTTTTGGTTGGACGATTCTGGCAATGAAGGAGGATTTTTTTTTCTTGTAGCTAGAACAACCAGATCTCGGAGAAAAAATGTATTCTTAGCCAAACATGTTCCTTTGCAACCCTGCCTTTGACGATCCTCAAAACTCCGAATAGGTACCTCTGCTAGAGTATTATATCGGATCCGCATTAGGCTTCCCCGCTTCCCGTAGCCGAGGGATGTCAATTGATCGACACTGGAGAAGCCGCGCCTCCACCAACTTGTCACGACTCACGACTCACGACCTCTCTGCAAGACATCAGACACATTGTATCGGTTGGCTCTCTTCAGATTTTGCGAGTGTTTGTATTTGCTTGAATGCATACGAGTGTCACGTTGTACACCAGAATCGACAATTGACATTCTCCTCAATGGCTTCACCATCCGTCATGCCCCGCAAGCTGTGGGAGCATCCGAATCCAGAAGCTACCATGATGGCTCAATTCATGAGAGATGTCAACAAGAGGAGAGGATTGAAGCTCAAGGTAGGACATCTCTCTGATACGCCTGGAATTATCGAATATGTTCCAAGAATTGACAATCACAGACATTTCAAGATCTTCACCAATTCTCCATCAATCAACGCACTGACTTCTGGGCCGATCTCTTCGAACTGCATCCTCTGATCCATACTGGAAAGTACTCCCAGGTTGTGGATCCCAAGGCCAGAATGGATTCCGTGCCTTCGTGGTTCTCGGGGGTGAAACTCAACTTTGCAGAGAACATCTTGTACAGTGCGGATCCAAAGAATCCATCTATGCGCACGCTTCTCGGCAAGGAAAGCGACAAGATAGCATTAACAGAAGTACGTGAAGGGTGTACTGAAATCAAGCACTACAGTTGGAAAGAATTGCGTGCCAAGGTCGGGTTGCTCGCTCAAGCCATGAAAGCACATGGAGTAACCAAAGGCGATCGAGTTGCGGTGGTCGCATCCAACTCTACAGACACATTGACTGTATTCTTGGCTGTGACCACGCTGGGAGGTATCTTCAGTTCGAGTTCCACGGATATGGGCAGTCAGGGTGTTTTGCAGCGGCTGACGCAGATTGAGCCAAAGTGGATATTCGTGGATGATTGGGCCGTCTATAACGGCAAGACTATTGACTTGAAGCCCAAGATGAGGGAAATCGTTGCTGGCATGTTGAAGAGCAATGCCAAGGGCTTTCAAGGTGTGGTTAGTCTGCCCAGGTTCCAGCATAGACCGGCCGATGTGGGTGATGTGCCGAAAACGATGAGTCTGGCGGCGTATCTCTCAAGAGCTGGTGGCAATTCTGAGCTACCGTTTGAGAAGGTTGATTTCAAGGATCCGTTCTTGATCGTTTATTCTTCCGGTAAGTCTTGTGGTTAACATTCGCTTGTAAGATCTGATCAAGTCATTAGGCACTACTGGCGTACCGAAATGTATCGTGCATGGTTGTGGACCAGTCCTTATCAGTTCGATGAAAGAAGGTAGACTTCACCTTGATTCCGGGCCTTCGACGGTCAACTTGCAATACACGACCACCGGCTGGATCATGTATCTGATGTCAACAATGGCACTCCAACACGGAGCACGCTCGATATTGTACGATGGTTCACCCTTCATACCCGACCTCACCACTTTCGTTCGCATGGTCGGAGAACAAAAAGTCACCGATCTGGGCATCTCACCTAGATATCTACAGACACTTGCTTCAGCATCTCCTCCAGTTATTCCCAAGCAAGTCACGGATCTGTCCAACCTTCGCCGTGTATCGAGCACAGGCATGGTATTGCCAGAATCTCTTTTCCACTGGTTCTATGATTCTGGCTTCCCTGCTTCTGTCCACCTCAATAACATCAGTGGTGGAACAGATGTGGCCTCCTCGTTTGCAATGGGCAATCTGATGACTCCGTTATATGCTGGTGGTTGTCAAGGTCCTGGCTTGGCTATGGACCTCCAAGTATACGACCAAACCATCGAAGGAGGCAAAGGCATCAAAGGAAAATCTCTACCCGTTGGAGAAGCAGGCGAGCTCGTCGTCACCGCCGCGTTCCCCAACCAGCCCGTCAAATTCTGGGGTGACACTTCTGGGCAGAAGTACTTCGATGCATACTACGCTCGCTTCGACAGTAAGATTTTTCCCTTCTCTTGCAAGCTCTGTCTCGGAGAGAACATCCAGCTGACACAAGAAAACCCACAGACGTCTGGACGCACGGCGACTACATCTTCATTCACCCACGAACCAACGGCGTATACTTCCTCGGCCGCGCAGATGGTGTCCTAAACCCCTCTGGCGTGCGCTTCGGCTCCGCAGAGATTTACAATGTGATAGAGACCTTTTTCGCCGATGAGATCCAAGACAGTATATGTGTTGGCCAACGCCGGCCAGCCGATACCGATGAGGCCGTCATCCTTTTCCTGCTCATGAAGCCCGGGAAAAGGTTTTCAGAGGCGTTGGTCAAGGACGTGAGGCAAAGGATTGGCAAAGAGTGTAGTCCGAGACACGTGCCCAAGTATGTGTTTGAGACACCCGAGATACCTGTAAGTTCTGTCTTCGCCCTTTTCTCAATGCAAGTGATGGAGTGGGTTGCTGATGCTTTTGACAATATAGACGACGGTCAATCTCAAGAAAGTGGAACTACCGGTCAAGAGAATCGTCTCTGGAGAAAAGGTCACGCCGTCGGGGACGCTACTCAACCCGCAGAGCTTGGAGTATTACTACAAGTTTGCAAAGGTGGAAGACTTGGTTGGCAGTGTCAAAAGTAAACTGTAGATGGCCTGGAGCTAGATTAGGGACGAGAGATAAAGTTGCCTCTTCAGACGACAATTGTTCCGAACCACAGTTACCAATCCAATTTTTGACTTGCACGACTCCATCTCTTTGCTTCAACTAACCCATGCCTCCATCTACAAAAAAACCAAAACCTAACCTTTTGTCTTTTGACGAATTCAAGTTCCTCCTTCTTCTCTCGCCCACTTAACTCTAGCTTCTGCTTCACCGACGCCCAGCTTTAGCAACGAGAATCTCGCTGTCTCGATTGTTGCGCTTGCTACGAGTATACCACGATCCACACGCGGAAACCAGGTCAATATCGAGATCCCTCTTTATCAAGACTTGCTACATCGACAGAGGTTACTTAAAGACACGGAAATACTACACGAAGGACACTACATCGACAGAAATACCTAAGATAACGGAAACAATGCATGAAGGACACGGAAAACTCGCTACACCGACAGAGATACCTAAGACAACGGAAATACTGCACGAAGGACACGGAAACACTACACCATATGAAAAGGAAGCAAACCTTTGCATCGTGTTACCGATATTTATGTAGCTTTCTGTTTCTCTTTCTCTTTGGCTTTGACTTTGCAGATTTGCAGTTTATTGTGAGTTCCTCGAGGTTATGTCGTAAGACTTAGTAGTACTGCATCTACCTTTGAGACCTTGGGCACGGTCGAGGGAAAATGATGGGAGTTGTTATGTCTTGACAAAGTGACGTTGCAGGAGTGCTCGAAGACAGGTTAAGGACGTTCGTTAAGGATGAATCAGCAACACAACAGCCATGCTCTTGGGTTTCTGACCAATCAAAATCATGATTAAGCGGCAGCTAATTTGCACCATATTAACCACACTTAGGCTGGATTTTTTGAGCCGGACCACGGCAATGACAAACCTTGGGCCATGGAAGCCGTAGAATAAATATCATAATCAAACGTGTCCCGGCGAAGCGTGAGTACAAGTATCGCTTTCAATTCTTTTTGTTCTGCATGTCTTCTCCATCATCAGAAACAAGCAACACACAACTTCCCTCGTCAACGATCAATCTCAAAGCCCTTGCTGTCCTCGTCGGCATAGCAGCAATCACCGTGGCTCTCTTTACACCTTTGCGAAACAACATCCCGGCTTTGCTGTCCAAAAAGACATCACCCTCATCCATCCAACGCACAATGTCTTCCACCACCTCTCCTCTGAAGATCATCAAGCGTCCCTGGAACGCTCGAGGCCACGCGGATCATGGATGGCTCTACACCTTCCACACTTTTTCCTTTGCCTCTTACTATGACCCCAGCCACGAGTCCTTCGGGCCCCTCCGCGTGATAAACGAAGACCGCGTCGAAAAAGGCACGGGCTTTGGCACGCACTCGCACGCCGAGTTCCTCATCTGGTCCTACATCGTCTCGGGCGAGCTCGAACACAAAGACAGCATGGGCAATCTCGAAAACCTGAAACGCGGCGAAGTGCAATTCACCTCTGCAGGTACAGGAATCAGGCATTCAGAGTACAACCGCAAGCGAACCGAAGACGTGCATTTCCTGCAGATCTGGGCAAAGCCGTATACACGCGGCTTGCAGCCCAGCTACGTGACGAGAAAGTTTACCGATGAGATGAAGACAGATAAGTTGGTCAGGATCATGGAGGATCTCAAGAGACATGGCGGCAAAGATGCAGAGGACCAGCCTATCCCTCTGCATGCGGATTTGAGTATGGATGCTAGTATCTTGAGTCCTGGCAAGAGTGTCACTCACGACATCGTTGCGGACGGAAAGAGAAATGTGTTTGTGCATCTTGTCATGGGTGGTAGAACGCAGCCCAAGACTGGAGGTGCAAAGATCAAGGTCGGCGGTGTGGAGTTGGGTGAGGGTGATGGCGCGTACATCACCAATGCCACTGGGCCAGGCAAGATTGAGGTTGAGAGTGTGGGCGACAAGCCTGCAGAGTTTTTGCTGTTCGACATGGGTGTGTAAGAGACGGGTAAAGTTGTTTGTAGCTCTATATCATCCCGACTCATTTCGCAATACCGAAACCTCTGTTGCACACTGTTAACACTACCACATCGCACACTCTGTTGTGGACAAGCAACTCGAACGGGAGCAGCGGTAGTGCTGGATGCTTTCCAGTTGTCCATAGTATCCCTTTGTCGAGATCCTTGACACATCTTTTGCTTGATGACGTCTCACGCAGCAAGGACGAGAGAACACACTACTTCCTTCTTTGCTCGCCATGATTGTGCTAAAAAAAAAATTACACAGTATACAACAACAGGATATACATCGGGGTCAAGATACAAGAAGAAGGGGACTTTCTAATGCACAACACAGAAGGGAGGAAATGATACAGCGGACACAAAAGAGGTAGGAGCAATCTAAGCAAGAATTACGAGGAAGAAACACGTTCGTCAGACCAGAAACAGAAGGGTCGATGCACTTGAGCAAGAAAGATTGAAAGCAGCAACGCAGGCCAAAGAGTGGAAGGAGCGGTCGAAACAAAGCACTAGAGGGAGGGGCAAATGTAATCAAGATTCAGAGTAGAATTGATAATCAAAAGACTCAATGAGTCAGAGTCAAGAAAGTGACAGATCTCTGTCGCAAAGCAAAGCAAAGCTCCTAGCAAAAATGTGACATAGAAGAAGAGAAGGTGTGTCCAAAAGAATCAAAAGGACGTAAAGAAAAAAGAAAGGCTCAGCCCGACCTCCTTTTGATCGGCTCGAAGAAAAGAAACCTGATAAACAACGCCTCGCCTAGTCAAGAAATATAAAGGAAATCCATCCCGTATTGACAAAAGGTCATCCCGTATCGATCATGGCATCACTCAAACATTCTTGCTTGTTTCTGCCTCTTCTTCGGCATCTCTCTTCTCCAAGGCTTCTCGCTCCCAATCCTGGATCTGGAGGCCGTAGTTTGATGGCTTGCGCTGAGCGCCAGCCTCTGCAGCCTCTTCTTTGGCTTCCCCAGTCTCCTTCTCTTTCAGAAGCTGTCTGGCGCGAATGCTCTTCGCACCGTCGCTGACGCTTCTCAAACTAGCTTCATCTGCGTTGACGACACGCAGACGAGCCTTGGGCACTGTGAACATGACTTGGACATCGCGGTTAGCGGCTGCCTCTTCGATATCCCAGTCTTCGCGTTCGTCTTCGGGTGTTTGTTTCTCGGCTTCTTCTTTTGTTGCCGAGGTCTCGGGTACATCGCCCCAATCACCAGTGTCAGGATCATCGCGGTAGGGCTGCCAACGAGGATCGTTCTCGTTACCTTCCCAATCACGCTTACCGCGTCTAGTGCCCAGAAACTGCGAACTGTCACTGGCTGCACGGCGAGGGCCAGATGTTGACATCGATGATCCAGTACGTGCATGACCTTTGACAGGGCTGTTGCTGCGATCGCGGTATTGTTGAGTAGGAAGTGGCACCATGGGAGCGCCAACACGTCTTTGGGCGTGCGAGGCGCTCATGCTACGATCACCGCTGAATACTTGACGAATACTGCCCATCCATCCACGGCGGCGAGGTGGGAGAGGAGGTGTCTTGCCGACGGCGGCTGCTATGATTTCTGTCGAGGTTGGTCGCACTCTGTACTCAAGCGGTGCTGTAGGTTGGCTGTCGGGTGTGTTTCCAAGAAGAGCCTCGCCTTGAGCGATTAATTGACCGAAGGTTGTGCATTGGGTCGAGGTAGAGTCGGGATTCCTCTCTAATCCTGGACGCAGACTAGGTGGATGCAAGCTGTTCGACTGTTTGGGTCTGTTCTCCCAGTATGCAGGAGACATACTGCGCGACAAGACAGATGCACTGGGTGCTTGTGATGGTGTGATTGACGGATGACCTGACAAACCAAAGAAGAGTCCCGAGCGAGTTGAAGATGTTCGAGCAACAGAGCGACCATTACTCGAAAGCCCAGAACGATCAGAGTTCTCACTCAATCCAGACGAAGTTCTTTCATCAATCTTGTCGGGAGAGCTGGATCGACTGGCAGGGTAAGGAGAAATTGTGCGCCTCAGGGATGCAGCATACGAGTTGGTCCAGTGGTTGATCCAGCTGCTGACTTGGTCCGTACCGTTCGTTGTGCTCGTCATTACGCTGGTGTTCGTAGGCTGTCTATGAATGGGAGAGCCTTGTGAACCTTCTGCCGCAGAACCGAGCTCCGGAGTGACTGGATGGCTGCGAAGAGGGTTTGGAAGAGGGTCTTTGAAAGGATCTTGCTCGCTACTCTTTAGGCCAATCATGTTTCCGAGACCTCTGAACGACCGGTTGCTATGTCTTGATGATAGTCTCTCTTCCTCTTCATCTCTCTCTTGGATCGGATGGATGTTACCGCTGGTCCTGCTGATCCTGCCGTCGTCGTAGCGAGGAGCGGCATGGTACTGGTACTGACTGCGGGTCAACCCATTCTTTCGCAGACCTCTTGTCGGGCTTGGAGCACTGATGGACAGACCAGATCTCTCGACGTCGTGATTGCCTTCTTTGATTTGAGCAGGACTGTTCTCAACGCCGTGGGGTGTCCAAGTAGTGAAGCCGTCATGCATATCCTCGTCCTTCTCTTGCCAGTTGCCACCAGAGGCATAGTCGCCATGGTAGGGTTCGTACGTAGTACTGCTACGATAAGGTTCGTAATTGGTATTGCCAAACCAGGCTTGCTCATAGCCATTACCTCCATTCTTGTATAGACGCTCTCTGTCGCTTTCACGGGCTTCGCGTCTTTGTTTCAAATGGCGTTTGTACCAGAAATAGAAGACGATGAGGAGGCCGACGATGATTGCTCCAATGGTCAGACCGACACCAAGACCAGCTTTTTGAGATGTTGTAGTGAGTGCTCCTTTGTTCTGGTCTTGTGCTGATGTACCACTATCCGATGTTACTGCAGGCGGCGGGCTGTACGACTGTATCCAGGATCTCGAGGTGACGTTGTAGAAGAGAGTTTGTGAGTTCGAAGAAGGCATTGAACGACGTAGGAAGCGCTTTGATGATGCTGTGGGAATATTGTTACCACCCATAATCATCATGACTCCACCAGGAAGCATGGCTGCACCGTGCCCATAGATACCTGCCCCAGATAGACCAGAAGCTGTTTGGAGAGGCACTGACCACTCCCAATCGCCGTCACCTCCATAGCCTGAGCCAAGTTCTAGCACGGCTAATTGAGGTGAGGCGGCGTTTGTGACATCTCCAACCCACCCACCAAACACAACCAAGCTCTTGCCATCTTCAGTCAAAACTGCCGTATGCCCAGATCGTGGTTCAACTGAAGTGGCAGCCCCTGTGACTGTCGAGTCGGCATTTGGAGTCGAAGGCTGGTCCACTGGTTGATAAGTCCAGGTCTCTTCAGGAAGCGAAAATACAGCTACCGAGGACATGTTGATGAAAGCAGCTCCAGTGTGACCTCCCACCAACACAAAGCTTTGGCGTGCACTTTGGGTGCTGCTAGAGTTGTCTGAGAATGCAGGGGCCAAGGGAGTCATGCTGAAGCCAGCCTCAGCGACGGGTGGGCCTTTGCTTGATAGAAATGCGGAAGTGTAAGCCACTTGCTTCGAGCTGTCCAATTCCGGAGAGAAGGTCATCATCTGGTTGGTATAGTTTGCTGCAGACATCCAGGTTTCGTCGGTAGCGTTAGCTAACGGACACATTCCTCCGAACACATATAAACTTGTCGTAGAAGCATTGCCTTTGGCCAAGTCAGAAAATGCGATACCTGAGCTGAGAAAGTCGGGTCCGTGAATCTTGTTCTTTGCAGCTGCTGCAGGCGTGCTTTGTAACCATGTGCCATTGCCATTCTTGCCATGTGCAGCTGGGATAAAGGTCCAAACCTCCGGGGCATCACCATTTGTGGAGCAGTCGCCAGCGACGACGGTGATGTTCTGTTCGCTACCTTTCAGTGGTGTGTATGCACGATTCGATGTCGCTTCCAGAAACGGCAGGGAGTCGTAGAGCGTTGTCAAGGAGAGTTTTGAAGCCTCAAGCGATTTGGTGAGGTCGAGCGAAAGTAGGCTGGCTTGGCCATTGGCCTTGGGTTGTAGAATATATGCGTAGGATACTGTCTGGTCGTCTTCGTCGTCTTGCTCGGGTATCACAATATGTGTTGGGTTGTATGGCAGATCCAGTGCTGAGACTCGAGCGGCTGCCAGGATAAGAAGTCCGACTCCCGGTATCCTCCTTGAGAGGGCCGCTCTTGACATCTTTTCGAGACAAAATATCACAAGTCAGGTCCCTCAATCCATATACATGATTAGAGTCGTGATGGGCGCTTGTTTCAGTCGATCGGTCGCAGGTGCAATGGTTCACAGAATGAGCGGACACGGAAGTGCCAGATAGTAGTGTTGTAGCGAGACAAGGAGTGGCTAGGCAGGTACCTTCAAGGTAAATAGATGGCGGGGATCGAGACAGAGGAAGAAAGTCAATCAATCGAGGGCCACAAGGCTCTTCTGCAGCTGAACAAGGGCCATGCACATGCGACCGCCCGGTCATTCCGGTCCTCAGAGTAAACAAAGCTCGTCACGCAACATATTCACACCCACGTAGTAGACGAGAGGCACCAGCCACCGTTCGATACCAACGTCTGGGCCCTGTTTTAGTGACCCGTCGCTCGAGCAGCAGCGAAAAGGCATGCTTGGATAGATTGGAGCCACAGCTCCTCCGACCAAGTGTGGCACCTTTCCATAGCCTGAAGAAAGTTTGTTGATCGAGTTGCCAGAGCAACCCCCCAAATCCGAACCCTTCTTTCGCTAGCTTGTGCCCCTCCAACATGATTTTATTCGACCGTCTCCGCTCTTGACGCGATCCTGGCATTGCGACAGTCATCCCGTCAGGCTGAGATCTGTAGGGAAAGGCTATGTTCAAGTACGAGATTATCCACCCTGGTTCGTGACGATAAGAGACGAGGGTCCGACGCTTGCTTGCAGCCGACCAGCCACCTCGGACTCGTCGGTTGTGTCATCGTATCTTTCTTGATTCTGGAGCAGCGCCAAGTGGTGCGTCCTCATCACGTTCTACAACTGTAGGACCAAACTGTTGTATATAGTTCTCGGTTGCAATGTCTTACCAAATGGTCCCGAATAGAAAGGCGGCTGCTCAACCACGAAGACAAGACGAGCCGTTATAACCATTTATGCCACACCGCAATCTCAAAGCTGTAGCAACCACCGTTGATATATAAGGGATCACGAGCGATTGAACGGTCAACGATAGCAGAATGACGAGATGACTTGTCTCGGAAAATTTCTGACCTGCTAGCTACGAAAGTAATGTCTAGCGATTGGCGATGGCGAGATTTTCCTCGTCTCCGGCAATGTCCCTAGTATAACACAGCTCGTGTCCTCCGAATAACGCCGTTTTTGCAGAAAAGCCAGAATAAGTGCCCTTCCTTGTGCCAGCTAAAACTCCTTCCATGCAAGTTCATGCGCGTTCGTTTCGTGCGTAAATCAATGATCCGTCCCTTCCCAGATGACGCCTCGCTACACATGTACATTTTTCAGAAACCCATTATATGTCTCCAGCGTTGTTGATGCGTCTCTTGATCTGCTCAAACGAGGAGAAGAAGATCATGTTGATGAGAGCAGAGCGTCCGACACTGACTCCAAGGCCTGCCATTGTTAGTTCATAGGTAGCTTTGCAAAATCGTCTTTCTTTTACATACCTCTGTAAGAGCCTGGCTGGAAGAACTTGATGTCAGGACGCGAGACTTGAGCACGACCTGTCTCTAGCTGGCGCTTTTGGAACTGGGTCTTGACGACGTCGATAGGGTAGATCTGCAGGTTCATTAGCGGTAATTCACTATGTCCAGATTGACGTAGACCTACCAGTACCCAACTGACGATTCCACAGGTTCCGCCAGCAAGAGCGACGGCAGCAGGCTCGGCAGGCTCATTTCCGCGTCCATTCGAGAGAATCTGCTTGACAGTCTCGTAGGTGCCGAAATAGATAGCAGTGCCGATGGTGTCGCGCACTGTGTACCGCTCTGTTAGCGATTTCTTGATATGCCGGGCTATGCGCTGTTAGGTCTTACCAAGATGGAGGCGATAACCGCAGTACAAGCCGCGGGTACCACGCTCACGGACAAGCTGTTGAGCGGTCCTGAAGGCGCCAGTGCGAAGATCACTGATGGGCTGAGGGCGATCGGAGGGGTTTGCTTCTCTCTTCATCTTACCAGCAAGCTGGGCGTTGAGCTTGATGAGTTCGAACGGGCCTGTTCTTGAGTCAGCAACTATCCAACGAGCCGACCGAGATGGACGCACAAGAAACAAAGGTAATGACGGCGCCAGCAGTGGCTCCGGCACTGCTAAAGCAGGCAATGGTTGACAGAGTAGGGTACTGTCCTTTCTTGTTGGCCAAGTCGAGAGGAGACTCGCCAGTCATTCGAGTCATGTAATGGTCAATGACATGCTTAGAACGTTGATACAGCCCGAATGAGATGGTGCGAACCAGGGTCACACTGGCCATGGGTGTGCCAACACCTGAGAGTTGAGATTAGTGGAGGTAGGATCAATGCTCAGCATGCACAAGACATACCTCTCCAGAATCCGCGCAGACCTTCAACGTGGTAAGCATCCTTGACAGTTGCAAGAAAGCGAGTATCATAGCTTGATACAATCAGTAATGGCAAAAAGGACGACTCTGACGCCTACTCACGATTGCATGCGGACTTTGGCAAAGTCGAGAGGGAACTGCACGAGACTCGTCAGCGTCGAGGTAGACTAGAAGACGGGCTGTGCGACGAAGCATACCGCAATGAAGGTCGAGAGGACACTGGACGACATAGAAGCCAGCTCGGTCTTCCACTTCTTGGCCCATCTCTTGACATCATCGTTGGCTTCATAGTCCAGGATGCCAAATCTGTGTGGCTGAGCAGGCTGGTGCTGCTCGTTGTGTGCCTTGTCTGGATCAGAGTTGGGATCTCTCATGCTGGGTGGTGCGCGGTCCAGGTTGTTCGCGGTGGGATTGTTGCTGAAGACGAGAGTGTCTTTCAGTTGGCGCGCTTTTGAACCAGCGGCGAGCTGCGCTCCATTGGCTCTCGGCGAATTCGACGACTAAGCAAGGCAACGATATACGGGGTTCTCGGCGCTCTTCCAAGACGTCGACGGGCTGCCACCAGGACGAGCAAGACTCTCGGTTCGCTCGTGAGCGAGTCTACTGGGGGATATACAGGGACCAGGCGCAGGCCAAGCTACAGACGACGATTCGGGCGGGCTCGCCGTCGCCTGTCGAGGACGGATCTTTGGTACGACTATTCGGCAGGAGTAGGAGGAGTGATATTTCGACACAATCAGCGACGGCGGCGTGGGCAGAAGGGCAGGATCGAAGTCGACTTTTGTAACAGCAAAGAGCGTGAATTACTGTACTGACGCTTGATTGGCCTGTACCCCGCGCACGTACCTTCTCTGAAGCCACCCCGAGAGCACGTCGCTTAGAGTTACTGCTGTAGACATCACGCGGCTGCCTTTGCTTTTGCAGGAACATGTGAAAGAGCGTGACACTAGCATGGCCTGCCATCGTCAATGCCATTCCTGAACCGTATATTACATTTCTGCATGTCGAGTCGTCATCATCATGAGTCCCATCCACGCCTAGCCGAGACTCTGGAGAGCTCGCTTACAATTTATTGCTCCGTCGAAGTACCCGTACTCGAGTACAAAGCGAGCTTCTTCAACCCGACGAGAGTATTGGGCCGTTAAAGCAATATCATGCCAGCTCCTGAGAGCAAAGCTATGCTCAGAAGGGCCCAACCGCATGCTTTAGCATGTGCTGCCTGATTAGGCGCTCCCTTGCCAATGTCGCTCTGTCCGCTCGCCATGGCCGTACAGCTGGCTCCACAGCCATAGCCAGATGGACAACAACCTCCACCTACGCTGGCTGCGCAACTGGACCAACCATTAGCACAATTTCCTACCGGAGCTGCAGAGCTAGCGCCGCTAGGGGCCATCACTGTCAGTCCAGAATTGGTGACTACAGCCGTGCTTTCGGAAGTAGGACAACTCGTCGTGTCGCAATTTCTTCCAACTCGACAGCATCCACCGAGATAGAATGCGCTGCACATGTAGAACCCGGTCGGGCATCCAGAATAGCTCACAGTACTGGAAGCGGATGTAGTCCTGCGAGTTGGGGTGCTTGTCGGCGATGTCGAGACCGAAACTGGTCCAGAGCCACTCGTTGGCAGGACAGGTGGAGCAGCCGTTGATAGCGGTGGACAGGTCAGAGAGCCACAGGCTCGATCAGTATGGCAGCAACCACCTCCAAGGCTCGCTGGGCATGTCTGGAACCCAGGACTGCAGGTCAATGGACCTTGCCCTGAAGACGAAGGACTGATTGGCGTCGAAGGGACCGATGATGTTGACGATGCACTTGAAGGCGGTATGACGGTCGTCGTTTGAACAATCGTCGTTGTCAAGGTGTTTCCAGATGTTGTAATGACCAAAGTGGTTGTCGAGGTGCAGACCGAAGCTGTTTCGGGGCCAGAACTCGCTGGAATAACAAAGGTTTGTGTGGTTGTGCTATCAGACAACGTCGACCATGAAGCTCCAGTAGTCACGGTCACTATTGGTAGCGTAGTGGTGGTTGTAGCGGTTGATGCATATACGCCTAGATACGTTATCAGTCGAATGGAGCTTCATGGTAATTTTCCTAGTCCGCTCACATCCGATACCCTGGCAGGAATATCCAGGAACGCAACAACCACCATTATCGTTCTCACACTGAGTGTATCCCGCAGCGGTATCACACGATCCAATCTGTCCTCCACAGCTCGCACTATCAGGGCAACAGCCTATCGTTGCTCCATCGTTTCCCGGGACGGAGATGCAGGTTTCGCCAGTAGCACAGCAGCTGTTGGGGTACCCAACTGATTCACAGCTGTTAGTTCCAGTTGGACATTGATATGCCCTTTTTGACAAGCTAAGACCAAGAGCTCTGTGATTAGGAACAAACTGTTGGGAATCTGCATGTAAAAGCAGCGGCGGAAGCAACTCTTCAACGTTGGATATGTTGGTCAACAGTGCTGCAGAGCCGACCGAGCGTCGCGCGTGTTCCAACTCGATGAAACTAAATGTCTGCTCATCAAATTGCCAGTAGTCCAAGAAGAACTTTTCGCCTTCGTTATCACTCATCTTTCGCATACCAGATGGTGAAGCCGTGTTGAGGTTTTGCTGTATTTGAAAGTTTCGCCTGAAATGGTGTTCATGTTCGGGATAATACTTCTCACCTGGCGGTAAGTTGTAAGGCCAGTCTTGACTGTAGACGGGAGTCGAAAAGATGGTAGCGAACAAAGTGACGGGTAGGGCCAGAAGCCCAGTTGCTATATTACGCATTTGCAGTTACTTCGATCGAGGGGCTGTCTCGTAAGCTCAGGATTGGGGATTCACAGTGGGAGGGACAACAGTAAAGTGAATGAGGAGGAGTGGCTATCGTGATGGCTAGGACACGGACAAGCAAATATCGCAAGGCCAGACCGGGAAGGAAAATAGATTGCCATCGCAAGAGTTACTTAGCGTTGCCAGAGCTACAGGGCAGCAAGCAGGATGTGGGCGTGCATGAGCGACAAATCGCAAGTGAGAAGGGAAGCTGGAGAGCTGGCTTGTTGCTCAAGCGTGGCTGGTGACATGTGGCTGATGGCGCTGCCAAGCAAAATATGGTCGCTTGTCCGCACTCCGGAGAAATCCGCCGCCGCACCGGACGCACTCGAATTCGCAAAGCCTTCTCTTGAATCTCTCGTTCGCGACCGACTGTGATATCGACATCCACCGACATCGACAACCGGTAGGTGCTATTCCATATCCTTCCCGAGCCCGTCAACAGCACAATCGCCATCGCTCTCTTCGCCGCATACAACGACTCTTCTCCTCGAACCACGCGCGCCCGCCACTTGACACCTCAACCTCTCGAAATCATCCACTAACACACGTCGTCTGCAGCAATCATGGGTAA
This sequence comes from Aureobasidium sp. EXF-10728, assembly GCA_023848605.1. Classification (NCBI taxonomy): domain Eukaryota; kingdom Fungi; phylum Ascomycota; class Dothideomycetes; order Dothideales; family Saccotheciaceae; genus Aureobasidium; species Aureobasidium sp. EXF-10728. The sequence goes on along the minus strand of SWBG01000001.1, from coordinate 669,677 downwards.
AGGAAAGCCAAGAGGTCTCAACGCCGCCCGCAAGCTCCAGAACACCCGCCGTGAGGGTCGTTGGGCCGACCTGAACTACAAGAAGCGTCTTCTCGGTACCGCCTACAAGTCCTCTCCCTTCGGTGGTTCGTCGCACGCCAAGGGCATCGTCCTCGAGAAGGTCGGTGTCGAGGCCAAGCAGCCCAACTCGGCCATTCGCAAGTGTGTTCGTGTCCAGCTCATCAAGAACGGCAAGAAGGTCACCGCTTTCGGTACGTGACCCCCAAAAGGAAGAAGCGCACACAAGACGAACAAGCCCTTCTAACATCTAACCCCAACAGTCCCCAACGATGGTTGCTTGAACTTCGTCGACGAGAACGACGAGGTCCTTCTCGCCGGTTTCGGTCGCAAGGGCAAGGCCAAGGGTGATATTCCCGGTGTCCGTTTCAAGGTCGTCAAGGTCTCCGGTGTCGGTCTCTCCGCTCTGTGGAAGGAGAAGAAGGAGAAGCCCAGATCGTAAACAACTCGTCTCTGCGTTGTACGACTCTTACGCTTTCTTCTATTTCGCGCGGGCGGAAACAAGCAACAACAAAAAGATTCTCTTTTCACTATCACACTCGAGTGTCAACATCATCATGCTTGCGGGTTGATCGGCTTTGGCGAAAATGGGATTTCTGCGAACTCAAAAATGAAAAACAGTTTCCAAAAACACCCAACAACAACGTCTTCCTTCCCGCCTCGGCATGAGAGCGTCTTTTTGTCCGCCCTGCTGCTGCTGCTCCTCCCTCTTTTTTTGCTTCTGGCATCAGATCATACACAACCTCTTGTGACATAGCTTACGGAATGCACTTGTCCAGCTCTGGCTGATGAACGAAAGATACCCGCATTCTGCCTACTCTTTACTTGCCACTTTTTGACTGACCATCAATGTGCATTTTTTTGACCTTTAGCATTGATCTTTAACCAACGCAGCATGAACTCCTCTGTCTACAGGTTGACACCTCTTTCCTTGCCCTCTTCTCTTCTCCTTTCTTCTCTTACACCCCACTCACTTTGCCACACTCTGGACTCCGCCCATCTCCCTGTGGCCTTGTCCAATTTTCAGTGCAAAGAAGATCGACCCTTGTCCTACTACTCACCGGCATGTCTCCTTCTTTTCGGAGCGTGGGCATATCGGTCCATGTTTAAGGTCAACACGTCTTATACTGTTCTATATTTTCATGAATGCAAAAGACGGTTTACTTGACAATCCACTCTGATCATAGCACCTGTTCCTCAAATGCTCTTGGTTTGATGCCGAACTCTCTATGGGTCCACTCTCGTACAAAAACATATATAATCTTCTCAATCTCTACTTGCTTTCTTTCTTCCTGTCTTTGAGTCCCTCGACACCTTGGCCCCAGGCCCCGGCCTTCTTGCCCCATTTCATCGTGCCCCAGATGTGCGTCCAAGAGAACTTTGGCGGCGGCTCTTCCGATCTTCTAAACGGGCTGGCCCCATGTCTAAACATGACTTCATCATTGACCTCATCCACACCTCTTGACGTTCCCATCCGCGCATCGCCCGCCACTCCCTCTGTAAACGCCACTGTCCCAGGCGCCAAAGAAGGAGAAGTAGCCTCCCAAGACCGAATGGACAGAGGCAATGGTTTGTGCCATCCTTCTTCTGCCCTCTCCCACCACTTCCTGCCGCACATTTCCCAGAGCCGCGATTGTGCGCGTCTGTAGGCGAACCGCTCGTCTTCGCCGGTAAAAGACCTCACGTTGCTGAAATCGGGAGAGCTGCCTTGGCGCAGTCCTCGCATTCTGAAGTCGTCGTCTGGGTCTTTGGGGCCGTGTTCGCGTTCTGAAATGCGTCTGATGCGGTTCGGTGGGTCGTCTTCTAGTGAGTCGGCGGCGAGGAGATTCTCAAAGCGTGAGTGGGTGTAGTCGGGCTCCGGGGCAGAAGACTCGCGGTAATCTGGGTTGGAAGAGAGGATGTTGGGGCGGAAAGGGGCGGTGGCGTCTTGGTATGCTTCTGCAAAGGTTTCGGCGTACACGGCGTCTTGGTTCATGCCTTCGCCATCCTTCTTTTCGGGAAAGAAGATCTCGTCGGGGCCGGCAGAGGCGTGGGTGATGAGGAGTTTGCAGCGGGCTTCGTAGAGGGCGTCGAGGAGGGTGATGAAGCGGCGGGCTTCGTTCTTTTGAAGTAGAGAGAGGATGGGCACGTCAGAGAGGATGATGGTGTGGTAGGTGGAAGCGAGGGTTATGTAGTCTGCGGGACCGAGATTGGAGGCACATAGTTCGGAGAATGTCCAGGAGGACATGCCATTGTGGGATCGTGGGACGGGGATTGTGCGGCCATAGACGCGTATGCTGGAGGGTGTCCATTCGATTGAAGAGACTGCTGTGCCTAGGAGAGTCTGTTCGGCTTCTGCGACTTTGTCCTTGAAGATCGTTTGGTCTTGTTCTGAAGCTGTTGGGCCTGGGGTTATCAGGAAGTATGTGGGAGCTCTTATGGCATCGGTTTGTGTTTCTGACTCTTGCTTTGCGGTCTCCTTTGGGATGCTCGATATAGCAGAGTCACTTTCGAACGCTTCCGCATCTGTAACATCTTCAAATCGATCTTCTTCGGCAATTGGAGGTGGTGTTTGAGAGCTGGCTTCATGTCTGCGATAGTCTTTGCCGTTGCTCATCTCCCAAATCTCGCAGCGAGCTTTGAGTACCTCGAGGAAGCCAGCAAATTCACCCTGACCAGCAAACATGTTTTCACTTCTGCCTTTGGTAGCTCGCCCCATGCCCAGTCTCAGAGTCAAGCTCTGCAAGCGCGAAGGAGGTGGGAAAGCCATACCAGCAGCTTTGTGCAGTTCCTCGGGCATTCGGTTGCTCGTTGCAATGAGCACTCCACCAAGTTGGAAGAACGAAGTCATCAAGTTGGTCATAATCTTCGACGCGGCCCTATCTGGAAGTTGAAATTCATCAAGAAAGAGGATGGGAGAAGTGTTGATCATGTCACGAGCGAGCCAGAGCAGCGAGTGCTCTTCCACATCAGCACCAGCTGCTTGAGGCAATCTAGTCAAGCGGTTCCGCCTCAGCTGCTCCAGTTTGGCAAAAGTGTCCAGCATGAATGTGTTGAAGTGCCAGCGTGCCTTCTTTCTGTTGGGTAAACAGTCGGCGAAGAGATCGATGAGCATACTTTTGCCTGTGCCTACTTCGCCGTGAAGCATGAGGCCTCGAGGCGAGTCGAGGTTCATGGCGGCTTCATGGCTAGTGAGGACCTTGGTCAGAGCTAGACTGTCTCGCTTCTCCCTTTGAGCAATGAGGTTCTGCCAGACTCCTCGTTTCTGTGGATCTGGTTCTACATTTGTGTTTACTGAAGGACCCACAGCGCGAGTTATCTGATCGAGTTTGTGCTTGTATTCAATGGTTGGTTCATAGTCTTTTAGACGGTCGTATAGCTTTTGCAGATGAATTGCTGTAAGACGTTGGTATGCGAACATTTAATGTCAAGGCTTATATGACTTACCAAGTCTATGTTGTGCAGGGTCCTGAGTTATACGATTGGTCGCGAGCAGGGCTCGGTACAAGACCAGAGGATTGGTGATGGCAACACCAGTGTTTGGTATAGACGACAATGACATTGATAAGAGATACAAGACATACAAAAGAGAAAGGACCTAGCTTGTCAAGGTATTGGAATAGATAGAAGAATAGAAAGATGTTGCACGATCTCGGTCGTGAATCGAGTGCAGGCGCGAATCGACGTCACCCTCTTTGCGGCAGCGCACGAGCAGTCTAGAGCCTCATGAGCGACACATCAACAGTGCATGAGATGTCACGATGGACGCGGAACAGTTTACGCCGGCGCAACTGTCCTTCTTCTCCATCTACAGCCCACCGCTAGGACCGACAGACGAGACATTCGGTGACCAGGTCGTCTTTTACTACTCGCGAGCAGCCCGCGATGGACGTACAAAAGCCAAACCGACGGCCGACGAGACACGACTGAACGAGAATGAGAAGCTACGACAGATTGGCCTTGCCCAAGGCATGGCAGGCTTTGCCAGGTAGTATTGCTTGTTGCTCGACCGCATGCGTTGTTGTTAAACATGGCCAAGGAACTTTTCCGATGGCGAGCCCATCGAAGCCGTCGAGACCGAGAAGTCGCGCATTTTGATGCACGAGCTGGAGAAGGACTGGTGGGTCCTGGCCGTACGTTCCTTCTTGTACCAGTCGAGACAGCTGTACTGACTCTCAACAGTCGGTCGACCTCACGCGTCTGCCCTCATCCACCAAGGAGCACGAATACGAGTACTCGTCGCGCGAGGTCAGCCCTGCGCCGCTCCTCCTACAACAGGTCCTAACCGCCTACCGTGTCTTCACGCTACACCATGGCCCCTCTCTCAGCGACATGTACGTCAAGCTCCCAAAGGACAAGTTCTCGGCCATGCTCGATCGCTTCTGGTCCCGCTTCTGTCACAACTGGGATGTCCTGCTACACGGCAATCCCGCCATCGACATCTTTGGAGGCCTGAAGCTTGCGGCAGGAGGCGAGTTGGGCTATGGTGTGGGCGAGGAAGACTGGGGCAGTGGAGACCGAGAGGTGCTTGAAGACTTGGTACACCGCACCGAAGGCTTGGTCGACTTGCTTGTCCATCGTTTCGGCGAAGCTGCTCCACCGGACGACGACTATAACAACCACGATTCCTCTCAATACACTCTTCACAATGCTCGCCAACCTCTTCCCTGGCTAGGCTGTGGATCCGAGCCCCAGGCTCCCGACGGCCTCATCTTCAGTGGTGTGGGCGCCATCACCCGTCCTTCAATCCGTGACATCTCCACCTGGGTCCGTGACATCTATGCCTACGGCGAGCACGCTTACGGTGTCAAGGACAACCCACATCGACAACGCCGCAAGAGACGCAGGCGTCAACCTGTAGCCGACCCGGACCCAGAACCCGAGACTCCACCTGCCACAGAAGAGGAGTTCAAGAACAAAGCTATAGATCGGCTAAAGGACATCGAGCTCCCGCCAGATCCCCGGCCGCAGATGCATGACAGAGTCGCCTCTCACGATCACGCTACCGGTACTCCGGGCACTCAGGTTGCTTCACACCCTGGCATCCCTCCTCCCATCGTCAGCGCCGTAGAAGCCTCGCTCGATCGAGCCAGTGCTTCGGCCGATTCTCACGCTTCCAGCCAACCGCCGCCATCCTCTGAACAATCGTCAAACTGGAACCTCGGAAGTTCTGACAAGTGGGTCAAATATCTCACTTTTGGTTTGGCATCAGGAGGCAAACGATCAGAATCACCAAAGCGACCAGAAGGCCCACGCCGTAGTTCGACGTCTAGTTCAAAGACTGTCAAGGGTGTTTCTTCCCACAAGTCCAAAGATGACAAGGACGAACCGCCAATGCAGCACCTGGATCCCAACCCGGACGGCTATCAAGCAATGGCTGCCCTACAACGCCAATGCCGAAGAGAAAACCAAGGCCATTTCCTCATCGGCTACCTGGGCGACCTCGAACGTGAGCCGACAGAAACCGACGACGACAGCGACACCACAATCGGCGGCAGCGAGATCCCAGAGGCTGAGCGCAACCTCTTGCGTACTGTAAAGGTCGAACTCACAGACAAGGGCGACACTGCCAACGACGACTTGGACTCGCGAGACAGCTTTGTCAACAACGATACCTCGTCGCGGTTGCGCGTGCTGGTCTACATCCATCGACCTTTTATCCACGTCTTTTTGTTTGAGCAAAGGACGCCTTCACTCAGCATCATGGGCTTCTACCGCGACTTGCACAAGAACCTGCGTCCACTGCACAGATCACTCCTCAACAGCACATCGGCGCAAAAAGTGGCGGAACGGATAGCGGCCGCACATACCTCGCCGCCCGAGCCCATGTCCATAAACCCGCAGAACCCTCCTTTTGCACCGCCCCGCAACAGCCCCGTCTTTGACCTCGTCTACGACCCCGTAAACCTCTCTTGCCACACTTCTCTGCCCAACATCCCCGAGCCAGGGCAGGCGATACCCTATGGCGGCAGCATCAGCACCACCAGTTCAGGCAAAGACGGCCCACCCCAATGGACACGCCTGGAAGCTCTGAACGTGCACAGCCACATCCTCTTTACACTCGCCCACTCGGCCCGCAGCCCCCAAGAAACCGAACGCACGTCAAAGACCTCGCGGCACTGGTGGGTGGTCTGGTTGCGCGTGCCCCAACCCGGCGAGGGCGACGGCAAACATCCTCGCCCCGAGTACTGCCGGACTGCCTTCTTGGTGCGCAAAGCGCGGGACCACGTCGTCGAGCGCAGGAATATCAGTGCCAAGGGTATGGCGAGTAGGATGAGTAGCGGCATGTATAATCTTGTTGGCGCAAGAGGGGGGAATGGTGCAGAGAGTAGTGATGATGCTGGGGGCGGTGGATGGGGCAGTGCTGCTGCGTTGGCTGGAGGCATTGGCATTGATGCGCGCAAGTATGTTGAGAATCTGCTGAGTTTGAATCGGTAGTGGATAGTACACAATCAGTCAGCGATGACCGGTCGATTGTCTTTTTACTTTTGTGTCATTTGTTCTTGATGTGATGCTCGTGATAGTGGTTTTTTTTGTTCGCGAACACATCGTTGCGGGCCATGTCACCCTGCTCGCAAATTGTTAACAACTTTGAGCACTCGTGTGATGCGACAAGAAGCTCTTTAGTATACGATAGCTTATAGCAGTACTCCTAATTAGCTGTGCGTATTGTGTTTCTAGTATCCACCCAATACAAATGTCATTCTCATCACGACACCTTGTTTGCAATTGACTTTTTGGAACGACCACAATTATACCAGGCTAGGTATACTACAAGCACCACTTACTCACCACTCACCATAACGTCACATAGATATAGCTACCGAAGATAACATGATGGGAGAGCCATAAACAAGGCAGAGTCTTGCTCAGTGCGGAAAAAAGTCCTTGGTGCAGAGATATATTCCACGCAGCACACTAGAGCCACAACTGTATTCAAAAGGAACACATCCAAAAATGGACACAGTAAACAGTCAATGGATCTTTCTCTTTAGACACATATGATATACTTTGCTTTCATACTTGCAAATGATCTCAATAAAATGCACTCTTCACTCACCACTTTCCAATGAAAAGAAACACCAATGTCTAGCCCAAGAACAATGGAAAAAAGCCCGAAGAAAAAGAAATAGGCTAGGAAGAAGACGGAGAAAAAAAAAGCGCATACAGAAATAGAAAAGAAAAATACAGCTTTTCTGTCTGCCAAAATAAATAAACATCAAGAACATCGTCTACGCATTTCCTGGCTTCTCATCTGTATCGATATGCCACACAATGTAATTCGGCAATCCATACACGCCGTAGCCTGCACGCTTGGCCATCTTGGCGAATCCTTCCGTCTCGGCTTGGTTTTCGAAAGAGTAGGCGGGAAAGTTGATGCCGGAGCGGTGGACGTCGGCCTTGACGAGAATGTTGACGCCGCCGATGCCGTCGAGTGGGATTTCGACGTCCTTGTCTTCGCGCCAGTCGCCCATTTTGGCCATGTAGGTGCGACCGGTGTCGTATTCCTTGTAGCCTGGGAGCGTGTTAGCATACTGGATCCAAGGGCTGGTTCGGGATGTGCAACGTACCTTCTGCCAGGACAGTGTCCTTGGAGAGGGAGGCGGCTAGCTTGAGACCCTTTTCGGACTCTTGCCATGAGTTGTAGTCGAATCTTCCTTCAATGTCGCGGCCGTTCTCGTAACGGTGGAACCAGACATCTGTGTCGAAGTCAGCAATGCGTCTGAGAGGAGCAGAGGATGATCATACTCGGAACAAGGACGTCGCGGTCGTGAGCGATAAAGTCTTCAATGATCTTGGAAGGGCTGTCCTTGATGTCGACGTCGCGCCAGTAGACCCAACTGTGCTCAGGCTTCATGGCAGCGCTGAGAAGGTAGTTTCTAGCCTTGCCCATGGCCTTTCTGCGAGGACCCTGGGCAGCAAAACCGTGTCTGTCCTCGACGCTCTGGCTCAAATGAACACCGAAATCTTTCTGAACGACGGTGGCGCTGTGGAAGGGAATCGAGTCGGGGCGGCTTTGGATGCGCTCGAGTTCTTTGGCGAGGACGGCGAGGGTGTCATCGGTGCTGTCGCCGACAAGGAAAGCGAGATCGATGAGTTCGTGGGGATAGGTCAATTGCGAGATGAGGTCGAAGTAGTCGTTGATGTAGGGAGCGGCGTCGCGCAGCGGAGTCAGCAGGAGCACGCGCTCCTTGTTGTCAATGGCCTGTCTCGTGCTCTTTATGGGGTTGAGGTCGACGCTGTTGATAGTGGTGTGGTTGATCTCGACGGGAGTGTGGTGGTTGAAGATGACGGGGGTCTGTAGGCTTCCGGTCCATAGCATCTGCTCATTGGGTGTCATTTGCATGGGTGACTTGGCTGGACCGAAGCAGTAGAACCTGACGAGTCGGGGTCAGCACGAGGGGATTGAGAGAGAGACAGCTGGAGGCACAGCGCATAGCGATTGTCGAGGCCGTCGAGGGGCCCTGGCGCATTAGAGGGTCGCAGCAAGAGGGTCAAGCTTACTTTTGCAGGTCTTCGGCGGTGCCTGTGACGCCCCTCCATAGCAAGATGACAAGGCCGACTATGGCAACGACCAACAGGAAGCGGGTGCGCGTGAGAAAAGTCCAGATGGCTCTGGTCGGCGGCAGCCTGGCCTGTGCCGCCTTCCAGGACACGCCGTTCTTGGGCAACAGCATGGCGATATGCAATTACGACCAAGTCGCTTCAAACCAGGCGGCCTGTCGCGCGAATGTCAAGATGACAGCAACCTCGTCGGCGCTGGCTGGCGCTTCAGGCGTTGGCTTGCTTGGACAGACTATCTGCTTGGCTTGCCAAGAGAAGTTGGATCGAGTGTCGAGGGCTGAGGTTGTCGTCCTCTTTGCTGTCTTGTGTCCAGGAGGGCGACTTTTGTCTGCAGTCGCTGCTCTCTGTTGCGACGGGCTGGCCTCTTGTCTCTGCCACAGTCGTGCTTCCCCCATCAGGCAAGGATTAACAACCAACCCCAGCATCCTCCTGCTCAAAGCCACCTAATTATTGCGTACTTCTCCAGCCCCTGAGTCAGTCCGACCTTCACCTTATCGAATATTTTCATTCTGCAACATTCCACCATATCTTCATTAATCTTAATACAATATATGCTGTAGACTCGCTAATAATGCTGCCGGAACTTTCATCCTCATCTCCCTCCATGATAAAGACACTTTTGAACCGCTGCCAAATTTCATCAAGAACAAACAAAATCAAAACATAGGGTATTCATCAGAATCATTAAACCATCTCCAAAAAACAGTCTGCCTTCCCTTATCACTCAAAACATAGCCCGCTTCCCAAAAGACTCGCGAAAGAACATTTGTCGCAATACGTTCTTGCCGAAATCATTGGCGATGGGCATGAGCTTGTGCTCGACAATCTGAAGGAGCTCGTCTGGGCTTCGCACCTTCTTCAAGCCCAGCGGCAGATGCGCTTCTTCAATCACCTGAATCCGTGCTGCCTGGCACTTGAGCTCGTACGTCTTGTCGTCGTCGTGCGCCTCTCTCACCACAACTGCAGGCTGTACATCTTCGGGCTCGAAGAGCTCAAGAATCTCACCAAGCTGTTGCATGCCTTCTACTCCGAAGAGCTCTTGCAGAATAAAAATGGCGAAAGCATTCAGTTGGGTGCTGGCTTGCAGTAGGTCCTTCTCTTCGTACAGCATGCCACTGCTCTTGGCGTTGACAACCGTCTGGATCTTGCGACCCCTCCAGTTCAAGGCACTGACAAGAAGGCGTTGCAGAACCATCCTGGACCCTCCCTTCTCAGCTCGGAGATGAGTCTGTGCAACATTGTGCCTGGTGTTGGCATCGCTGCTGCCAGTCACAGACTTTGCACGTTCGGCCTCGCGAGGCGCATGCTGACCATCAAACCGAGGGAAACTTGGTCGCCCATGGCCTTTGCCAAACATGAGTGAAGATTGAACTCCTTCTTTGTAGGGCCGCTGGGCTGCATCAATGCGTCTGTTGTTGTCAAATTCTAGTGCCCTAGCCGTCGCAGACATGTCCTTGCGCTTTGAAGGCTTGACTTTCTTCTCGACTCTGTAAGACGGGCTCTGTCTTTTGGCCGGTCTGACAGGAAAAGTCATTGTAGTCATGGTTGGCGTGACGGACCTCGACGGTGTGGGTGTAGGCGAAGACACAGACTCGGCAGGTGAGACATACGAGGACTCCGCTCTGGTAAGAGGGACTGGGAAATATTCGCTCCCAACCGAAGAAGCGCGCATGTGCTGTAGATTGCAATGATCGGCGACCTCGGCCATGTGCTTGAACGGCGGGAGTACAGTCCTGGCAGTTGGACTCTGCACAGGGGTAGGTGCCAGGCTCGTGGGTAGACCGCTTTGATGATGCAGAAATAAGGGAGTGCCAGTGGTCGACTGTGTACGAGATGTAGCCATATCCTCTCGAGCATACACGGGAAGCGATGTCAGGTGTTGGCTGACCTGCCCGACACGGTCTACAGCTCTACGTCTAAAGGCTGCCTGGTTGTGTCTACATTGTGTTAGTCCGGATAATTACCATGCTGTACAGGCCTAGAACTTACGGTTCATACATCATGATCATTTGCTTGAGCAGAGCAAGATGGTGTCTTCGCCTTGAGGGAGGTAGTGCTTGGAGTGCAAGAGTCTTGTGTGGTGTTGTGTGAAGGATGACGATCTGTATCTGACTCTTGTCGATGTGGTGGAAAACACGTTCGAACCAAGCAAAAGTCAAACAAAAACCCAACCCAAAAAAGAACAAAAACGATGAACAGTAGAGCAAAGCACCAAGCCGATTGACACACTGCACTTGTGAATGAAGGGTGGAGGATGGGAAATGAAGATGAAAAGGAAGGTATCTACCGACCTGATATACTCACAGAACCTCAGGACATGGTCAGTATTCCATCTTCCCCGTCATGTCATTTTACCCTCTGCCGAGCACAGCATGAGCGCTAGTGTTAGTATTGCAGCCACCACCGCTCAGGGTAGTTACAGGTTGTGTCCATCAGACCAACAGAAGAGATCCACTGGTGCAGCCGCAGACGCTTGAGCCTATCTGCAGGGACGTCGTTCGCAAACCTGGTCAGCCTCCTTCTAGATCTGCTCCCAGTCACGCAACTGCCAGAAGCCTCTGGTTTGGGGCTTGCCGACATGCGTCATATTCCTTCACCGCTGCTTCTTGGAAATATCTACTCTCATTCAACATGCCTGTAGGCTCTGCAGAACAAGACATGAAGATCAATGTGAGGCACTCTTCTGCATGCCGACTCTGAATGCAAAGTGTCAAGGGGTATGTCGTGTTGAGAGATGCAACTAAGATCGGGACAAGAAATGCCGGATGTACGGCGGCAAATATAGCGGGTCTGAACCCATGCCTCAGACAAACGGGTCCTTGTGATTGGTCTAGGAAACGCAGCACGATGGAGGATCGAAGCATACTAGCCGGGCACGAGCAGCTGTGACTAAAGCAAATCTGATATATCAGAGACTTGAAGGATCAGAGAACGACCGAGAGAGATGATTAGTGGGTAACTTCCAAGAAGATCGAGCGCCGTCCCGAGAGGTCCGACCAGATCCATCGTGTTTTGCGCCGTAAGATGTTTGCGATAGGCGGGCCTTGATGTGAGGGTCCGGCATCCAGGTTTTGAGTCCCTTGCCATCGCGGAGCAGATCCGAGAGCCACTGTTGTTGACGATGAGTGGAGCATCCGTGCCGCATCGATCGGAGGACCTTCCTTGAACGTTTGACATCTTGGAGATACACAATACTTACATCTGCAAAGCAAGTGTCATGCGGCATCCCTTGTCTGCCTGTCATTACAAGCAGAAGGTGTATACCGCTCTTTCAATCAATATCACCATGTTATTTTGGAGTATGACTGCTTCAAGCATCAGTCTTCCCATGTGAACGGCAAGCGGAAATGCACACCAGACTGCTTGTGGAACAGCGGGTGCGTGCGCCTGTTCCAGAGCATCAGATGAACATGCTCAGAACCAACCAACAGTGATGTATATCCACAGGGCGTTCGACGTTGATCAAGATGGAGATGGAGAGATTGGAATGAGTCGTGGGATATGCAGCAACCGAACCTGGGTACGCGCTGGCACTTGACTGAACAGATGGTCCTCTCAGCAAGCAAAGACCACCAGATTTGCTCCCCCCGCTGTAAGGTGCTTACGCTCGGCAAGGCGCAGGTATAACTGATCCAATCGTTGTGGGCATTGGCCGATTCAATATGCAATGAACCTAACTGCCGGAAGTCAATGATCAATCTGCCCGGTGCCAGAGCGGTTTTAGGATGATGGGCAATTTTGCACGACAATGAGGCGTCAACTGATTCTTGTGCCACACGGTAGTTAGCATCCCGAGAGCCCTCGGTTGGGTTTGCAGCCATTCTTATTGCAGAGAGGCGTCCTGCTCATGCACTGTGCCCCACTCCAATATACAAGCTCATGCGCAGCAGACATCTCTAACAGGTCTGTGATTTTCAGCAGACGCGACGGCAGAGCCAGGAGAATGGTTGTACACGAGGTTGAAGACTGATGAAACAGGTTCTGCGCGGCATAACATCAGATGTCCGTTGTCATGAGTCGGCATGTCTTTGCTGTATCGAGACGATGCAGACGCAGCGGCTCGCCGACCTCGTGTCAAATTGTCCTCGGCTGGATGCACAAGTCATGGCATCGACGCATCAAGATCATTGCTAAGCTGGGGTTAATTTATTGCGAAGACCGTACCGAACAAAAAACACAACTCGAGCATGACACGAGGTGACGTTCAGAGAAGCTTGGGAGCCTCAGCGTATGGTGGTTCCTCCCTGTGTCAGAAAAGTCAAAAGGTGCCTGGCATGAGACAGCTCCGTCGGCTAATTATGCGCTGGCTGTCTCAAGTTGAACGACTTCAACCAACAACCGGCCGGCACACACGAAACCTTAATAAGAAAAACATAAGTTTGGAAAAACAGTCTTTGTTGGAAAAAGTATGAACACGAAGAATCTCATACGATAAGTGTGATATTACAACAAACCCCATCCGCCTAACTCGTTAGAAGCCATTAAAAGAAAAAGGAAATAAAGGTTGTGAGTAAAAGCACCATTCGATGCACGCTATCCTGTATTTTAAAAGAATGCTTTCGCTCAAGTAAGACCCGGAGCCGGTGCGTGAGTAGAAAAAACCTTCGGGCCATTGAGATAAATTGAGAATGTCCCGTGGATTAGTCTACGCAAGTCAAGGAAAATGAAATCGAAACGCCATGCAATTTGATCAACACGAAGTCAAGGAAAGACCCGTTTACAGAAGACCGAAGAGGGCAGCAACGACACCCATGACACCAGCAGCGGCGGTGGGAATGTACATGGCGTTGGCAGCACCAGTGTTGGTGGACTTGGAAGAGCTGCCAGAGCCGGTGACGCTGGGGTTGGAGCCAACACCGGAGGGCTTGGCGACGGTGCCGTTGCAGAAGAACTTGCCGCGAATCTGGGAGCCAGACTTCAGCTTCTGGAAGGCGTCACAGCCGCTGAGCTCAGCAGAAGACTGGATGTTGAAAGCACCGTCAACCTCGTTGAGGGCAGGAGCAGAGACGCTGCGCAATGTTAGCTTGGGAATCGTTTGCTATGTTGAGCGATATACTTACTTGGTGAAGTCACCGTAGAGATCGAAAGCACCAGTAATAGTGGCAAGCTTAGGGAAACCGTCGATGACCATGAGGTCGGTGTTGTTCTGGATGGAGAAACCACCACCAACCTTCTTCAGCTGAGGGAAGGAGACGTTGTTAAGGTTCTGGTTGGAGACGATGGTCAAGTCACCCTTGTTGGAACCGACAGTGGTAAGGTTGGCGCACTGCAGCGACGAGAACTCGTTGGAGTAGAAACCGAGAGAACCGTTGACGGAAACGAGCGAGTTGAGGGCGATCTGGGAGACGTTGCGGAAGGTCATGTTGTTGGCCCAGATCAGGTTGGGGAAGATGGCAGAGACGTTGCCACCGTTGGACTCGATGTTGAGCGAGTTAGTGATGTTACCGAGCTGCATGGAGATGTCGTTCAGGTAGTTGTTGTTGGTGATGAAGACAGTGTCGACAACGGCAAGGTTGATACCGTCAAGGGTCTGGAGCTGAGTGTTCTGAATGTTGAGCTCGCTAGCCTGCTGGACACCGGTGGTGAAGGACAGCTGCTGGAGACCAGCAAGAGCGTTCCATTGGATGGAGTCGACCTGGCTGAGCTGAGGGAACGACAGAGTCGAGAGAATCTGGAGCTCGTTGAGGATGAAGGCACCGCCGATGGTCTGGAGGCTGTCGGCCGAGATGGAAGGGATCAAGGAGTTGTTGTTTGCGACAAGGTCACCTGTGATTCTTCTAACACCAGGGATAGTGACGGCTTGGCCAAGACCAGTGGCAATGGCGATGGAGCCAGAGAAGGTTTGGCAGGCAGACAGGGCCGAGGCATCAGCGGGGGAGTTGATGGTGGTGGTGCCGGAAACGCTGCAAGAGCTCTGGGCGTAGGCACCGCCAACGGCAGCGAGTGCCGGAACAAGGTACTTCATCGACATTGTGAGGGGGAATTAACTAAGAGGCCGCGCGTCAGTATGGATGATTTGTGGTGAGGTGTACAGAAGAGGGGTCGATGTGCGACGGGCAGATTCGTTTGGATTCTCAATGTCAAGCGCACAAGGCGGGTCATGTCAAGAAGTGTCGGGAAAGAACAGGCGGTTGTCGAGATAAGCAAAAAGGAGTCGGACACATACCTTGAAAGTGTATAAACTGTTGCAGGTGAGAAAGCGCTGGGATAAGTGTAGTGCAAGTGGAAAGGACCAGATGCAACAGTAATGTGAGAGCGAGTGTGTGAAGGGAAAGCGGCCTTTTGCGGTATAAGAACACTCGGAATGGAATCAACGAGAGGAAGGTGCGAAGGTGCTTGCAAAAAGAGAGGGCCGGGCAGGGGGTTGTTTTGAAAGATGGCCGCCCTGGGTTGAGCTTTAGCCAAGTCCTTAGTGCCATTTTAGTGGCAAACATCGTTACGCGGCTATTTCCTGCACAAACACCACCACCGCCAAACATCAGGTTTCCCCAGGCTCTGGCCGCCGTAGAGCGCCGCGGAATGGAAACTCTTCTCTTTCTTTAGCAACTAGACTGCGTGGCGAACGTGTCTCGGTCGCATGCTGCTCCACTTGCATCCAAGCATCCAAGCCTTCAACACAAACCAGAGTCTCTCTGCCTTCGTCTTCTGCCTCGTCCACGGCCCGTCATCAAATGTGATGGCCGATCTCTTGCTTTCGCTCTGTCGTTGGCCAGGCGCTTTGACATGTCCCAGTGCCCCGAATTTGTTTCGGCTGGTTGTCATCCCTGCAGCCACCGCAATCTCGCATCGTCCTTTTGGTCAATTACATGTCCGTTATCAGCAACGATTTGATTGCTCAACTAAAGCTCCGCATATTTCCTCTCGTACTGCTGCCAATCTTGCTGGTCACCCATCTATTTCGCATCAGGAGGAGATTCTATCGTTCTATTCAATCCCCCAGTCGTGGCTCAGATCAACGTCCGGGATGCTTTCCCGTCCCCAAACAAACAAGATTTACCCTAACTGCTTCCGTGCTTGAAAGTGGTGGCGAGTTCGCGATTTGTGTGGAGCACACCAACCATTCCAGCTTGCTATCTGCTCAAAAGATGTTGCCCTCTCGACCAAGCCTGCATCTGTAAGCGGAGTCCCAGCCTCCGACGAACTTGGACGTCGCGTCAAGGTTCCGGCGACACGAAGATTTTCCAATCTTGCTTTCGACTTTTCCTTCAAGCTTAGCGGGTCCCGTGATACCCGTTGTTAGAGCTTTTGGAAACACGCATGATCGTCATGAAAATGTGGCTGCGTCCTCGGTCGCTCGATCGAGCCCTCCGACTTGGCACGCTCTGTCAAGAAAAGATCATCCCCGGGTTCCGTGGCAGGAAACCGTGTTGCATCCCGTTCAAAAAGTCAGAAAGCAATTACGCCGTGTGCTTGTCTGTTGGGAGTTATGTTTCAAAGACAGCCAAAAAATCTCTCCGTTGCCACTGCAAAAGATCACTTGCACTTGCGGGTGATCACCATGTCAATACTGGATTAATTCGTCCGGTGTTTTCAGAAGATTTGATGCATGAGTCCCTCTCGCGCAGAAACGTTAGCTGCTCATCACAATTCGTGCTGGGATATTGGACGGCAAGCGTGCCTCACTGTCCTTGCTTTCAACAAGCGGTTTATCATGTTTCCCTGTCGACAGTGTTGTGTGACGCTTTCAGGTCCCAGTCTCTCATGCAGGTTTCTCTCGTGCTCTGCATCTTGCCGGCGCCCACATCACACGGGAGAATAGGAGGGTATCTAATCCGCACTTTCTGGGTCATGATTGCGAGCCGAGCCTGTCAGCAACGGACTTGATACAAGTATACATTCAAGAGACTCTCATATCACAGAAGTACCGTGCCGGAACAAGAAGTCGTACAGTATGAAGCAATACCAGCTATCATCCAGGCTCTCCAGACGATCATCCGCAGCCCAAATCAATGATCACGAAATATTTGTGGGCTTTGTCGTCCTCACAGACCAAGCTTGAGTAATGGCATGCAAAAATCAAGACTTTTGATATCATCAGCCAAGCAACTTGAGAGTCAATAAAAGCATTCGCAAGGAGTCATGTCTGCCGGTGGTCATCTTGGGCCGCTGCTGCTCTGATTCATACAGACCGAACTCCTGACTTGAAGGTTTGTTTCATCTTGACACAATCGATAGAGTGGGGTTTAAAAATAAAATCAGCCCAAAAGAGAAAAAAGCAATAATAATCAGACCGTCCGCCTTGTCACGGCACGCCTCCAGATTGCGACTTGTCGTCTGCACAGAGTCAATGATAGTAAAGAGTGAGGCCACGATGGACGCCCCGTCAGTGCAAGCGGGCATACCTTTTTCACGCGCTACCAGTTCTGAGGCAACGTAAAAACAGGTTACCTAGATATGCTGATCAACGAGGCTGTAAAACCTCTATGATCCCATTGGACTCGTTAAAATGCCACAATTGTCGCCGCCGACGCGCTTTCTCGAATACACCCTGGCGGAATGCCCTTCGAGCCACAGCCTCAAATTGACAACGAGACATGGATACTTCTTGTACGATGACTTCAGCTCTAGAGACCCTTGTACACCACTTAAAAGCAGCCTTCTCTTGAAATCTATCCAGTTGCCATACACAAACCAAGGATAACCATATACTGTCTCCAGTTCATCTTGAACATCTTCTGGCACTAGGCTAGAAATAAAGGAAGAAACAATCAAGGACGACACAATGAAAAAGGTACGAATTTTAGAGCAAGGTAGGAGCAAAATGCGATAGAGACAAAAAGTAAAAGAGAGAGCGACCGAGGAAATGAAGACGGACAAGGAAAAAAGTCAAGGAAAGGTGCGACCGAGAAGAGGAAAAACGCCCAAATCAAATTTCGACCACACATAAAGATGAAGCACGTTCGAAGAAAAGCAGACGTGGATTGAGATAGCGGTATAGCAAAATTGTATGGTCATTTGGTTGTTGACTTTCTTCCACTGGATCTCCCGAACTAACCCCTCGCCTTCACGTTCGATGTCCTCTGCACACGATCAGTTTAGATCACACGCATGTCATGATAAATGAAAAAGGGATTAGATATTATCAAGTACTTTTCAACTCTTCTTTGCATAGCCTCATATTAGCTTTCTACAACGAACCATCTGCCATGCAATTCTCCTACGCCTCACTCTCGATCCCCGAAGCCCGCTCATGATGCTCGAATATCCCACTGATGCGGTCTTGAAGATGCTCAGCTTTATGCTTCATCCACCACATAGTCCTCGCGCTCTTGAACTGCATGACGCCTCTGTGGCGTCTGTTGATCTGTTTGCTGTGTTCCCTGTACTCGTGATACGAGTCGAGTACATTTCTGTTGCCCGTGGATGAGCGGTCCGCCTTGTCGTCATCGGTACCGGTGGTCAACTTGGAGATACTGCGGTGGCGGGTCTGGGATAATTTTCTCTTAATGCGAGAGCCCATGTTTTCGCCTTCGGTGTCTGAGGATGAGTCGGAGTCGGAGGAGGAAGAGTCGGCGGATTCTTCGTTGCTGCTGTCGCCTTCCGCGTGGGGACGACTGCCATTGTTGGCGCCTGTGGCGTCTGAGAGTTTCTTGTTGTCGGAAATGTCTTTGTTCTTGACAGCGGAGGGGTCATCTTGTTCGTTGTTCGCCATTTGAAATCTCGCGGTTTCGACTACCTCGAAGACGTCGCTAAGATGTTTGTCGTGTTTGGTAAGGCGCTTATGATACCTGCTCAATCCTCTGCAGAACTTGAGCTTGAGGTTTATCTCACCCACTCTGTCGCCATACGAGTCGAGCTTGCAGGTTGTGGCGCGTTTGAGATCTCCTTTCCAGACCGGCAGGGTGAGAGACACATCTTCGTTATCCGGGATCTCACAGAGCCAGAGGACGGCAAAAGCGGCAGTTTTGTCGCGTAGAGAGCTATCTTTGCGGAACTGAATGACCAGGCAGCTGGCATAGCGGCGGCGGACACCAAGATGGATTCCGTTGTTGTGTCGGCTTGCCCACGCATGTTCGTCTTTGTGCGCTTTCATGTGGCCGACAGTAATGGCAGTTTGTATCTTGATACGACACCCTTGAAGGTCAGAGGGGAAGTTCGAACCGGAGGTGATACGGGGATCGACGATAAGGGTACCCCAGTCCCAGCCCAGCAGTTCCTTGGGCAGTTGGCTTTCTACAGAGCGGAAGACCATGCTGATACGAATGCGACCGTAGCCTACACCACCATACAGAGGGTAGCTGCCATTCACTTGAGAACGTTTCTTCAAGACGTCAATCAATGGTAGACGCACGATACCCATGACAGGATCATCTTCGTGCACACGGGCATCTCGTACAGAAATATAGACCTCAGCAGTCCTCCAGTCACGAACAAAGCGCTCAGTGCCTGCATTGAAGAACGGCTTCGCATTTTTGGGCTTCACGCGTGTACGATAGATTTTTTGGTGGTTGAGAATGATGTTGCAGTAACAGGATGGAAGTTCATCGCCCTGCTCTTCATATCCACTTGGCTCCGGCTCATCGTTGTAACGAGCAGCATTGTGGTGAGCACGTACTTCCAGACCAGTAGCCTCATGGATTTGAACGGCTAGGATACCGCTGGGATAGTCGTGAAGGGGTGGCGCGGAGATGATCATCGAGTCTTCCACCTCCTTGTATTGCTGTAGTTTGAGTTGCTCTGTTTCTCTGCTTTCGTCCTTCTTGGCTTCGCGCAGTTTACGGTTCGCAGACTCTTCGACCATCTTCTCCAATGCATCTCTGGAGCGAATCTCTGGCTTCTCGGTCTGGTGTTTTAGTTGCTCGTCAATGATGTGAGCTTTCGGGAAGTAGCCGACGCTCCATTCGAGCTTGCCCGGAAGACCTTCTCCAGCATGCAGAGCCTTAAAGCCATCAACACGATCAGACATTTTGCCTCTTGTGTCTTTGTTATGGATAAGTTCCTTCAGATCCATCTCTATACGACCAAGATCGTCGTCTGCAGTAAAGCGATCGGAGTCCCAGAGCTGCACACGAAGTCTTTCGTCTACATTCAGCTCATCGGCAGTGACAAGAATGAATGCAGTTTCTTCCCAATGAGGGTTCATCTCGGATAGGATGACACGGGTCGACCATAATGGCTTGACGAATTTGGCCCAGCCCACAGTCACATATGGATCGGCCGAGCCTTCTCTGATCAGTGGAACAGCAGGATCTCCTTCCTTGAAATCAAAGGCACGCTTGATCTTGACGATGATGACACCTTTTGCTATAGTGTCCTTCTTGAAGTCTTCGCCAGCAATCATGTCTTGAAGATTGATGGTCATGCTTTTGGGTGCGACATACTCGGCCACAGCTGCGTCAACAGCGGTCTGAACGAAATGGGATATGACTGGCAGATTCATAATGTTCAGGCCCTTTCTTGTCAGTGGAGTGCAAGCAACATCGACGTTGGGTTGTCCGAGGAGAGTAAAGGTGCACAGAGCAAAGAAAGGTGGATCCGGGGTGAGCTGCAGTCTGCAACGCATAATACCAACAAAGCCTCTCAGGTCGACATAGACCGGAATCTTGATGTTACCAGGAAGGTAGAAGGAAATATACAGGTGAGCGTGCTTCGCCCTGTCCTTGAATTTCTTCGAGGTCGAGCGAGTTCTGTAAGCAAAAGCGACTTCAAGGTTGATAAAGTCACCCTCCTCGGCCTCCATGCCTTCGGCGATTTGCTTGTCGTCTGCCTCTTCCTGGCTATTTTCCTTTTTGGGGCCCTGAGTGTGGTCCAGATCCTGGTCCTGGTCGGGTGATGCATTTTCATCGACCTGCCACTGGCCAGGCACATCACGGTCATTATGTCCTTCTGGAGCTTCGGGCGCGAGCTTGCCATCAGCACCAACTGAACGTGCCGCGGCGCCGGTAGGAAGCCATCTGACACCCAAGATACGTATCGACTCACTACCCTGACCGAGATCCTCGATACTGACCATGCGGACAACTGAAGGAAGCGAGGCCTGCATGACGTCCTCGAGCGTATCAGCCAGAGAGACAAACAAGTCCGGGTTAACGAGCGGCCAAAGCGATGTCAGCATGTTATTGAGCCACTGAGTGGTTTCCTCCTTGCCATCTTGACTTTTGGCAGAATGTTTGTCGGCGTGCCAGATTTCTTCCTCCCATAGTCTGTGAACTTGGCCATCGGTCCACTTTTGAACCCAATATATGACAGCGATGGCAAAGGCAACTAGCATGATGGTGGCAAAACCGCTCGAGAGATATGGCCAAAGGAAGCCCCATGACACACCAGCGGGAGCATCATTTCGACCAAGGAGAAAGGCAGCAAAAGTCTTGTGTAAGCCAATAGCAAGGAAGACAGCTGCCACACCAATTGTTATGCCTAGCCTTTGAATCTTGTTCAGGCGACTTCTGATGTCGTCGAACTCAGGCGGTGGGAACAGGTTCTCGAGGGCGGCATGGTGCCTTCCAATTTCCTGCGTCTCATCTGCCAGCATGTCCTGACTCTTCCTCTTGTTGTTCAGACCAGTGGCCGACCGAGACTCGGAGCCTGGTGGCCCTAGATTCTCGGGAACTCTTTTCAGGTCTCCAGGCTGCAAGTCATGAATGCGCACAGGAAGGTGGGTAACGGGGTCGGTAACCTCTCGATATGCACGCTCGCCTTTGCGTTTGCTCTTGCCTATAGCTTTGCGTCGTGTCTTAGGGTCTTGGTCTTGAACAGGAGCTTCGGACGTGTCGTGCATCAAGTCGGCAGAGTCGTGTGCGCCACCACCAACCAGCTTCTTCTTGAGCTGCTGAGTGTGGTCCTTCTTATCGTGCGCCGGATTGTCGAGATCTGAGTTGTCGGATCCGGCATTGCTATGCTCTCTCGAGTATAGGTATCGGTTTGCGCTGTCTCGATCTTCCTGCTCATCTTCCTGCCCCTTGGGTGGTGGGGCTCCACCAGCGGCATTTGCTTGACGCTTTTCCTTCTCTTGTTGATACTTTTGGATGGTGGGGATAGGTCGGTGTGTACTATACGGCGCCTTGTACCGGCGCCGTTCAAGGTCGTCGTCGTGCACCGTCATCGAATTGCCAAAGCGCGACCGTCGAGGTGCGAGGGGTCCAGCCCTTGAGGTGTAGGATTAAAGACGAGTGTGTATATACAAAGAAATGGCACAGAACGATTCCCGAGTCTTGCTCAAGGGAAGAAGAGGGACCAAGGAGAACAGACTACCCGAGCCATTGACGGCGTCGAAGGAAGACCTTGTCAGCTATTTTCCTGCTTTCGCGATGCCCCTCACTAGCCAGACCCTTTGACGTAGAATGAGAACGGTAAGAGGCTCAAAGCTTCACATTGATGTTGTTGTCATCGAGATGTTGATTGATGTCAACAGAGCCGATGAGACACATGGCGCGTCGACCGCCCTTTCCGATGTGTTGCCAACCGACAACTGTCTTCGCAAAGTCAAGAAAACTTGGAAGGGGCAGGAGAGTTCGGGCTTGGCGTCATGTATTTCCTCTACAGACGCGTCACCTCGAGTCTTGGTAGGCTTATTGGCTTTCTACGTGAATCGACAACAACCTTTTTAGCAGAGCCTCGAAGTTAGACTCAGGGAAACAAAGGAATCCTTTATGCAAGCATCTTCGAGGAAGAGAAGTGACCAAGGACGTGAATAACAGACAGGCCACTTCGAAATGCTTCTACGAGTCTTTGGATAAAACGTCAAATGGAGAGGTCCAGAAGGGCACATCGACTTACGCAAGCATATGGCCTTCCGATCTTCCGGTCATATTGCACCATCTACACGGTTTTCGCCTAACAACTATCTGATGACTCTCCTCTTTGTGACAGAGAGAAGACTGTGTGTACGGATCATCACGTTTTAGGTAACATCACACAGTAGTCTGAGAAGCAAGGCTTCAATTCTCCTAGGACACATCTCTGGTCTCGCATAGAAGTGCAATCTTCAATATGTCTATGTAATTCTCTGCAAGGAAGGATGGATCTATAAAACGTAGCACGTTAGAGGTCGCTACAGAGATGGTGATTGATAGCCTACAGATCTCTGCCGACATGCGCGGCGCGTCGTGCGTGCTTATCAGCCAAACATCACGCCTATCTGATCGGGCAAGTGTGCCTCTTTACCATCTCTTGACAGTTTCAAGCCATTCCCGATAAGCTCTTGAATTAACTGGTAACAACACCATGTCTTCTGCTCCAAGCAAGACCGATCCCATCATTATTGTCGGCGCCGGCGTCTTCGGCCTCACCAGTGCACTCCACCTTTGCCGTGCCGGCTACACTAACATCCACCTCTTCGACAAGCAAGACTTTGTAGCCACAAATTATTCCTTTGCTGCAGGCAGCGATGGCGCTTCTGCGGATGAAAACAAGATCCTTCGCGCTTCCTATGGTGGCCAAGAACTCTACCAACGCATGGCATTCGCAGCAATGCAAGAATGGGAGCAATGGAATGAGGACATGAGAGCCGATGGGAGCATCCCTGATATCCTCAAAGACACCCAAAAGCTATGGGATCGTTGCGGCTTTTTGCGGATTGAAGAAGGGTTTGGGCAGCATGAAGTTGATACACAAAAGAGCTTTCCCGAGTATATCAAACATACTCAATATCGCATCACGGACAAGCAAAGGGTTACAGAAGCAATTAAAGCTGGAATACCAGAGTCGAAATTGGATCCTTTTGAACGTGCAAGTCGTGGACTGCCAATAGATGGTATACTCGACATGACAGCCGGCTACACTCTAGCCTCAAAAGCCTGCACCTACGCCCTCCACCTCTGCCAAAAAGCCGGTGTGAAATTCCACCTTGGCTCTTCCATTGGCACATTCCAATCGTTCATACACTCGGAAAATCGCATCATCGGCATCAAAACCACCGACGACACTGCCCATAAAGCAGCTCTAGTGATCATGGCAACAGGCGGCTGGACACCCTCCCTCATCCTAGCAACCCAACCCCTCCTCGAAACAACAGCAGGCACAATCCTCACAATCAATATCCCACACTCCCGCCCAGACCTCTGGGACAAATACTCGCCAACCAACTTTCCAGTCTGGAGTTGGAATATGGGTGGTTACGACCCCTCTTCCTCCTCTCCCACTATAGGCGGTCTCTACGGCTTCCCACGCACTCCCCAAGGAACACTGAAATTCGGCTTCCGCGGTGCAAAATGGACAAATTATACCCACACCTCCCCCCCTTCCTCCACCACCAACCTTAAAATCTCCTACCCAAGAACCGACATTCAAGAAATTCCCGAACGGGCATTCAATGTCGTAAAAGCTTTTTGCGCGGAAAACATGCCCGATCTGTTGGATTTGGAGTTGGAAAGGGGGAGGTTGTGTTGGTATACTGATAGTGTTGACAATTCTTTTTTGATTGCGCATGTCCCTGGTCAAGTTGGGTTGATGGTCGCGAGTGGAGGTAGTGGGCATGGGTTCAAGTTCCTTCCTGTGCTCGGCAGACATGTGGTCGATGTTGTCGAAGGCACGAGGACGGAGTACACAGAACTCTTCTCTTGGAGAGATGTCCCAAAAGGAAAGAAGAATGGTTTGGAGGAAGGAGAGAAAGGATGGAGGACTTTGGACAAGCAAAATCTCGTGCCGAGCAGGATGTGGAAATTGTAGCTGTTTCAATGCCTAGTCAAATTGCTCATGCAGGAATGGGTTTGTATACCCCTATAGACAAATTTTTCATTAGAGCAAATACCATTCTCAAATGACCGACGACATGAGATACTTCCGAAAACAAGAACTCCAAGTTATGATCCCAGAAAAACAACAAACTCCAAAATATGCACCTTCCATCTTTTCTCTCTCTGTCTACATATTTGCCAACTCGAAATCAATCTGCTGGTCCAAGAAGGCTCTCTTCTGAGGATCCAATTGCATCTGTAGTCGCTGCTCCGTGAGAACCTTCAACTGCTTTTTGGTCACTGTGTCCAAGTCAACCTCTCTCAAGCAATCTCTGACTGCATCGACAATCTGGCTATCGGTGACGCCCTGGGTTTGGAAGCCGGGAAGACCGAATGTGCTGGCGGGTCGGGATGCGGTTTGAGACAGCGGGCTACGGGAGCGAGGGGGGAAGCCCGCCGAAGGGGGAGGTGAGAGCTTGGGCGAGAGCAAGTCGGGTTGAGACAGGTATTGGCCGCTGTGGTTGCGAGGGAGGCCTGGTGAGGTATCACTCATGTTGCCCATAGACATGAGACGTGAGTTCTCATTGGCGCCGGGCATGGCGTCAGTGAAGCGCGAATAGCTGGACATGCGGTTGTATGCGTTGTACGGGCCAGGCGATTGGGTAGGGGGGCGGTATGGCATGTTGTTGTTGGGAAGACCGGTGAGGATGGTGGAGGCCGGGTGGACAGATGAGTAGACTGAGCGAATTTCATCCATTTCGTATCCTCCGTTGTCCTGGAAAGGCGAGAAGCCCATTTCCTTCTCCTGAGCAACCATGCCGCGACGGCCAGGAAGCTGGTTCTGGTAGGCGTAGTCGTCCCAGCGCTGCAGGGGAATGCTGCGAGGGTCGAATTCTTCAGCATCCACAGCAATGACTTGCTTGGCACCTGTTTCTCCAATGACAACACGAGTGTTACCCCACGAGAAGTCGTCCTGCTTCCAGAAGGAATAGACAGGCAAGACAAACGAGTAGAGAGGATAAGCAGCCAAGTAGCAAATCATCCAACCAATGTGCTGCCACTGTCTCTTAGCAATGAAGATGACAGCTTGGAGACCGTATACACCAGCCAACATGATGATCGAGATCAGAGGGAATTGTCCACCGGTCGATGCGGTGACAATAAGGTAGACCAGGTAGACGACGGTAGCTGGAAGGATGACAGTACCAAACAGATCGATGAACACGACAAAACGCATGGAGAAACAACAGAAGCCACACATGTCCTTGATAAGCATGAGTTCAGCCAAGTTGTGAATGGTCGAGTTGATCCAGCGACGTCTTTGGGAAAGAAGAATGCTCCATGTCTCAGGCGCGGCAGTCTGGGCGTATGCGTCGGGAATGAATTTGAAGGACATCTGAGGGAAGTTCTTGGTCATCAGGGTAGTCAACCAACGATCTTCACCAAGTGACAACAAGTTCTTCTTATGCAGAGTGTCGACATTGCAGTCACTGTACTCTTCGATAACAGCGTCAGCAATGATGAGAGGTTTGCCCTTATCTGCTGTTCGGAGACGGTACATCGTGAAACATCCGGGAAGACAGGTGACACTGCCGAACAAACTCTCGAATGCCTTGGACAAGTGATGGGAAATGTAGTACTCGTAGACCTGAATCATGGTAGTCCAAGACTGTTCCTCGTTCTCCAGACTAGTTTCACCACAGATACCGGCGATCTTAGAGTCATTTGTACAGGCAGCAACAAGGCGGGTAAGGGCGTCTTCCTTGACCAGAGTATCGGCATCGACCATGAGAAGGTACTCGTAAAGTTCAGGGTCAACACCGATGACATTGTTGATTTGATGGAACATTTCCAATTCAAGTGGTGACATGGGAGAGCGGTGGTGGACTCTGTTGAGGAAGCTCATGAGCAGAATCTGCGAATCACGCTTACCACGGTTACCAGGCTTGGCCTTGACCTGTTCAGACTCTTTACCACACTTGACGACGACAATGTAGGGGACTACGTTGCCTTCGAACTCGTACAGACCGGAGTAGACCTTGCCGTAGTTCAGCTGCTCGGCACCAGCACCGATAGACTTGAATGGAAGAGCAGGAGGATCAATCTTAGGATCGACTCCAAGGATATCCAGAACAATCTTGGGCGTCGGGCGGTCGTTACCACCTCCAACAATCATGCCGTCGCAAATGACACAAATCAACTTTCTCTTGTTGTCATATGCCAGAGATGTAAGTGAGTCGAGACCTTTCCTGAGATGGTCCTCACCTTCGGTATAGGCAGGAACTTGGCAGATGACGAATTTGTCTTGCGGAGCGGGACGCGGCTTGGAACCGAATTGCAGAGCAGCCAGGAACTTGACCACGATAACGGTACAGAGAATGATGGTGAAAACCAACAGGATGTAGTTGTTCACCTGGCAACGAGGGGAGTCTCTGAAATCGAGCTTACCACTATAAAACATATTGTCCAAGCATTGGGTGATGGCGGAGTGCTCGGTCGCATTCGTAATCTTCTTGTCGAACTCTTGCTTAATATCAAGACCAGGGTTGCTCTGTACTATTGCCGAGAATTCATCCGGGAAGAATTTGTAGGTGGCAAGGTCGTTCATCAAATCCAGAGTGTGGAAATAATCAGTCATATCGTAGATTTTTTGACCGAGGGTAAACCAATAATGGTTGTTGTCCTGTCCATCGCTCTTGACCTTGTTCTTCTTGACGACCAGATCACCCTTGTAGAATTCTTTCATCTTGGGCAGGAATGTGTCGGCGTACCAGTTGGTGCTGTTGAGTGCCGAGGTTGTGTCTACCGCATTAGGACCCGAGAGGTGCATCGCCTGAGGATATTCCTGGGCGCTGGAGTCGTTGGCTGTGAGTTGCAAGGTGTAATCAGCTCCCACAAGGCCATAACAAGCGACACTAAGAGGAGGCACGATGTATTCGCTGACATCTGTGCCACCGAAAGGCTCCATGTTGGTAGTGGTGGTTTGTGTAGCACTATCACTGTGCTGAGTCTTGTGAAACTTGGTAAGATCGTAGACGTGTCCACGGAAACTGACATAGTAGTCGTTCGATGCTGCGTGGTAGCCAACCTCTTTGGCGCTCCAAGCTTTGTCCATATTGGGGCAGAGCAATTTACCAAAGGCGACGATGTAGAAGACGACGGTAGCGTTGATGATGAAGATGATGATCATCAGAGCAAACTTCTCTCTCCATGCTTGACGAACATCGGGTCTCTTCATGCGGCCAATGTAGCGAAGAGCGGGCGAGGGAATATAGAAAGTCAAGGCCCATACGGCCCAGATCCAAGCTTTGCGACTGAAAGTGATGGGTACCTCGGTGATGACCTTCGCATCGCCGTCTTCAATCTCGCCGTAGTAGGTAACATCGCCATACTTGTTGTCACCCTTGGTTCCAAGACCATAGTCTCCAGGACGACCCTGCATAGTCGGTGCCTTTGAAGGTGCAATAGACTTGGCTCCGAGTTGACTTCTGCTGGCAAAGCTCTGGTTACGGCTGAGGAAAGGGTTGCTAGGATTGTCGTGGTAAGGTTGTTGGTAGAAGCCGTCCTCGACCATGGGTGTAGATACTTGGTATTGACCACCAAAAGGTCCGGCGGCGTCCATAGATGGGTCCATAGGCTTGAGATCAAGCATACTCTCGGCTTCCCACCAGGGGGCCTCGCGGATCCATATTCTCTCGTGGCCAATGACGACTTCTCCATTGCTCCAACCACGCTCCATGATCCAACTTTCGACACCATCACGACCCAGCTGACAGCCGAGGCGTGCATAGCGCTCCTGGAACTCGTTGATGTCGAAATCAGCAGTGTAGTCGAGCTTCTTGTTGCGATGGTTGGCCCACTCGGGGAGTCTCCAGGAACGAATTTGGCTGGACACAGATCCTGCAGACCATGGGAAACTGTTGGGTGAGTGGTTTGCCAAGGATGCCGGAGACTCATCAGTGGGATGAAGGGCGAGCTGGAACCAGACACGACTGCTTCCCAAAAGGTTCATGAGGCTGAACCGGCCGGCTTTGCCAAGCTGGATGCCCTCGCCTTCGACCGGGTACAGAAGACGTCTCAAGAAGCTGTCTGCTTCGGTCTCGACACCCACTTTTTCAAGGAGTGTCTCACGGCGATCAAGTACCTCCTCACGCTCTCGGGTCGCCACAGAGTCGGGAAGCTCGAGCTCTGCTGCGTTGTCGTTGACAGCGTCAGTCATCTCTCGAACGATCGAAGAACCGACGTGGTAAGATGGCACTCCGTCTTCCTTCATCTCGAGATTGATGCCTGTCGAATCATCAAAGACGGTACGCAGGGCCATTGCCTTGCCTAGAGTGGCACTAGGCAAGTCGAGAATGGTCAGGTTGACGGAGTCTGCACCATCCTCACCCGGAGGCGGGGTCAAGATACCCCCGGAGTTTTCTGTATCGCTACCGCTGGACGAGTTTACAAGGCCGCCATTGCGGAGTTCCATGCGGATGGCTTCATTGGCGCGAGCGATAACCCAGTCGACCAATGCTTCGTAAATGGCGGACATCAGAGTCTGACGTTCCATAGTGTCGCACTTCTTGGTCAAGACGTCGGTATCCAAATCAAGCAAATCAGCCACCTCTTCGCAAACATTTTCGAGTACATCCTCATCAACCAGGAAACCCATAGTCTCGCCGAGCTTGAGAATAGCTGCAACAACGGAAAGCATGTTTCTCAGAGCAGCTCCCTTGATACCAATGTCCTTCAGCGAGGCACGGAAGTCATCGGCGGCAGCAGCATCGTCGGCTGTGGGGAGATATAATGGAGGAGTATAGGTGTCGGTCTTTTTCAGAAGGGCATAGGCCTTGGGTTCTTGCAGGTTGAGAAATTCCTTCTCGGCCGGCGAGGCGCTGGAGAGCAGGTAGTAGAAAACATCAAAGGCGCGGTGGCCAATTTCGGCAGGCACGTCGGTCAAACCTCTAGCAACATTGATTCCAGAGGAAGACAAGCTGAGCGAGGCGCCTGTCAGCTCGCCCTCGAGGTTGAGATTGAGCACAGCCGCCAGACCGTTATGCTGTGCTGTTGACGGATTGCGTGGTGTGACTGAATAGAGGAAGGGGCGAATGGCGTTGAGTGCAGTGTACAGAGTCGTGGGCACGGCGATGGGCAGCGAGGTAAGGAAGGGGACGAGGAGCGAAGGTGTAGACTCGTGGAGAGAGCCCAGTACAACGCATCCATCTTCGGCTCTTCTCCTAGCGTGCTCCCATGCACGTCGACCCAATTCAGAGTCGACTGTACCCCCTTGCCTGCCATCAGGCCCGACCATCATGCTAGTGACCCATGTGTTGACGACAAGACTAGTGCTGGATTCCAGTGCATATGGCTGGCTGGTGGTCCAGACAGAATGTAGTGCATTGAGCAGGGTTGTGGTCGAGAGTTGTGCGGATGGTTGGGCGGGTCGAGGGACGTTCGAATGGTTCGAGTAGACCGACATGCGGCTACCGGGTCCCGCCATGTTGGAGCTGAGGACTGAGGCTTGGCCTCTGTATTAAATGTGTGTGTGTAGCGAGTTGCAGGATCGTGGCAACAAGGAGTTTGTATCGTGGGTAAGCAGAACAACAGCAATCCTCGGCCGAAGAGGATGGTCGAGAGAGGAGTCTCGGCAACGATCGAGTTTCTGTCTGTGTCGTGCAAGCGAGTGTCGAGGAAAGAGTAAAAGGCACAGAAGACTACAACGACGACAGCAGCACGATGAAAGCGCAGAAGAAAGGTAAGGCAACAAAAGTCGCTACAATATGCAGAAAGCACGAAGAGACGCTTCACGCCTCGGACACTTAGGAGGCAGCGGCGCGCGGGAAAGCTTGTCTGTGCACAACCACTCGAAACGTCCGCTGAAGACCATCGCCACCTTCACCACATTAGGGGCCTCACGTAACACCTCAAGACGATTGCTGCCAGACGTTACCAGCCTCACCGACTCGTGCACAGCTGTTCTTTTGCTCAATTAGTAACCTCTTCTGCTGGTGCAATTTCATCGATTTGGACGTGGACTTTTGCCATTGTTGATGTTTACGATGCTAAATCGGGACCAGAACACGGGCTCTATTTTTGGGTGGCTGGGGGAGAAGGTTGACCCTTCGTGCAGCACAACAAAAAAATCAATGAGCCTCACACTCTGGACGCACAGTCAGGTGCCTCTCGTCCACTCTGCAAGCATCACGTACAATACGCACTGCTCAAGAACAGGTGAACCGTTGCTTTGGTGTGACGCTGACCGCTTGGACATCAGAAAAACATCTTGCCGCACGAAACGTTCGTCTTCGTGTTTCATCACTCTCGGCGAGATTCAAGATTCAGCTTTACGAATCCCCCATGGGCAAGATGTTTCTGTGATAAATCGCCCGACCGCTCGTCCTCGGTCAGTCACGCAAGACACTTCTTCTGTGAGCTCGTGTTATCAACGGGTAATGCTTGATACATGCATAACCGAGTCTGTAGAGATGTCTCTCGACACGCGTTCTCGGTAAGAACCCGATGACCGGAAGAAAGAACAAAAAACGCCGCCCGCCGCGCCCCTGGTTTAAGTGGTTGGCTTAAACTTTTAGCGTGTCTTCTGCCCCAGGTTCGTCTCTCATGGCCGAAGGAGTTCAACTTTGATCATCAACACACTCTCCACCACAATCGCGACTCCCGGTGAATTGAACCAAGATCAAAAAGATGAATATTGGTAGAAGGAGTTCCTTCGTCTCTTATAATCCTGAGCCCCGTCCTTGGTCGGATCTTCCCATTCACCCTTCAAACACGACCAATCTCGCTAAAGACGTCACATCACGAAAACATGCTTGCTATGATTCTGGCCAACAATGCTGGGTCTACTGCTGTCTTACATAAAGCTTTCAACCCTCGCTGAAGGCGGCTTAAGGCCATTTTGTTCAAAACGTTGCCCTTTACATCAACCATCTATTTGACTCGGCGTCCAAGGTTGTTCCTTCTCTTCGCGTTTCACCATTACCAATCTTGACTCAACCACACAATTCTCAGCTTGTGAGCAAAGTAGAATATCCAACGAGTAGCATGACGAACGGCTATAACGCGACAGCCGCCAGGGTAAGATTGGTTGACACGCGGCTTCGTCCATACAGAGAAGTATCGGCGCAGCCCTCTGTCGATCACACATGGAGATTTTGCGCTTTGGCTCTTGTCATCTCTCAACCTGACACATTCGAGAAACATCTTGCCTAACAACAACTGGGGTGTTGACGCATGTTTGGCTGAAATGATGTGTAGCACGTCCCTGCCATGACTTGATACAGCCTTCCTTGCGCTGGCAATAAAGCCCAGGGCATTGCCAACCATAGTCTTTGGCCAGCCTGGTTGCTCCTGCCATACTCATCACACTCTCTTTTGGGCTGACCCTATTCATTCATTTCACCACCATGTTGTACAAGAATCTCTTCGCTGTCTCGTCGCTACTGTCGCTGGCGACCGCTGCTCCTAAAGGCTTTCTTTCCAAGCGCATTGAGCAGGATGAAATCACCTGGGGTCCGTTGATCGGACTCGGTCCCACTGCCAACGGTATTGAGATTACAGGTGTCGTCGCTACAATCTATCCGGGTGACATGCCCAAGACGCAAGCCGGTGGCCTTTACAACTGGATCGGAATCAACAACGAAACCGAGTCGGGCGATCTCGTCCAAGGCATTGTCGGCTCATACAGCCGTGGCGAGAGCGAATGCAAAGGCGCAAAGGCGGACTCGTTATGGTACGATCAATCCGCAAACAAAAACTCAACAAAATACTGAATGAACATTGCAGGTGTATCTCAGCAGAGGTGTACGGATGGGACACCAAGCTGGACAAGTGGAACCAATATGTCGGCGAAGAGCGCATGCTAGCCGCAACTCCCGAGGACGGAATCACTTTCAATTACACTCTGGTTGACCAGCAAACCGGACTGTGGTACCAAACCGCTCGCAATGCGCGTACCGGGGCACTGTACGCCGAGTATCAGAAGACATCACCTACCATGACAATGGTCAACACTGCTGTGGAATGCCAGTCATGTACGCCTCCAACCGATGTCCAATACTGGAAGAACATCACCATCAAGCTTTCAGGGGCCGACAAGAACTTCGGCAGCACCCTTTACCAGTCCAACAATGCGACCAACACAAAGCCTTTCACGAACGACAATGGCAAGACCTGGAAGATCCAGAACGTCACCATTCCTGTCGTCCCACCTGTTGCTGACGTTGTCGCATGAACATTGCGTTATGCATGCTACACTTACATTCTGTATATAGCTTTTTTATCTCTCCTTTTTTCCGGTAGACTGTGCTAAAAGCCCACAAGACTCAAAGCGCTTCAGCTTAAGCAGGCCATAGAATTGGTTAAAGTTTATATAAGATGTCAAACGCTCCGAATATGATGACCAGGTCAGAATGTGAAGAGTTCTACATCTGTGACAGATCGTGTTCGTTGACCAAGCATATCAACACATCTAGGAACTTTGACGTCTTGCATATCCAACGATCTCGTCACTCAAGATCCTGACACTTCCATTCAAAGCCAACTGGTGCTGCTGAAGAGGCTTGATCACCTCGCTGAACATGCTACAAGTCTCCTCCATCATTTCTGAAACCTCTGCTTCCCATCGCCACTGCCAGTATTTCAGAAACTCGAGGTCGTCGCTGACATTGTCCTTTGCATTCTTGCACCGTTTGATGGCTCGAATAGCATGTTGCGCGTCCTTGTTTGACGAAACCCTCCAATTGCGGTACTTGTCGAAGCTCGCAAGGTTCTTGTCTTCGGCGTACTTCTTCTTCCATTCGGCTAGAATGGCTGATGGGCCACCATCGGGAACTTGAACGGTCTCGTCGACATTCACAATGCCGAATTTTTCCAGTACCGCTTGGTGACAGTCGTTTGTGATTGTTTCGAGAATGTCTTTAATTTGCTCCATGCGGACGGCCAGATAGCGGTTGAAGAGCTCTCCGGTGGTAGCGAGTCTGACTTGTGATGCCTCGGGTGCCGATGAAATATCTTCGATGTCGTTGACATGCTCACTGTCATTCGTGTTGATATTCACAGATCCACCAGTTTCTTTTGTAGTGTCTGGGATGTCCAATGCATTTTGTGTCGCGTCTTCGGTTTTGACGCGCTTCGAAGCAGATTCTGTGTTCTCCTCTGTCACGGCTGCAGAATTTCTCTTGCTTTGTCGACGGGTGACAGGTCCAGCC
This sequence comes from Aureobasidium sp. EXF-10728, assembly GCA_023848605.1. Taxonomy (NCBI): domain Eukaryota; kingdom Fungi; phylum Ascomycota; class Dothideomycetes; order Dothideales; family Saccotheciaceae; genus Aureobasidium; species Aureobasidium sp. EXF-10728. Next base: position 636,253 of record SWBG01000001.1, on the reverse strand, counting down.
ATGTCGGAAGAATTGATAAATTGGTCTTTTGAGAAATATAACGTCTAGATGATTTGAGAGGAACAGGGGCAGAAAACGTGATGTGTTGGAATTTGGCAGCTGACAGTTGGGAGAGTTGCGAATTGTGGGGGGTTTCTGTACCCAATTAATATATATATGAGTTACAGACAGACATGGTTATAGACACCGCTCATAGGCAATCGTAAGACTTTCGCACTTGCAACAGGGATCGCTGAAGATAATGATGAGAAAGAACGCCCGTGTATACAGAGAGAAGCCTCGATATGCTCCCAGAAGAAGAGCTTTTCACCAAGAAGAAGTTGTAAAGACCAGTTGGATTTTCCAGTCTTCTCCAGTAAGACAGGAACATGCCAAAGATAACATTTAGGCTACCTTACATATAATCGACAGAGGCAAGACAACTAGCTTTTGATCACATTCTCAACCAGTTTGGCTGCTCTCAAAACATCCTCATCGTGGTAGTGCTTGCCCACGAGCTGCAGAGTGATCGGAACACCGTCGAACAGCTCTGGATCATCTACGATATCATGTCAGCAGTGCATCCTGCAGTCAGTCTAATCCGGACTTACAAGCTTCATATTCAGCCTTGTCTTTCTCATTGAGAGGCGAGTACCCTTGCTCTACTACATCCACAGTCTTGTCTACAGCCATACCGGTGGGGAACACCACGGCCGGCTGGTCAAGAATATTCCAGAGACTGGTATAGCCCCAGTACTTTGCGCCATGTTGCTTGACGCCCGCACCTACATATGCAGGACACAAGATCACATCGACTCCCTTCTCTTTCATCAAAGCATGGTATTCACGTCTATATGCTTCACGCATGACGTTGAGATCCCAATTCTCAGAGATGGAGATTGCTTTGGAATAGTTCAAGGCATGGCGTGTGAGTGGTAGCATAGGTTCCCCAGAAGCCGCTAGAGCCTCCTCGATGCGTCTTCCGCCGTCGGGGAAGTACAAAGCTGAGACGATGTCCCAAGCATGGTCGTGCTTGTAGTTATCCCAGCTGACAACTTTGACTCCTGCAGCTTGTAGCTTGGATTTGGCGGTTTCGAGTGCGCGGATGATGGGAGGGTGCGGTTTGACTACGCCGTCAGTCATCATGATGCCGACAGTGATATCTTTAGGTGTATCCAGATCTCCTCTCCATGGCAAGGGAATCAAAGTGGTGTCGATGTCTTCAGGATTCTGGTCGATGAGTGCCTTCTGAAATAGCCAAAGATCATCGATGCTCTGACCCAATGGGCCGATGACTCCTTTGATACTCTCCTGTCCTCCAAGAACGCCGTGAAGGCCCAGAGTAGGATTGCGGAGAGTGGTCGGTCGAAGTCCATAAGAGTTGTTGAATGCAGCGGGGGCACGGATACTTCCCCCAATGTCGGTGCCGACACCAAGCACTGCACACTTGAATCCCATTGACGCTCCTTCTCCGCCCGATGACCCACCAGGAGACAGCTTGAGATGGTAGGGATTTAGGGTTGTGCCGGTGATATTGTTCTCACAATCGAGGTGCATCAAAGACTGTGGTTGATTGGTTCGTACGGTGAAGACTGCACCTGCCTTCTTGAGTAACTCAACAAGCAGCGCATCTTGCTTGGCTACATTGTCGATCTCGCTCACAAAACCAGCGTGAGTGATCTTGCCGCCATACGAGACATGTTCTTTGACACTAATAGGAATGCCATGGAGCGGGCCGACAAGCTTGCCTGTAGATTCAAAATGCTTATCAAGAGTCTTAGCTGTTTCCAGTGCTTCATCTGTGAGAAACTCGGTGGCAAAGTTGAGCTGTGTACTATATTAGACCACTGTCTATGTGCAGTGCTGAGTCGACTAGTGAACTTACAAGTTGTTGCCCGATCGTTGCTCGTTTCAGAAACGCAATAGTAACATCCTCAACTTTCCATGTACCAGACTGATATTTGCTCAAGAGTCCAGCAGCAGTCTGTTCGGTCATGTGGAGCTCTTCAGCGGAAAGTATGCCACATGAGTAGGGGATGTCAGTGACATTGAGCTGCTGCTTTGTGGGAAGCTTATCTGCAGGGAGAAGCCATTGTTTGGAGATAGAGTTCTCGAGAATATCACGACAGACTTGAGTCTTTCTAACCCAATCTTTTGCTGCGGGCATGCTGTGTGGTGTGAGACTTGATAAAAAGTAAATTCCTCGATGGACTCCGAGTTGGTCGGTTAGAGAAGGATGAGAGAGAGGAAATAGTGCGAGAGGTATTATTTGACCACCAGCACTGCACTATCAAGGCAGGATATCCATATCAGGCAAGTTGATGCGAACAGCTCGCCCGGTAAACTCTACTCCACTCGGCCTTTGTGGCATATCTTTGGCTACTGTCCCATGATAGGCCTATGCGCGGGCAACCTCGCAACAGGAGGCAGAATGATAACGAGAAGATAAGAGGGTAGATCGAATGGGGAAGAGGGGGCGGAGGTTCGAGGATGAGTGGGCCCAGATCTTGGCGTCGGCATTTCGCTTTTGGCGGCGACATTTCACGCTCTGCTTCTGCCAAAGACCACAGTGAGGGCTTATCGGCAAGATCGTGTAGGGATAGATGCTATCAGATACCTGTTGTATCGATATCTCTTAGCAGCTGAATGTCTTAAGTAGGCCTATCTGTTTCAAGAAGCAGAGATAAACGCATCGAGACACGATAGGCATTCATGCATGTAGAACGTAGGTACAGTAGGTCGTTCTTGCCATATGAAGGGGTCGTCGGTCTTCTTGAAATCGTGTCTTCTCGTGGCTTGATTTCTATGTACCAAGATGTCTGGTAACATTCACGACGACAACATCGCACCGGGTACCGTCAGGCTCATTGACGCCGACGGAGAGCTCAATGTCAAGCATTCTGAGGGCCATGGAGATATCGTCCTCGTCCCAACACCGTCTGGTCAGCACACTTTCTCATGACTTCGTCTTGCCAATGACTTACTTTTATCATAGACGACCCGGAGGATCCCCTCAACTGGACAAAGAAACGCAAGCTACTGCACACCGCCTGTATGGTCATGTATACGGTGATGCTCGTTTTTCCATCGGCAGCTGTCTACTCAGTGGCGAAGCCCATCTCAACCTCTACTGGCATCTCAATCACGACGATCAATCGAGGCACCGGCGTCATGTTTCTTTTATACGGATGGTCGACGATATTCTGGCAGGCAATTGCGTTACAGTATGGCAAGCGACCGGTGTATCTGATATCGTCGGCCGCCTCTGTCGTGGTCATGGCGGTCGCACCACTGTGTCGCTCCTCTGGAACATACATGGCAATCAGAATTCTACAGGTATCTCTTCCTCTTGATTGCAACGAAGAAATGTTATACTGATTATCTAAGGGATTCTTTGGAGGGCCAGTCGAGAGTCTTTGTGAGATTAGCATGACCGATATCGTAAGTGTGATTGACACAATGGTCGCACGATAAAGCCAGAATTAACAAGCTATAATAGTGGTTCGCTCACGAGCGACCTCTATATATCGCATTATACGGTGTATCGCTTGGCGCATCCGGCAAGCTAGCCCCTGTATTCAGTGCGTTCATCAATAGCGGAATGGGATGGGAGTGGACCTTGGTTAGTGTTTGCCAAAACTAAGTGCTTGTTATACAACGCTGACAACACACAGTGGTGGTGTGCTATAGGCATCGGTATTGCTTTCATTTTTTGTCTTCTGCTCATGGAAGAAACAAACTATGATAGGCGTACAACACAATCATCATCATCACCCAGCTCGCAAGCTAGCCTGGAAATAGCCGGCGAGCCTGGCTTGCCTGTTTTAGAGAAGGTCACTGCCAAGGATGGTGCTCAATCGAGCGATCCTCTTTCTACAGACAACAAGCAACCATACGAAGATCAACACTCTATAAACGTGGGGGCCACAGAATTGGGACAAGTCACATATCCTCGCAAGACATACTGGCAAAAATTGAGCGTCATCGACAAAAAGCGACCAAACCGCATCTTGGATATCATGTGGGCACCTTTCAAGTTCTTCACCTTCCCAGTGGTCGTCTGGGCAGGCTTCCAATACGGACTACAGGGTTTGGTGTATCCAGGAATTCTGAACGCCACAGCCAGCGTCACCTATACCAACAGCTTCTACCACTTCTCCAGTGATGCAGTAGGCTTTGCATACTTTGCAGCCGTTGTCGGCATGGTTTTAGGGTCACTTTGGGTGACACTGGCAGGACCAAGGCTGGTCATTAGGCTGGCTCGCCGCAGAGGCGGTATCTCGGAGCCTGAAGACATTCTGTGGCTCTTTTTAGCCTCGGCCGTCGTTGTGCCGTTTGCCCTGATTCTCTGGGGAGTCGGGAGTACTCACCATGTGCACTGGTCTGGTCTGGTAATCGCTCAAGCCAGTCTAGCCATCTCCAGCACACTCTGCTTGTCGACAGCTATCCAGTATGCAACAAGCGCCTACAGAGACCTGAGTGGCGAACTAATCACAACCATTATCCTTATACGTAATACGTTGAGGTAAGTACTCTTTGTTTGACACATGAAGATAGGAGGCTAACGTAAGCTCAAGTTTTGCCATCAACTATGGTATCAACCCTTGGATCGACGCCATGGGCACACAAAATACTTTCATCACCGCCGCGGTGATAGCTTTCGTTCTAAACAGCACCATGTTTCTTGTCATACCTTTCGGGCGCCGACTTCGGGAACATAGCGCAAGAAGATACTGGACATATGTTGAGAAGGCCAGGGCTAAAGGGCTGGGCCACTAGAAACTGCGCAACCCAGTTGTACGACGATCTCCTCGACCTCATTCGACGGAGTAGAGTCCGTAGCGTCTTTTTTCATTCTTGTAGACCATTCTGTCTGAAATGATCGGTATACCAATCATCGACTTCACCCGTTGGGCAACTAAATCAGAAGTATCTATACACATGGCGTTCAGAAAGTGCATTCCTGCGGAGACAGCTCCAAGGTTGTAAGGAAAGAGGCATCTCTGCGGAGTCAGCTCCCTGAAGATGGGCTTGGTAAGGGTAACGTTTGCCGAGGGGTTCGCAAAGGGAACGTTTCCAGGGCAGTGACGATCAGCGTCGACAGCTCTGAGCTCTCCCCCCACTGCAAGCTTCAGGCTGTGTGACACCAATGCGCCGTCGCTCTTCCTCTTCCCATTTGACGCCACCAGATACCAAGGTACCCACCAACTCTCCACAGTAGGCAACCCTTGAGGGATTTCGATCTGCCATGCACCATAACGGACGCTATTGCAAGTCGCTGTAAAGCAAAAAAGAACAAAGGCTATCATATGCGACGACAGCTGGCTGATCCTCTTGGAGACCCCTCATTGTCAGCCACACTTGACACGAACTCTAATGAGCTGGTGAAACTAAGGGGAGGCATTGGGGCTGGCCCAACGCCTCGATAACTATAAGAAGAGCATCATGGATCCCTCTGAGGCAGGTCTATCTTGGTATCCTTCCAAGACTTTCCAGCACTTCTAACATACTACTTTCTGCATTGACAGGTACGGTTCATTTGCAACCACACGACATACAAGACATCAAGACGCTCAATCATTATGTCAGGCTTAAACGACAAGCAGCGATGCATATCGATCAGATCATGTTCGGAACAGTCAAGACCTTGAAGCCCACCATCGTCTTTGTGACGGGAGCCTGGCACAAACCTCATCTCTACGCAAGCCTTCTCGAGAGTCTCCGGAAGAACAGTTTCCCCGTCGTAGCACCCTGTCTGCCCTCTGTGGGCGGATATTGCGACAGCTTCTACGAAGATGTGAATGTTGTCCGCAAGGCTATCGCCGACGAAGTCAGCCAAGGCCATGACATTGTGATGCTCATGCACTCATACGGCGGCGTGGTGGGCAGTGCAGCAGTCCAAGGATACTCGAAGCGAGAATTGCCCAGAGGTGGCGGAGTGATTCGAATGATATACATGGCAGCATTTGCGATGGAAGAAGGACTCAGTCTCATGGATGCACTGAACAACACCCCACTACCTTGGTGGCGATCGGCAAACGAAAAACAATGGCAAGCGACCAACTCGAGCCAAATCTTCTACAACGACGTGGATGCCAGTCTGGCCGAGGCGTGCGAGGCGCAGCTGGATCTGCAAGCAAAAGGAAGTTTCGAAAGCAAGCAGACGTATGCTGCGTGGAAGCACATTGATTCGACTTACATTGTCTGCTCTCGCGACAATGCAATTCCGAAGCAGGCGCAGGAGGCCATGGCAAATCAGCCTGGAGGCAGATTTACGATTGAGTACCTGGACGCAGGGCATAGTCCATTCTTGTCGATGCTGCACCAGACGGTGAAGACGATCCGCAAAACCGTCGGAGAACCAATGTGATGAGTTAGTGGTTAGTTGTGGCGTATGCGGTATGTAGATGGTATATTCATAATGTTAAAAATGACAAATACACGCGCATGAGAGCCCCAACGACTATGGCTTTGTGTGGATACCATGCTATCTATAGCTCGTGCTCTACAGATGCGACACAGAGACGATGTTCGAGATGGCAAGAGCGGTTGCAAAGAAGATGAGCTTCGGGCGTCTCGCGGGAAGTGACGGTGGGAGATCGGAAAGTGGGGCAAGAGTGTGGTGGAGAAGCAGCAAGAAGGACAAGCACATGTCCGGGCGACCGGACTTGCACTTCGGACATGGTCGACTGCAATCCACTGGTCCTCGGGCAGACGAATTAACTCCTTTCAGGCGTCTTGAACTGCAGGTCGCTCCTTCTCTAGAATCCTACAAACAAAAATTTCTGCTTCCTGCCTCGAACCTTTGTACACTTACGCCAACCATGTCGACCAGCATCATCACCCCTCCCGAGCCACGGACCTTGTTCCCACCACTTCTGGCGTGTCTTCCCACGGCCTTCATGTCGCCGCGACCCCCACCAGCACTGCTTCCTCTTCTTTCGCCCATCCTACGCCAACGAGTCAACCTCCTCGCCGGCAACACATCCTCAGGCCAAGGTGGCTGGTTGAACCTGCTTTCCTGGTCGTCCTCCCGCTCCTCGAAACTCGGCGCCAAAGTCGAGAACTTGCAATTAGAAGCCCACCCCGTATCCGGCGAGCTCGAACTCGAAGACATTGATAAGATCAGCTACCGAAGGGTCGACGAGGAAACACTGCAGTCCTGCCTGCAGGTCCCAGAGTTTGGACTGTTGCCCGTATACGTCTGGTGCGAGAACGATGCAGAAGGTGGACAAGTCGGCGGAGCAACAGGGTGGAGACTAGCCGAGCTGCGCGCTCTCGAGGACCTCAGCGACGACGCCGCTCAATGGACCGACTCCATCGCCGCTGCAAACGACGTCTTCGAGAGCAAGTCTCACCCCAACGCGCCCGCCACAACCATCCCTCAACAAGCGACGGCAGAAGACGATGACGACGACGACGATGATTACTGGGCCAGCTACGACCGAACGCCCAACAACAGAACCCCCGCCCGCACACCCGCCAAACGCGCTAGTCCCGCGCCTGGCACCGCGACTTCAAACCTCGCTCCCACAAACGACGAACTCGAGTACTTTGCCCGTTACGCCGCCGAAGTACAACCCGCCCTCGACGATCACGATCCCGACGAGGAGCACCCAGAAACCGCAGACTCGACTTTGCGCGGCGGCGAGCTCAGCACAAAACAAGCAGGAGAGCCAAACACAAACCCTGCCCCTCCAATGTACGCTGCCGAGAACAACGAGTTCAACAATACCATCCGAGCACAAAAGCAAGAGTTGGAAGCACCGAGGCCCACATCTCCGGGCAGCAGTGTCGATGTCCTTGAGCGTGGTGCAGAGGATATGACAAGAGCAGAAGTCGGCGTGAAACAGTTTATCAGCACCGAGATGAAGAGCATGTTCCGTCTCGCCAGGAGTGTAGGTATGGGAAGAGAAGAGTTCGAGAGGATCATCAAGACTGAGCTTGACGTCTTGACTATGCTCGAAGCCGACGACTGAGGAGATACACGTATCGTTTGTTCATAGCGGGAGTTGTTTGGGTTAGCGAACACACATGATATCAGCATCGGCGGGGCATGGGTTGTCTTGTACGACTTGTTTTCTTCTCTTCTTTTGTAGGATACCAAATTTTCCATAGATTCTTTTTGAAACGATCCCATTTCACACTCTCTTCGACCGTTCAACCCTTCACCGAATCTTGTAGTGTACCTTGTCTATCTTTGCCTCTTCGTAGTCAACATCTCATCATCGAGTTGACCTCTCATACCAACAATCTAACCTCGACACCCTTCCTACCGCCATAAAGCACCTCCCCATCATCTATCCAGTTGAACAGACAACTCCCACACCCACTAACCGCCCCAAACGGATTCACCTCCACCAACTGCACAACCCCACCCCTCTTAACCACGACATCAAACGTAAACCCCCATTTCCGCAACTCCTCACTTACGCCTCTATCCACCGTCTTCAAAATCTGCGATAATAGCTCAGCAGCACAACTGATGGCTAGTTCAACAGTCTCTCTGGGTTGGAATACAGCAACAGGAAATGGTTTGTGCCAGTGATATTGCGAAATAGCCGTGACTTTCATCTCTGCTTTGGCTCCTGCGGCAACAGGCGGTCCGAAACAGCGAAACTCGATGCCTTGTGCCATTTCGTGGTCCCAAGCGTGGAGGTACAGAGTCACGTCTCTGGATGCAGTGACATGGGCTTCAAAGTCTCCTCTCGCACGACCAGAAGTCAAGAGACAGAGGACTAATTGACGAACAGAGGAAATGGGCATACTCGCAACTTCGGCGTCTTTTGGCGAGCAGTCGTTTAGACGGATAAAGTAGAGTTTGGAAGTAAAGATGTTGGGAGGGAGGAGGGAGGATAGGGTTTTTGAGATTTCGGTCATGGATGTCGAGTTGTTGACGCCGGTGATTTGGTAAGAGATCTGGAGGTCGAGGATGTCTTTGGCGAGCCATTGGGGCACGGTGATGATGTGTCTTTCTTCTTCTTCGATGTTCTGGCTTTGTTGGATCAGATCGGCAAAGTGAGAGAAGGAGTAGATTGTGCGAGGTGGTGCTGTCAGAGGTATGCCTGGTGGTATGATTTTACGCAGGGTGGCTAATTCCTCGGCAATGGCAGATACAGAATTGTATCTTGCAAAGGAGCGCTCAGGATCCAAAGTCGAGGCAGGGAGTATCGTGATGGTCAGGTCGTTGGCGCAGTAGACCGTGAGTGATGGATCCATGGTACAAAATCACGGTGGCCTAGAAGTTCCAAACGGATTGCTTCAATTACAGCGCATCGAGCACGGAACAGGCGATTTTGGAAGGCAAAGAATAGTTGGAATAAACTTACATTGGCTCTGGTATATCGAGTGTAGTTAAAGAGTGAAAATGACTCAAATTCAGGTTAAGTCACCAGCTCGATGGAACGTGCCATCCACATGGCTAGAAAAAATCAGAATCCTGAAGGTCATAACTTGCTCCAAAGACCTTTCATCGTATAAACACGTCAACTGGGAACGAGAACCTGGCCAAAAGAGTATAACAGTATTAAAGGTGTATGCTGCTATTTGAAACACAAGGGGATCGAAAGGTCGTGTGTATCGTGTTTGAGGGTTAAAGAAGGATCATGCAGATGCATCTGACATGGGAGTGTCATGCTTGCTAGAGCGGTTCGAAGATTTCTCAGCAATATGAACACCGTTGTGAGCAATGATGCGATTGATCAGAACACCAGGATGTAAGATGTTGAAAGCGATGACAAGGGCGGCCATAGGTGCACCATCGAGAGCGATAAAGTATCTCTCCGTCTCGATAACATGTCCAGTCCATCCGCCAGCGAGCTCGACTGTGCGGTAGATACTTCTCATGATGATAAGAAGAATGGAGAACGATGTGACGAGGACGAGAAGCTTCATGTTCTTGTCGTTCTTGAAAGCAGGTATGCTGAGCTTGGCCGACGCTCTGTAGAGAAACAAGAAGAACAGGACGCTGAAGATGACGACCGAAGCTAGTTGAAAGTCGATACCAGCAACCATGATATTGGTGCCGACCTTGGTGTTACCGGGAGGCTGTCATTGCGTTAAATTATCGATCAATATCGTTGCAAGGACTCGGTTTACCTCGGAATTGAATGCAACTGCTGCACTCCCACCACCTACGGCTTGGATTACAAGAGAGATGATATCGACAGTACAGAAGATCCAAAGATACCAGACAGGTCCGATGGGGCTGACTCCCGGTCCGGCGATAGCGATCATGCGTCCGAGGATAACATAGATTCCGGCAGTGAAGAAAGTGGGTGCTGTCCAGATTAGCACGGGTTCAAAGCGTAGCTTGACTCTGACAATTCACCGATGATCAATGTGCAGATTTGCATCAGGAAGGCGTTTGCATTGTAAGGACATTCATTCGACCAAGTTCGAGCAGCCCAGCCCAGTACTTCAGCTGCAACAGTGGGTTAGCAGGTTGAACTATGATAACAGCGCAAGGAGAGAGAGAGCCGACATACTCAGGCATCCAACGGCAAAGACCAGATTCCACAGTGCTCTTGTTTTGATGGCCTGAAAAGTATGCGCGATCATCGACAGGCCAAAGAGAACGCAATAGACAATGCCAGCAGCCAGTGAGGGCACATATCCGTATGCTGTTCTTTGCAATGGATTGTAGGCCACGCAGCCAGTCGATCCTATGGCCATGACAGCGGTGTGCTCAGTCAGATATTTTTATCTGCAGGAAGCCGAGGGATCCGGTCAAGGCGAGTGATGTAAAGAGTGGATGTGACACAAGATGCTGCAATAGCAATGAGGATGTGAATGTGGAAGAAGTGAAAGCGAACAAGGGCGCCTGATCTGTACTTGCCATGGCACTTGCCTGCTTTTCTACGATTTAGGGCCACGCCGTATCACTTACTATTGCACCTTCCCGAGCCCATGGCATGGAAACGGGTGACGATTATTGCTCTGCCCTGCACGGAACATTCGAAAAATGGCATCGCTTGCGAGAAAACTAGGCCAGATCGGTGACTAGCGCTTCTTCTGACACTTGACACTTCTTCGCATCTCGTATACTCGCATTCGTATCTGGCTATCCATGCTGCATCTATAGATTTAAATCTTGTTCCACTCGCACATGGCGATGCGTTTGCCAGGTTCTGCACGACTTGAGTGTCTCGCACTGGCTGTGCTAATACTGACATTGCAAGGAGCCTACCCTGCTGATGTTCAATCTCAGCAGGAACACATGTACAATCACGGTCCGAAGATTCCTGCGATCCAACGATCCTTCGACATCCATCTGCTCCACTCGGCTAAAAAATCGTCCGACCAAGAACATATACTAGATATACTGCCACGAAGCTCAGCCTTGAGAGACAATGTGACAAGGAACCGGGCTGAGGCGATGCAGCCGTGTTCGCCTTGTCTGTCACGTTACGCCTGTAAGAGAGTGATATTCTAAAAATGAGCGTGTGAAGATGTACAATATTATTGTTAGTTTCTAATTACAACGAGACTAATCATCTCTCTTTTCGACACCCATCTCCTGTCTGAGCTTGATGATAGCCTCACGAATCATGTCGGATTCTTTTTGAACACGCTTCAGCTCTTCGAGATCCTTCTTGATCTGCGAGTGGGGGTCTTCGACTACTTTGCCAGTAGTCATGTCAATAGCGCCAAGGCCCGGATCACGCAGAGCATCAGCAGCTTGTTGAGAGAGCATGTCCATCTCTGCACGAGCGATCTCGTTTTCGTGGTCAAAATCGTCGAGCAGACGGCGAGCATGTTGAGGCTTTGATAGGTTGTCGGGCTTTTGAGGCAACCATTGTTGGCCGTTCTGCAGAGCCTTGAGCTGTAGCCTTGTCTTTTGTGAGTCGGCAATACACCAATCGAGTCGTGAGATTTCCAGGTAGGTCTGAGTGTGCAAGTGGCCCATGAGTTCGGCATTGACGCGACGCTGCTCCCGTTCCCAATCGTCCTTATCGGTAAGATAGAAATCATTCTGCTTAGAGGCAAGTTCGTAAAACAACATGGATGCTTCTTCGGCCAAACGTGATCGCCTCTCCTTCAGCTTCTGGATATGCGACTCGATCTGCTGGACGCCGTCAGAGCCCGGCTGCCACTTGTAGTTTGGTTCCGGGAAGAAGACACGCTCTCCTTCGCGCATCTCACTGAAGTGTGGTTGCGGGTCTTGTTCGTCAACGTCCTCCTCTTGAGCAGCCTGAGCGGCCTGTGCAGCGGCGGCATGCATTTCCTTTACCATTGCATTGTGGGCACCACCAACGTTCTTGAGCATATCGGCCATGGAAGTCATGCCAGGCTGTTGTTGTTGGGCATCGGGACCGAGACCAGCGTCTTGGATAGCTTTGTTCTCGATGAAACGCTTGACATCTTCCCGCCACATGTTGCGCTGGGTCTCTTGTCTGGAGATGGTCTCGGCTAGGGTGGCGGAGGTGTTGAAATGGTAGGCCTGGTTGAAGGATCCGCCAGCGAAGGCGCCACAGCTAAAGGCACCAAGCCAGCGTTGCCAGCCGGTGATGCCCCATGGTTTGCGTAAAGAAGCAGCACAGCCGAGACCTATAAGACCACCGGCCAGAATGTAGTTGTCGGCGTCGATGCTGAAGGGGCGGTCGATAATTTTGGACTTGGGAATTTCGAGTCCTTTGCTCTCGAGATAGGGTCTGGCAACGAGGTGGCCGGCGTAGCGCTCGAGACCAACAGAGGGAATACCGAGTAGGAGGGTGGACCAGGCAGCGGTCTTGAGGCCTTGGGCGGGCGAACGCTTTGTGAGTAAGGTGAGAGCAGCGACAATGGCACCGGTGCCACCAGCCCAGAAGGGGGCTTTGGTCAGGGCGGACTCATTGAAAGGCGCAGGTCTGCTGGGGTAGGCGGGATGGAGCCCTTCCCAGTTGGGTGGTAGGATTCTCATGGGTTATGCTGAGACATGGAGTCTTTGTCGACAGGCGAGTTGAGAGAACAATTCGATCATGATGGAATCGCTTTGCGCACTGACGCCCTTCGCGTGAAGACGATGCCAAGCCTTTGTCTCGATCAGCAGCACGTGGCCCAGGTCAGCAAGTATCGTGTGCTACAAACATGTAACTAGAAAAGAGAGTCTCAGAAGAAAGAGACGAGTAGGAGTCTCGTCCGTCTGAGACTGTCCCGAATGTCTGACTCTCTGCTCTTCCACAGCTGGTCAGGTACGGTGAAGAGAAGCTGCGGCGTTTCGGGAAGGCGCTACCGAGCGTTGCTGCGCGGTCGGCTAGATCCGAGATGTAGATCTGTCGCATCTCGGAGCTGCTGTCGTCGCATTCTTCAAAAAAGCTACCTCGACGTCACCATTCTCACAGCAACAACCCGTGCCAAATCGCAATCATGTCTGGAGACAGTCACAGTCGCGGTCAGAAGCGCAAGCTCGACCAGCAAGAAGGACGAGAATTGCTCGGCATGGGCGCTACCCTGTCGCGGCTCAATGGCGACAGCGACGCCGACTCAACCGCTCCCCCGACACAAGGTGCCAGCGATGACGGCGGAGAGTGGACCACAGTCGATCGCAGCTCAAAGCGCCATAAGAAGAGCATACACCAAAACTACCCGCAGATCACCCACGCCCCGAACGCTCGTCTCCAGTCTTTCGTCAAGATCTCCGACTTGCAAAACCTCGTCCTTTATCTCCTTGCCGATGGCAGTGGCCCTCAATGGATCAGTGTAAAGCACAAGAAGGACATTGAGCGTGTCGTGTGCCTGATGGTGCCTGGACTCGAAGCAGACATGTTCAACGCCAACATTAGCCTGGACCCCACTCAAGACACGCCCGCTAAAACTGCTACGCAGCAGCCAGAGCTCAATGTAGAGGGCAAGAAGCCAAAGACAACAATCTCGCCCGACGACTACTACCCAGTCAAACTTGTCTCGCCCAAGCTGCCTGCTCCGTTGCAGCCTTTCGCAGAAATGTTCCCTCACATCTGGCCCGTCAAGACTCCCGGAGAGTTCAACCGCATGCACTCGCCATTACAAGCACTATTGACATCTCCGCTGCCCAAGTCAAAAGACGAAAAGAAGATCAAGGGTCCCAAACCCCCGAGAGAAGGCCCAAGGTGGCAGAACCAGAGAACTCCAATAACTGAATTCCTCGCCACCAGAGAAGAGCTGTTGGACAATGGATACGCCATACACCCTGCATACCTGCGATCAGATGCCGAGCGTGCAGCTGAAAAGGCAAGACGTCACAAGCACTGCCAGTCAGAAGAGGACGGCTGGATCAACTTGCCCGACATCTCGTCACTCGACGACGCCATCGTGCCACCAGAAGATATCGAACAAGGCAGCATCCTGCAAGGCCGCAACGTCTTGACTGTCGATTGTGAGATGATCTCCACATCAGAAGAAAGATTCGCTCTTGCTCGTGTCTCCTTTATAGATTGGGACGGCAACATCGTACTTGATGAGCTCGTCAAGCCCCCTGGTACTGTGACAGATTACCTCACACAATACTCGGGCATTACCAAGGAAATGATGGAGCCAGTCACACAAACCCTTGCAGAACTACAAGCAAAGCTTAAGGATGTTCTCACACCTCGCACCATCCTACTAGGCCACTCTCTCGACTCTGATCTTCGCGCCCTTCGCATGTCCTTCCCCTTTATTGTCGACACCACCCTCATATATCCTCATCCTAAAGGCCCTCCACAGAAATCATCTCTCAAGTGGCTGACACAGAAATACCTCTCTCGCGAAATTCAGAACCGTGGTCCTCAAGGTCATGACAGTGTTGAAGACGCAAAAGCATGTCTCGATCTTGTCAAGCAAAAGTGCGAAAAAGGCAAGACGTGGGGCACTTCTGAAGCAACCAGCGAGAGCATCTTCAAGCGTCTCGGCCGTGTCGGTGCGGAAGACGAAAAAGACGAAGGTGGCATGCTATCCGAAGAAAAAGAGGAGCAGGCAAAAACCGGCCGCACAGGCGCCGTCGTTGACTGGGGTGACCCAAAGCGCGGCTTCGGTGCCGCCGCCACATGCACAGTATCCTGCGAAAGCGACGCAGACGTAGTAACCGGCATCCAACGCGTCCTCTCCGGCCCCCAAACCACCGAAGAAGCCAACACACCCGGCCAACACATCCCCATCAACGGCTGCGACTTCATCTGGGCACGCCTCCGCGAACTCGAAGCCCTGCGCGGCTGGTGGACCCGCACCACCTCCGCCGACGCCGCCGCCCGTCTCGCCAACACCCTAGCCGACAACAACGCCTCTGAGGGTCAAAGCATCAGCACCTCTGCTCTCGCCGACGCAGTCACCAGAACCACTGCTTCCGTCAAAGCCATCTATGACTCTCTGCCCCCCAAGACGGCGTTTATCGTTTACTCCGGCGGCGGCGATCCGACTGAAATGCGCCGTCTGCAGACCATGCAACAGCAGTATAAACGCGACTTTCAGACTATGAAGTGGGATGAGTTGCCTATCAAGTGGACTGATGTCGAAGAGCAGGAACTCAAGAAGGCGGCCCTGAAGGCTAGATCTGGTGTTGGGTTTGTCGTGTGCAAGTAGACGAGGATCCTTGATCGTTTGGGTGTGATGGTTCTATCTGCGGAGAAAGGTGTGTTGATTGCTCCCATTGTCGAGAGCAGACAGCACAAGGCGAGCGCTTGCATTGTACATAGCTATAAGCATGCCGAATGGAGACTTTGTCGCTTCTGTGTACATGTCATGGGTATTTTGAGCAGACAAGAAATTATCAAAATATTCTCTTTAGAACATCTTGCTATCATAAGAACCAAAGACGAAAGTAGACACTAGCAAAAGATAATGATTCGGATCAAAAAAAGTTGTTTGTCAATCAAAGAGTCTATAAGTTTTCATAAGATAAAATTACAAAATTCGTAATTCCGTCTTCTCGATTTCGCATCATCTCAAGAAAAAAAAGCGATTGAGGTATCTGGCGAATGGTAGAAAGAAAAAAGAAACAAGAAAAACGCCGCCCCAGCCCAATTTTATGGTTGTTCCTCCCAAGATACATGTCGCTAAATCGTCAAAGCCAAGAAAAGAAAAAAGATGAGGGAAAGAGAAGAAAGGTCTATCACCTCTTCTCGTTCAAAGCCTCATCTGACTCATCTTCTTCTTTGACTTGGCCGCGCATCATGGGGCTGGGCATGCCGTTCATACCGCGAATCATGGGTGAAGGCAAAGCGCTGTTGTTGCCACCATTGTTGCCCATGGGGGTGATGAGAGGAGACTTGGCGCCACGGGGACCATTCTTGGTGCGAGCGAAGAAGCTGGAAATGTCGCTGTGCCAGTCCTCGTCGTCCATGACGTCGGGGTCCATGTTGTTCTCCTTTTCGGCAATCTTGGAAGCCATGGTCTGCTCCCACTCGTGACGCATCTCCTCGACGCGCTGCTGGTAGTCGAGCTCGGCGTCGTAGTTCTTGCCGATGCCGCGGAAGCGCTCCCACACGGAAAGGTGCTTGGGGTGGATTGCGACACCGTGGTATTCGTCACCCTTGCCGACACGAATGAATGCCCAGCGACGCTCCTGCTCCTTGAGATCGAGACCGGTGGTGTCGGGGAGGAAGAGCCAGGTGACAATGGCACCAGCGAGACCGAACCAGGGGACGACGTAGAACTTGGTCTGAGTGTCAATGTAGTTGTAGAGGACAGCGGCGAGAAGAGCACCGAGCTTTCCGACGGCGGCACTGAAACCGTGGGCGGTAGCACGAATGGGAGTAGGGAAGACCTCGGCAGCAACAAGGAAAGAGACCGAGTTGGGACCGAACTGGTTGAAGAACGAGGACAAGAAGTACATAGCCTGGAAAGAGTGGACTCCAGACTTACTGGTGTAGTACTCGAAGTTGAAGGCGGGAACAACGAAGAGGATGAAGTCAAGCAGGAAACCGATGATCTGCATCCACTTGCGGCCGTAGAGCTTGTTGTCAATCAAGAAAGAAGCGAGATAGTAACCGCAGAGCGAGACACCCACGTTGACCAGGTTGTAGAGCCAGCCGACCATGACGGACTTGTTGCCAGGAAGCAGGACGGAGATGAACTCGGCTTGGAAGAGCTTGTTACCGTAGAAGAAGACGTCGTTGGCGAACCAGGCACCAGCAGTCGCGATAAGACGGGGACCAAAGTGGGTGAGGGTGAGCTTCAGAGACTGAGTGTCGTAACCAGTGACGTTGGACTTCTTCTTGGCGGCAGCGAGAACCTTGGAGGCGGAGCGCATCTTGTAGGTACGGAAGTAGACGAGCCAGAGGGTTCCAACGGCGGGAATGGCGAACGAGACACGGTAAGTCCACTGGGTGGAAGTCTTGCCGTAAGGAGGGTTTCCAGAACCGTGGAAGATGAGCAGAAGAATGATCAGAATGACCTGGTTGAGGAACTGGCCCCAACCTTGCATCAGGAAGGCCGAAGTGACCTTGCGACCACGGTGGAGACGGTCCTCCTTGGTCGAAACCTTTCCAGAGCCGACGGCGTTCTCCATACCAGAGGTAGCGGTCATGGGGTATTCACCACCAACACCGACACCATAGAAGAACAGGGACCAGACGTAGCAGATGACCCAGCCGTTCTGGGTAACACCCCAGGAGGCAGTGAGCATGAGAAGACCGACAAACATGATGGTGGCATCTTGGATCAGACCCCAGCGACGACCGAGCCAATCACCAATGATACCGACGAGGATTTGACCGACAATGATACCGACAATCTCGAGGTAATCGAGAGCAGCGATCCAGGTGCCGTTGCAGATGGTTTCATGCTTCCAGCAGGCGGCGAAAGCAGCCTGGAGGAGAGGCTTGATGTTGCCGATGGAGAAGAGGACGTAACCTTCGAGGAGCAGACCCATACCGGGAATGACCATGTTGCGCATGTAGTAACCAAGGGGGCTGAGAGGATCCTTCTTGATCATGGCCCACGTTGCGCTGATCTCCTTCTTGGTCTCGGCGTTGTTGACCTTGTTGACAAAGGCAATTCTCTTCATGATGGGCATGTCGGCCCAGTATGTGCCGTTCTCGTCATAACTGTCGTCGGGCTTGAGGATGGTCTGGAAGACGCCTTGTTCGTTCTGGCTCATGGCGTAGAGCTGCTCAGTCGCGACGTGGTGGCTGTCCATGTTGGGGCCATGAGGGGCCGCCAGGCCGTAGTCGCGTAATGAGGACATTCTGCTGTTGTCCTGGGACTGTAGGACTGCAGTTGTGTAGTGGGTGGGTGTTGAAGTAGGAGGAAGCGTCAAGGGCTTCCCTTAAAAAGATATGCTTTGAGCTAGAGGATGGGGAGCGATGACGGATGTGCAGGCGATCGAGTTTCTTTTGAGAAGCCTACGAGGTTACAGGGCGGGCCGCTAGCTGCACGAGGTGCTTGTGTAAGAATCGACTGGAGCAGGATGCACGATGCCGTATTTGAAGGAGAGAGAGGTGGGCAGAGAACGACTGAGGTACCGGGAGAGACGGAACCTCGAGGAGAACGTGCAACACAACGGAACGTGAGTGGTCGAGAGGAAGAGAGAAATCACGGCGGCGATCTACATTTGTAGGAAAACCAGCTCAGACATGTCAGGCCGAAGGTCATGTCCAAGCACCCTCAACCCGAGCTCCAATTTTTCTTCTTTGCGCCAGAACGCTCGCCTACCAAAGCGCACGCGAGCACTTGCCAACTTCAGCTGCCCAAAGCGCCTGTCTGGTGGGCCGAACATACGAAAATGGGGGGCCGTGGGGCAATTGCGTTGAATTCTAACGGACAAGTGCAAATCGAAGTCTGTTCGTGCTGCGTAAATCCATGTCGGCCGTTCGAAGCGCCAACCTCCGACATCTTCTCTCACAGCAACCAAAGCTCATTTTTGACTGCTATTTTCGAGAAGGATTCTGATGCAGACAAGCGTTTGCTACTGACGCCAAAAAGCTTTGCATATGACGAAAGCAAGAACGACCGCCGCGCCATCCGCAAGCCTCAAATGCCAAGTGAGTTGAAAAGGTCGGCTTTTGAGATCGAAGGACAGAGGTTGAGGACAGCCAATGAGAAGACGTTGTGCCGACAACGTGCTCGAGTCCTTGGTCCTCAAGGCTTCCAGGCCTGCGGTAAGACCTCTCGGCCCTGCATGTGGGGTGGCGTCTGGCGCAGCGCCGATCAACCGTCTGGAGACATCATCCCTACTTTTTTTTTTGCATCCAGACGGACGAGCAGCGACAACCTCTATCGATATGGATTATTCTTGTTGATGTTAGCATGTTCGTGTGCTGCAGTCTCGGCATTTGGATCCTTCTGTCTCAGTCGTTCGTATGTTTTTCAATAATCCAGCCTACACCTTGGACGTATGTCACCGCGAACACACGAGCACATGGAGGATGGACGCTCGGTCAGCTCCGCCTAATATATGATGTTTCCGGGGCCTCCCTAGTGAGATTGAGGGGAAACGAGCTGGTGCCCGGCAGGCCAAACCCTGAGCCTTGAGTGACATCCTCCCTGCTCGGCTTGATCGGTTTTGAAATTGATATCCACCTCATTGCAGAAACCGCTGATGGGTTTTGATTGAACTTCCAGACTCTTTCACGATCTTTGCAGAGTCAGGAGAACAGCGACATGCTCAGACGAGCGGTTCTCTGGCCGAAGCGTGAACTGCCTGTTCGAGGTAAAGAGCGCCCAGTTGGAACGGTCCGAGAACCTACCCAACAGTAGCCCACGTGTTTGCGCTAGGCTTGGTGCCGAATCGTTTGATATCGAGTCACGAATAGAATTCTAACAACCCTTCGGAAAGGACGGCACAAGCTGCAGTGGAATGGTCTGCTTCGTGGCAGACGGGTGAGGGTTCGGGAGTAGAATCCTTGTGTAGTCTCATGCCGCGAGGATCGGGTTTGAGAATCGATCAATCAGCCATATGGTTGCTGAGATCCTTGCAAGCATGCATTCGAGTCATCTGCCGGCTGAGGCGCTTGAAGCTCTCATGGCTCTTCAGCATGACTTGCTGGTCCGGATCACCTGCACATTCCTCTTTCTGCTTCGCTCGCAGCATACAATCCAGGATACCGCGCACATCTCGATGTACTGATTTGAGTGGCAGTCTCCATGACTGTGTGTATGGTCCGCGAAGGATGCGTTCTCTTCGTCATGCAGCAGGTCTCGAGATGTCATGTTGCAGGTGTTGGACTTCCGGAAGCCAATGATAAGCCCGGAAACGCCCACCTGTCTGGCTTGAAGAACAAGCACTTCGAAGGAAGCAACCTACACCCGTTTGCATGCAGAAGTCGTCAACGCAAGGCTTGACGATTCATTGAAACTGCGCCGCCAACCTTATCTTTGACCAGTCAATCGTTCCTTGGGCTCTCCTTGGCGGTAGAAGACAAGCAATGCGGCGCGTCCGTTGCTGTCAGTGGCGGTAAGAGGCGCCCGGTAGGCGGCATGGGCGGCAACGTAGGTCAACCTTTCTGGTTGGCGCTTGTTTCGACTTCACTCCATCATCTGCCGTTTGCTGCACATGTTCGAGGCCCCCTTTGTTAGATCGCATTTGTCAACCTCGCTTACGCAGAGCTCAGGAGAGCAGCATAACGAGGTGACGGACATACCGAAGTTGCTGACGGTGTGAGCCGTGCTTATATACAAGGGGTATATGTCGACCCGTTGGCTTGATGTGACTGCTGACTGACGCACTTCATGCCTTGCGTGGAATGTGGAATGAAAGACAGCCCACCTCCAGGTACCACCCCAGCAGTTGACACTTGCTCTTTCTCTCTATCCCACATCCTCACATGCCGTGGACAACCAGTCATATGTCTTTCGATCTTCTGAGGTAGGCCTTCTACACAGTAACTCGTTCTGCACACACCAGTGTGCGCTGCCGTTTCCCGCATAACCACGATACAAGCCTACTTCTTCTCATTATGTCCTCTTTGTTCATTTTTTCTCAGCCGACCAGGGCATGCCTTCTCCTATCGCGAAGTAAGAAGAATCACAAGTGTATACTCTGTATCTTACAACTCGCTACAACTAACCGTCAATTGAATTGACATAAAAAATCGCCTCTTAAATCAAAAGCAACTCGAAGGCCACAGCTTTCAGATCTTATGTGTAAGGGGATCTTGTTATCAAGAGGCCAAGTCATGTAATGGTAGGAAAAACTTACCAACAAAGGATCCCGAAGAAGCCTTCCAGGAAAAAAAAAACAAGAACAAAAACAGAGCTCCAAGGAATATGTAGCAGAACAACAATGCAGACCTACAGTAGGACAACAACGAGTTAAAGCATTTGTACAAACGCCAATAACGACTCAAAGGAAAACATGAGACGTAGCAGAGCAACGAGGCCCTAAAGCACGATGAAGATCGGTGACCGGACGACTAGAAGTATGAGGATGTGGATGGCGACTACATGATTAGAATGTGGCTGCGAAGATGCACAGTTGTTTTCAAATGCGAAACTGCATTCAAAGAGCCGATGGAACCGCGACTCTCACTTGGATGTTGCTCCTTTCTGTAGAGTATTGTGCGTCTCTATAGCTCAGCATCACTATGTATCGCTATGAGAGCAATTGATCATAACATCTTGATTGTTCGTAGTTTGCTGTAGAATACTAAAAGCTGCGTGTTGCATGTTTTATAACCTAGTTGCAACCATCGACAGTGCAAAAGTCATCATCTAGTACTGGAATAGTGTGCCTTGGAGTCGTATTTTGTTCTCCCCTCTTTCAATTCCTCTATGATCTTCTTGATCGTTGTAAGGAGCAGTTTAGGCGAATCTAGTTCCAGTCCAGTACGTGCTTGATTTTCAGACTCTGATGGACCAGGCAAGGGCACGAAAATAAAGAGACATGATTACAAATGTCACAATCAGCATGACACTCTACAATCATAGTTTAAGTCTCGATTCATTTGCATAGGTAAAAGAAGTGTTCTTTTCATTCATAGTATAGCGTGGCATCAAAAAGCACACGCATTTCCTTTAAGAATTCTCCTTGGTCATGATCTCATATCGTCCAGGTCTACCATCTTGCACAAGCCGTGAGGTGGTATTCCATCATGCTTGTCGTGATGATCGCCTTTCTTCTAGAACTTGGTCTCCTTGTCCTTGATGGGGATGTCGGAGCCGGTGGTGGTCTTCCATTGCTTGCGGATAAAGTCGGAGATTTGCTCGTCCTTGGCCTGCTCGATGGCGGATTCGTTGTCCTGGTGGAAAAGGTCAGCGTTCGGTACATCAATGAACAGTAGAGTATATAAGTACCTGGGGGCCTTGACCCATGAATCTCTCTTGAACAAAGTCGACACCTGATGATGGGGTTAGTGTGTTGATGGCAAGTGAGAGTATGGTAAAAGCTTACCCTTGTCAAGGTAGTCCTCGTTCTTCTCGCTCTCGGGACCGCCGCCAGCAGCAGAGTTCAGCTTGTTGCCGATGCCGCCGAGGAAACCGCCAGACTCGCCCTGCTGGGTGGGAGCTTGCTGAGTGCTTCCCTGCTGAGCAGTCTGCTCTCCGCTGTTACCGCCGGCGAATTTCTTGACAAAGTCCATGGTTGGTGATTTGGTTGATTGGTATGTGGGGTGTTTGTTGTGTGTGTGATGAGTGGTGAATAAGAAAGATCTTCAGGTACAAATAGATGAGGTCGTGTGCTTTATAAGGAGGACACCAAGAGGTGGATTTTGCTGTGACGTATCGGGAGCTCGAGCTGCAGCTGGAGGACCCCGCCATGATCGAGGGGGATTGTGGCAGTGCTCATGTCGTTTCAGCAGGCGCACTTGGCGTTGATGCCCATCGATTGGGAGTTGTTGCATGCCAAGGACGGTCGACGGTCACAGTATACGATACTATTCGTAATAGAGCGACATCTACGGAGAACGGGTTGTTCTTGTGTATCTCCATGGTCACGTCTCTACATGGAAAGCGACTGTGTGCTATTATAGCATATGATAAAACCACATGCTAGTGTGAGAAAGTGGTCGATCGACGAGGAAGTTGGACACTGATGACGGTCTAGAAGCTGGCACAGCCATCCAAGCTGTCAGCCACATGTCATAGCAACAGCCACTGTATCAAGACGCCATGCCAACAGAATACACCTTGCACAACCGTCCCGAATTACACCGCTACATAGAACTCTCACACTTTCTGATAAATATCACGGTACAGATGGTTGAGCGGAAGAAGGCGAGAATGAAGTAACATGTGCTTGCCCATGACGCAGTGTTCAAACAAGACAAACACAAAAACATTCAACCTCAATCTTCAAGTCTGGTGAGAGATGCTAAAAGCATTATTTCGTGAATACCATCTGTTCTACGAAGAACAATCAATCTTTTACCCTGCGTACATCGACTCTATCCTGCCGTGCAGTCAATCTCGAACCCTCATCATCAACCCCCTCCACCGACCCTCTCAAAAATGTCAACCCCAAAAATCCCCATCACAGTAATAACCGGCTTCGTGGGCTCTGGAAAAACAACAATGATCCTAAACCTGCTCCCCCAACTCCGCGCCCAAAACCCATCCTACAAGCTCGCCCTGATAAAAAACGAAATCGGCGATCTAAACGTCGACTCCCAACTCGCCGCTGCAGCCGAAATGACCGGCGTTTCTGAGCTCTTGGGAGCATGTATCTGCTGCACCAATGTGGGTCAGATCGGGGATGCGTTGAAAGAGTTGGATGACACGTATGCGCCAAACAGAGTCATCATCGAGACGTCCGGGTCGGCGGAGCCGATTAAATTGATGGTCGAGTTGAAGAGGTTGGCGGGGGAGACGGGGAGGTATGCGTTGGATGGTGTGGTCAGTGTGATTGATGTCGAGAATTGGGATGGGTATGCGTCTACATCCTACACGGCGAAACTGCAGGCTCAGCAGACCGACTTGATTGTCTTGAACAAGTGGGAAGGGCTATCTGAGATGGCGTTTGAGAGGACGTTGGATAAGCTTGGGGATATGGATGTGGATACGCCGCATGTCAAGAGTGACAAGGGCTGGATTAGCAAGGACTTGCTATTTGGCATTGACGAGAGAATGGCTAGGGATTGGGTTGCTTTGAACCAGCAACACAGTCATGACCACAAGCATGAGCATGGAGATGGCCACAAGCACGATCACAACGAGGAGATGGAAGCTTTGAGCATCACCCTCACCTCGGCCTCTCCTTCAACTGCATCTCTGGACACAATCAAGCTCGCCAGCCTCCTGAAATCAGCACCCAAAGACGAAGTCTACCGCATCAAGGCTGTCCTACGCACGACACAAGTACCCTCAAACAGCGATGGCACACCTGCAGACGAAGGTGCCGAATCCACAACTCCCAAGAGATATATCCTCAACTGGAGCTTCGGCCGCTGGATGTGGACATTGGATCAGACAGAGACGAAAGAGGAACCTGTACTGAGAATGAGCATTTTCACCGGCCGCTATGAGAGCAACAAGTGGCTAAAGAGGATCGAGGCCAAGACCTACACCGCTTTGACCGACGGTTCTGACTTTGAGCTTGAGGTCAAACGCGTGTTGTAGAGCCATGAGAAATAGTCATTGACGCTTGGAAGCTATAGACTTGGTGCGCATAGAACAAAGATACCCCTTTTCCTTTGGCCTTTTCATGTCTCTCTCTCTCTCTCTCTACTCGAGCAAACTTCGACATCGTGAGCTGATATAGCAAGCAGAACGGTCCCGCCTCTTTCTTGCTTCGTACGCTTCCTTTCCATGATTCAAAGCACCGGCAGCTCTTGTGACGAAGAGCTGTGTAGCCTCTCGGTACCACAGACATACGACTCCCGTCTCGAAGCATTATCTGGACCCTTAACAGAAATCTGGAACATCGCTTTCGGCACTCTAGTCTTGATCGTGCCATCTCGTAAAAGCGTGTAGGACCTGCGAATCATGTCAGGAGAGCAAACATATCAGGTGATGGCCGACTCACGAATCAAGGACCAGCATCATCCATCGAGTCGACAGAGCCTGCTCTCTCAGCTCTCTCGATCTGGTTTCTGAGTCTGTTGATCTCCTCGTACAGCTCGGAGACGATAGCGTCGTGTCTGATCAGCTGCTCCTTGTGAGCATCAGCAAGGTTTTGCTCACGTGTGGCAACAGGCTTCTTGAGCTCGACGTTCTCCCTGAGAAGATCCATGATGACAGTCTGGTCTTCATCGAGCTGACTCTCGAGATCTTCAACGGACTGCTGGAGGATTCTCTTGCTGGCCTCGAGTTCTTTGTGCTCCGTCTTAAGGGCCTGCGACTTGATCTTCTTGGTCGCAAGACGCTCTTGGAGGAGTTCATTGTGATCTTGGAGTAGCTGGTTGATTTTCTTGCGCTGGTCCAGACGATCTCTGAGCTGGGCGATCTTGGTTTTCTTGCGGGTGATGCGTCTCTCATAGCCTTCAACATCTTTGTCAGACTCGGAGTCACTTTCGCTGCCATCCTGATCGAGTGACTCTTCTTCAGATTCGGCATGCTTGTTCTCGAGCTGCTCCACCGTGGAAGTGAGAGCTGAGTTAGCCTCGGTGAGTCTGTTGATCTCGCGTTGCATTGTGCAGATTGTTTCTGAACTCTCTTCGCGCATGGACTTAAGAGTCTTGTTCTCCCTCGTCAACTTGCCGATTCTTCTGTTGTTCAAAGATACATTTGTCTGCTGAATATTGGAAGGCTGCTGAACACCGCTTCCAGGCTCTTGCTTGACTTTCCTGTTCTTAGACTTGGCCATTCTCGATTGTTCCGGTATATCTCTGTTTACGCAGGTGAAGGTCAAAGGATGCGTCGAAAGCTGAACAACAAGAGTCGTTCAAGGCAGCGAAGTGGTGGAATTGTGATGGGAAAGCTGCGAAAAGGTGATTGTTGTCTGCTGTACTTTTTTGGTGAGCGTGATGGTAGAGCCAAAGCGCGAACGATTGCAAAGAAGTTGGGCAAGTGCGATGTGCATGAAGAACTTTGAGGAAGGTCGGGGCTCGCGCTGGCGTTGCAATAAAGAGAGATGACACAAGCGTGCTCAAAGTTTGGAAGGTAACAGAGCTGGAGCGCAGTTGAGGACGAAGAGGTAAACGAGTCAATACCCCGACGTTGGGATTCGAAGACGAGGGACAAAGGAGAAAAGCGTCATTGACTTCCTGTCTGAACAAACCCGCATAACGACATTTGATGGTGAGGTGAGAGATGATTTTTGATGCTAGCTAGGTACTTTTGTTCTTTTGCTCTCTTGAGCTATCTTATACACTAAGCGGAGTTGATCATTGCCAGTCTTTCCTTTTGTGACACCTTATCCATGACAGACTTGGAACATCTGTCTGCTATTCCTTCGATACAGGATGCTGCTACATCAGTGTCTGCAGGGCGCGCTTGTCAGGTCTGACACGTCTGAGCAAGCGGTCTCTGGTGTCTGCACGGCCCACTTTAATCGGTTAGTGATTATCCTGACGAGTGTAGTTGTAAACGCGACTTACTGAAGGAAGAGTACCAAGAGGCTTCACCATGCGAGACGCGGCAGTCCCTGTCCCACTTGTTGGGCTTTAGATGGTACCAGTAATCAACGTGCTCGTCCATGAACTTGGGCTGAGAATGGTCCATGCAGTCATGGCACATACCATCAAAGTGGCCCTGGACCTCGATGACCGCCCTTGCCACGATATCAACCCAGTCTTTGTTACAGTTCCTGCAATTCTTGCTGGATTTGGGCAAGTTGAAGCGTCTAGCAAATGCTCCAAGCTGCCGACAGATGGTATTGATCGACTTACGAGTCTGCTGATCAATAGGAAAGCCTCCTGTCTGTGTAAGCGCCTGGAGGTACTGGTAGACAGTCTTCTCCTTGCAATGGCAGCTGACCCTCATCATCTCATGCAAGGGTTCCCAGAGCCACTTAGCGAGGAGTGTTCGGAGATGGCCACGAGCTGAGTTGAGCTGATCTGCATATCAATTAGTTGGAGAAGGCGATCTGAGAGTGTGAGACTTACGGATTACGCGAGGTGGAACGTGCAAGTCGGGATGCTCCTCGTTCTTGTACTCTTTGATATGAGAGTGATCGTAGACTAGGTTCTTGGTGATGGCGAGGAAGGCCTCGGCGTGATTGAACTGGTAACAGGGGTACAACAGCTTCCAGTTGTGTTCATCGCCATTGATCTCATACCAGAGGCTAAACCAGTCGTCGAGATGGAAGGATTCGATCATGAAGAAGCGATTGCAGGCCACGACATCCCACAAGTACTCCCAGTGAAGTCTCAAAGTGCGTGCAGTCACTGTTTGACCCAGCAGAGACGATCTCCAAGCTTCGTTCTTGTGGTAGATGGCGCAGAGAACGGTCTCGACTGCAAAAGTGTTGTGTTCGTGGAGGGGAATGATGCGTTTACCAGCCTCGGCGAACTCAAGAGTAGTCAAGAGTTTCTTGATGAAGTCAGATTCAGAGTTCTCAATCAGAGTCTTGCGGGTGACGTAGAAGTCAACCACAGCCTTGATCTTGTTACTGCCATCTTCGCCAGCCTTGAGCGGCTCAGTGTACTGAAAGATGCGGAGAGTCAAGTCGTGATTGTCAGTGATAGTGACAACTCGAGGCATAACGCCATCAGGAATTGCGGCAATGTCAGCAGCCATGGCGTCTTCATATGGTCAGTATTGAGATTTGGCGGGAAGGGCAGAAAAAAAAAAGGAAGGCACGTACTGTTGTGATTACGAGAGTGAGGGGGAGGTCGCGAGTGCTGTGCAGACCAGCGCGCAGAAAGCATGGCTGATGGTTGAGAGAGGGTGACGAAGCGTGTGAAAGAGGAACTCAGGAGGCGCAGACTCAGAAGAGATGTGTTTGGTCGGGGTGGGAAGTTTTGTGAAGGATGGCTCAAAAACTGACGAAACAGGCAGGCAGGCGCACAATAAAGTGAAGGAGTTTCAGTTCTGACAGAAGGTGCGAGTTAGACGGAAGAGGTTGGTCTCGACAGGCATGTGAAAAAACATGTGAACATGGGGCTTCTCGCCAGCCCTTTCCGAAATCCTCACAATGCAGTATATGAGCTTGGTCGCTCAAAGATCGTCGGGAGAGGGTGCTCGATAGGCGACTCGGTCTTCTCCAAGGCTCTACGTCCTGTGCAATTACTCACGAGACGCGAGAAATGATCAAGACGATTGTTATCATGTCATCATCAGAGATTGAATTGGAAAGGTTATGCTACCTGTACAGCCCCATGCCAGCAGAGCTTCTTGTGCTCAACGCCCAAACGCCATCCATGCATGACGATTGACCGGTTACGGGCAAGCGACAGGCTCGTCGTCCTTGTATTCCTCCTCGCGAATGCCGTCCTTGGTGACGACCTTGACGACCATGCCCTTGAAGTCGATGGGCAATCTTCTCTTGAGCTCGTCTGTGCACATTCTGAGAATCTTCATGCCTTGGTCGAAGGAAATGTCGGGGTGGTGGTGCTTGTCGAGCGTTGAGAGACAGTAGTATTGTGCGTAGCCGTGGGCGGCATATGGGACGGCGGCCGACGAAGCCAGGTAGTCGATCCAGTGCAGGGTGGGCTTGTCGTTGATTGTGTCGTAGCCGCCGAGCAGAAGGTTGACGGTGTATGGGCGTCTTGATCTGAGGGCCTTTGCGAGCTCTGTGCGGATGAATGAGGCGGTGGCTGCTGGGTTGAGCTCGATGTCGTTGCGCATGCCGTAGAGCTGGACATTTGCCTGGACGTACTCGGCGAACTGGACTGCAGGCGATAGGTCAGAAGGGGTAGGGGACGAAGTGGTGGTAGAACATACTGGTGTCGCCAGCCTCGCCGGTCAGGCCCATCAGGATGTGCTTGCTCAGCGGGCGGGTCTTATCGTCCGAGGCCTTGAGGATGGTTGCGCCGCGCATGGCCGCCTTGGAAGCGGCGATGATGGTGAAGTCCTTGCCAGTGATGCCGAGAAGCACGTCCCTGTCGTGTGGTCAGTATGGAGTGGTGAATAGGCAGACAGGCCTGCTCACATGATGAAGGTATTATGAGATGGGTATTCGATGGAGAGAAGTGACTGTTGTATGCGTGCGGCGTCAAGCTTCCAGCCAGGTCGAGCTCTTGGACGGCGGCCGGCGATGATGCGCTGCTCTCTCTGCTCGGGGGTTTGACCGCCGACATTTTGCTTGGCACGGCCATCTTTTTGGTTTGCTTCCTCCGCATTATCAACTTTTTGCGACCAAGGTCAATTCTTTTTTTTGGTCCCTCTCTATTTCGACTAGAGTCTGTCTGGCTCTCCTCTGGATTCAATATGGCTTACAAGGCCGAGTACAAGACGACCTTCGAGCCCGGACGTGTCATTCAGCCCATCTATACCGGAGGAAGCGTCGCCCTCAGCCAGGATGGTCGCATTCTTGCATCGTGCTTGGGAGAGGACGCTCTGTTGAGCGATCTGGCTACTGGTGAACATCTGGCCAGAATCGAAGGTGTAAGTTGGACTGCCGGGTCCTCTCAGCGTGGCACTGACGAGTTGACACAAGACTTCTGCAGGACGGTGAATCCATTACCACTCTTGCCATGACTCCCGATGCAAAGTACCTGGTCCTGTGTTCGCGCAACCTGTCCATGCGTATCTTTTCTCTCAGAACATCTCCCACCGCCGACAGAAGCATAGACGCCACTCTACTCAGGACGCTCAAGCCGCATACCGCTCCCGTCGTTGTCGCAGCAGTCGATCCTACCTCTACCCTCCTGGCAACTGGTGGCGCCGACGGCATCGTCAAAGTCTGGGACATCAAGGGAGGCTTCACAACACACACTTTCCATGGCCACAGCGGCATCATCTCTGCCCTCCACTTCTTTCACGTCGATTCTTCATCATCTGCCGCCGACACCAAGTCGCGCAAGAGAAAGAACAGGTCAGCCGGCGAGGATACTGCCGACACTACCGCTGGCTACCGCTTAGCATCAGGAGGTGAAGATGGAAAAGTCAGGATTTGGGATCTCCACAAGCGCAAGCCTGTTGCCACTCTCGACTCGCACGTCTCGGTCGTCCGCAGTCTCGACTTCTCCTCTGAGCAGCAACTTCTTCTTTCTGCCAGCAGAGACAAGACCGTTATCACATGGGACGCAAAGACATGGCAGTCCAAGTTGACTGCGCCTATCCTGGAAACTGTTGAAAGAGCTGGCTTCGTTGCGAACGGTGACTTTTTCTTTACTGGTGGCGAGAATGCAAGAGTTCGTATCTGGGATATGGCTGGCCATGAGAGGACAGAAGAGCAGGAGCCTGGAGTCGAAACAGAGGCCATCCTGGACATCATTCACCATTCCGATCTTCCTTTCTTGCTCTCGATTCATGTCGACCAAACGCTGGTTCTGCACTCCCTGGAACCCCTCATCCAAACTAATGTGGACGTCACCATCCCGCCACTACCCATCATTCGTCGTATCTCTGGTACTCACGACGAGATCATCGACATGGCCTATGTAGGCACTGACAACTCGATGCTCGCCCTGGCAACCAACCTGGAAGACATCCGCCTGATTACTCTCAACACCGAAAGCAAAAACGAGGGTTCGAGCATTGCAGATGCTGCGTACTTTGGCGCAGACGTAGCTCTTCTCAAAGGTCATACCGACATTATCATCACAATCGATACCGACTGGTCAGGCCACTGGCTCGCAACCGGAGCCAAGGACAACACCGCAAAACTCTGGCGTCTGGACCCTGCAAACAACTCGTACACTTGCTATGCCACATTCACCGGTCATGCTGAGTCTATCAGTGCCGTTGCCCTACCTCACGCCATTCCTGTTGTCGGCTCAAATGCCCATAGCAAGCCCCTCGAGCACCCGCCAACCTACCTAATCACCGGCAGTCAAGACAAGACCATCAAGCGCTGGGACATCAGCTCAGCCAAGTCGGGCTTAGAAGCCAAGGCTGTTCGTGCATCCTACACACGCAAAGCTCACGACAAGGACATCAACGCCATCGACACCTCTTACTCCCAACAAGGTACTCTCTTTGCTTCGGCTTCCCAGGACCGCACAGTAAAGATCTGGGACTTGGAGACTGGTGAGTCTGTTGGTGTGCTTCGTGGTCACAAGCGTGGTGTCTGGTCTGTGGCATTTGCTCCTCCCGGCACCCCTGCCATCGCAGGCGATTCTGGCTCTAGCAGTGGCACAAGAGGCATGGCTGTCACTGGAAGTGGTGACAAGACTGTCAAAATCTGGAGCTTAAACGACTACACATGTCTGAGAACGTTCGAAGGTCACACCAACAGTATCCTGAAGGTCATTTGGCTTCCTATTTCCAAGAACCCTGGGAAGCGTGGTGAGCGTAATCTGCAAGTTGCCAGTGCAGCAGGTGATGGTCTCGTCAAGGTGTGGGACGCTCAAAGTGGTGAGTGCGCTGCTACTCTTGACAACCACATTGACAGAGTCTGGGCTTTGGCTGTCAAGCCTAACCGATCTGGAACTGCCAAGGTTGCCTCGACAGAGGACGAGGAGGAGACACCCGAGCCCCCTGTCGAGCTCATCTCTGGTTCCGCAGACGCCACTCTCACATTCTGGAGCGATACGACTTTGATGACATCGCAAGCCTCAGCATCTCGTGCTACCGCTCGTGTGGAGCAGGACCAGGAGTTGCAGAATCATATTCATGCCAAGAACTACCGCGAGGCCATTGTGTTGGCTTTGCAGCTCAACCACCCCAAGCGCCTACTAGATCTCTTCACTCGTGTGCTCGAGTCAGAGGACAAGGATGAAGATAGCTTGACGGGTGCCAAGGGTGTTGATGAGGTTTTGGGTTCGTTGTCAGAAGAGCAGCTTTGGAAGCTTCTACTCAGATGCCGTGATTGGAACGCCAACGCTCGTACCGCACATGTCAGTCAACGCATTCTCTACGCCCTCTTCCGCTTGTATCCCAAGGAAAAGTTCGTCCAACTGCGGCGAAAGAGAGCGCCTAAGCCTCCTGTGGCCGACGAAGATGAATTGGCTCAGGGCATGGGTGCGCTCGAGGTCAAGGACAAGGTCAAGAAGAATGAAAACGTCAAGGACGTGTTGGAGGGTCTCAAAGCATACACGGAACGACACTACGGACGTTTGGAAAAGATGGCAGAGGAAAGATGGGTCTTGCTCTGGACTCTGCAGCAGATGGACTCATGATGGAACCTCGCTTTTATCTTCTGCAAGGTGTTTGGAGTTTGGATCGTGTCTAGGGTATCATGCATCGTAGGGGAGTATTACCATGTCAAAAGCATTTTTTCTTTCTTTTACTACCAATACTCTTCAATCTTGTTCAAGCTGAAATCTCAGCAAGGCATGCAAGGCTCATGTCCAACCACCAGAAAGCATAGTGCTCTTGAGGTTTGAAGACTCCAGGAAAGTGCATTTCATCTCACGCTCTTTCTGATCAAGGCTGCGCTTTCCTTGACATGCTTCGTTCAGACGGCCGACAAACAGACTTGTAAACAAACGGAAGGTTCCCGTCCATTCGACTGAAGCAAGCACTATCACAACACTCCGTCGGCGTTGGCCCCTTCCACTAACACAGCTCTCGCCTGACTTCAGACGTCAGCTTTCGCTTGCACATCTTCTCTTTCCATCACACCACCAACATGTCGCGCGACTTTCCCAAGGCCGCAGGCCAACGCTTCAATGGCCATCACATGGCCACCACCAATGCCTTCAGCTTGCCGACACGCCCAGCTTCTCGATGGGAGGACACTCGTGATCGCACCAGCGAGCAGCTCCATGAGTCTTCCATGTATCAGTTCGGTCTGGCAAGCATCCCAAGCACTTCCACTTCTACTACTGGCTCGAACAAGACGCGCGCTAGCCACGCCTCTGACCCGTTCGAGACTATGCACAAGAAGTGGGAAGAACGCGGCTGGCTTATCCAGAAGCACGAGCGTCGCCTCAAGGACAGCAACGAGCTGCTATCCAAGATGTGGCGCCGTCTCGATCCATACGGCCGCGTGTCGGAGCTTCTGGAGAACGACATGACTGTTCGTCGCCATGCTGAACGACGCGCTGAGCCTGCCTTCAGCGAGCACCATGCCATGCAGCATCTCTTCTATCAGCTGGCTGCATATGACTACATTCATACTATCGACCCAAGCTTTGTCATGGCAGCCCCTTCCTCCCACACAGATCCTGCTTTGACCGAAAAACGTCTCAACAGTCTGGCCAGTACCATCAAAATTCAGAGTGGTCTGCTGCAAGAGAAGAACGACACCATCGAGAAACTTCGTACCCAGCTCGATACCCAACGCAGGTCTCATTCACAGCACTTCAGTGCGCACCAGAAGGACAGGGATGATGCTCTTGATCGCCTTGAGAAGCAGTTGCAGAAGGCCAACACCAAGATTTCCCTTCTGATGAACACTCCTCAGATGTCAAAGCCTATCACAGCGCCTCGTGCTCCTGGCCCTCGCCCTCGCCCTTCTCGTGCTCCCAATGCAAAGGCTCCTGCTGCGAAAGCTTCTGTCATCAAGGCTCCTGTCGTAAAGGTTCCTGTTGCCAAGGATCCTGTCGTGAAGGTACGTCGATTGTCAGCCGGTGTTGGACGATGTTGACCATTCACAGCTTCCGGAAAGTGCATTCGGCGGTGCACCCGAGAACCACAAGTCCCTGACCTTTGAAGGGTTCTCCGAGCACAACACCTTCAATCCCGCCCGTCTTCTGATGTTGACTGCGGTCAACCCTCCGTCCGAGCGCGCCACTTCAATGACTGAAGACGACTTTGACGTCGGCCCCCTTTCTTCAGGGGCTAACTGTGCTCCTCTGGGGGCTCCAAAGAGACGCTACGACTCTGCTATGCAGAGTGCGCGTTGTAGTCGGACCTCTACCCCGATGTCTTTGCAGTGGTCGTCCGGTGGTGACGCTCCCAACCATGTGGAGCGCATCGGTCCCAAGAGAGTTGTCTCCTTCCTGGATTACGATGATCCAGAGGACATGCCGGAAGAGGCTCCCAAGGACTCTAAACGTCTCAAGTCTGGCGCTCTGACCCCTCCATTGCCCGAGGATCTCGTGATGGTCTCCACCGAAGAAACTGATGGTGGTGTCCCCATCAAGCATGAAACCGATCTTGAGATGGGCGAGATTGAGGAAGCAAGTGTTGGCAACAAGTATGCTTATGAGGATCTGGATGAGATGATCAACCAGGCCCAAAAGAACGCTATGGATTAGAGGTGATGAACTTCATAGACATTGGGCCTAGGTACCTTAAGCACCAGCGCAGTTTTAGCTAGCATTGTACGTAACATAAGTACTGCTTTAACAGGTTTTCTTTGTTGCCTCATGCCATGCTTGTGCACATTTGATCCATTCAGAAAAGCACAGAGTTCTGAGAGTCGAGAAGGCAGATTAAGGGCGCTTGGACTTTCTTCCAGCCCTCGTGTATGCGTTAGAGGTCTCACTCATGTATCTTTAATGGTATATGGCCGAGATAAAGTGACCGAGCGATAGTCATGTCAATAGGCAGGGTCATGTATACAGCATCAACCCGGCGAGCAGGCAACTCGAGCCGAAGCGCGCGGCGTTCGTGTAGCATCGCGTCTTCCAACAACATTTTATACATAACAATTTCGACCATACAAAGCAACCTTCGATTATGCAAAATGAAACGGAAACGAAGCAACAGAGAAGCCTCTGGAGCCGTCAAACGTACCAAGATCAGTAGTGGTGCTATCGATCGCGATCCTCAACATACTCCTTCCATTCTCCGGCTATACTATCCCCAAGTCCTGTCATTACGAGAATATCTTCTACAGGCCAAGACATCGAAGAACAGAAGACGGCTGATCCTGAACTATGGATTCGACACGGCCAAGAGCTCTCAAGAGTCGGATCCTGAACTGGCTAAACTTCTGGACACAATTCTTGTTGGATGCCACGATGTAAAGAAGGAAGAGGACGATAATATTGATTACCAGAACGACCTCAGCATGTTTTCAACGCAAGTATCCGAGTCTACGGCCAAGTCTAGTGGCTCACAGGCACAACTGCCTTTTGCTGAAATCGTCGAGTTTGTTATCTGGCGGCTCTTCCGTCAACATACTTCTGGACACCGTCCGCCTTATGTTCTTTGTCATGGGTACTACTACGATGGTCTCGGAGACGTCAGGACTTTGACGAAAGGCAATGCAGAGGATGATCACGAAGATTCCTTGCTTGACCGGAACGAGCATGTCGACAGACTGAAAGGAGCGGGCTGGACCGGCTTGACGAAGTTGGTTGGAGCAAAGGGTACCGTTACGCTCATCCAGCTTCTACAGAATTGTGGCGTGTTTATGCCCCTCGAGGGTGGAAGAAACAACTTCATTCAGATCAGTGGCGTGGATCTTTCTGAGCTACGGACTATTGACAAGAACAACCCTTCAGGCGGTCCGAAGCCAGATGGTGGTGCAACTTTAAGGACCTCCAATGCTAGCAAGAGCAATGCTCCGCCATGCCGCGACATCAATACACCCAACACCATCCGATTTGTGCGACACCGTATCCTCTACAGAAAGCCTGATCTCAACGCGAAAGGAGGAGCATATTTTGGTCTGCCTCATATTCGTATGTCTCCCATATCCCGCAAACTAGATCCATGTCTGACAGGAGGTAGACATATTGAATCGTATCGGAAGCGACGAAGAAGTAGACAGGAATGCTCATCTTCTGAAGTACATCTTTCCACGACAGTTCGGACTACATAACGTCTTCACGCACGCAGTCGATATGAAAAACTCAGCTCAGCCATTCAAGGATTATAGCCTACGCGAGCAGGAGATCAAATCAGCCAATCGAACATCCAAACAGCGGTCTCTGCCAAAGCGACTACGTGGAGAGTGTGAGACTCTTATCAGCCATCTTCGCATCCGGCATGAAAGATGTGCTTATTCGGCATTGCTGCAGTATTACTGTCCTGATATGTGGGCGCAAGATGATGGTACAAAGACCGAAGACCACAACGTCATGCGATTGGCCACGTCCTCTTCTCAGGTATCGGCGTTCTGCAGATCTGTTACAGCCAAAGTATTTCCAGGCAGACTTTGGGGCGAGGGCGAAGTGGGAGCCGCGAACAAAGCGCATATCATGCGTCAGATTGACCGTTTTGTCATATTAGGTCGATATGAAAGTCTGATGCTGCACGAGGTTGCTCAGAATATAAAGGTATGGTAAGCAGAGATCTAACCCAGACAACACTAATCACCAAACAGATCTCAAATATTACCTGGCTCAGACCACCGAACGAACCAACAAGCAGCAAAATGTCAGCCTCCGACTTTGCAAAACGCAAAGGGATACTTGCCGAGCTTCTCTACTATCTCTTCGACTCATTCCTCATGCCTCTGATCAGCAGTAATTTCTATGTAACCGAGTCCTCCGCTTTCCGCAACCGACTCTCATACTTTCGTCATGATGTATGGCAAAAGTTGTCGGAACCCGCTCTGGCTAACCTAAGAACGTCCATGTTT